>OW026358.1:44384340-44984340 GCA_932273835.1 Sarcophaga variegata | reverse complement strand
ATAAACATGAAACTGCTTTAAAGGTTCATATGGAGTACGATGCTGCATTAATTTCAGAATATTTAAGACTTAATAGATTGAAACTAAACGCTGAAAAAACTAAAATATTGCGATTTAGACCGTATTTAGTTCACGATCAAGTTTTTGGCATTTGGGTAGATGGAAAACAAGTAAATGAAAGTCTTTCAACAAAATACCTTGGTGTGCACTTACAGAGTAATCTTTCATGGGATACGCATATTCAGAAATTAAAATACAAAATATTATCTGTAATTGGTCTACTATATAAGTTTAAGAATAAATTCAACACGAAAACAAAATTGGTTATATATCAGGCTTTAATACACAGCCATTTAAACTATTTGCCTATTATATATGGTCATAAAAAAACCAATGAATTTAAATCTCTACAGAGAGCTCAAAATAGAGCATTGAAAACGGTTTTTAATTTGCCTCTGACGTATTCAACAATACCTTTATATAAGAACATAGCTTTAACCATTCTTCCTGTACATGGCTTACACAAAATGCAACTTTTACTTTATGTTTTTAAATCTTTGAATAACATTGGGCATCATACAATAACTTTTTCCAGAAATCAAACAGCTTTCAACACAAGGAATAATTCGAATTTAAGGGTAGCACGATGTCGATTGGAAACCACAAAACAGCGGGTAGAACACATTGGTAGTTTGGAGTTTAATAACCTTCCTGAGAATACAAAAAATATTGTTCGAATCTCCATTTTTAAAACAAATGTTAAAAATTATCTTTTTCAAAATTTAGAAATGCTTCTTTTGTGATTATTAGTTTGATCTCAGTTAAATTCTTATTTATTTTTTATTTTGTTTTAAAATTTGTTATTTTCTTTTTTCTTTTTTTTTTTTTATTTTAAAATTTGTTATTCTTTATTTAAAAAATATACTTAAGTTTATATAATTTTTATTTGCCAACTCGCCTCAACAATGTCTTCAAGACGCAGAGGCACAACATATTGTAAAACAATTATTATGAATAAAGAATTAAATAAAAAAAAAAAAATCTTGAATTAAATAAACAAAACAAAAAGCTTTAAAATTGTTTATAGTTTATCCAAAGGATAATCGGACAATTTAAAGCATTCGCGCGGGCAGCTTGCCGGAAGGGATTACCGATGATTAAAAGTTTTAAACATAACGAAAGGCGTGACTAATGTTATGTATACTTTTCTAAAAGTTTTATATTTCATAAACATATTTATAAAATATTAAATATTACTAAAATCTAAAAAAATTTAAAATTAAAAATAGAAGATAATCTTTAAAAAATACCAAAAATAAAGGACTCAATTTTATTTTGGGATTTATTTAAATGAGACAGCAAAGGCATTAATTTTATTAAGGTAGGATGTTAGAAATATGATTTTATTTCTATCAAATATATTACAGAATTCAGGTATTATTTAAATAGTTAGGGTGTATTTTTCGATGTATGTGATGCAAATCGTTTTCGAAGATTTTAGCTGAAATCAATAAGTATTTTTGAGCATAAATAAACTCATAAATCTTGTAGAATACAAGACATATGTGTGTATATTCTTACTTAATGCGTCATTACAACCCTTCAGTCAGTATTACGATCTAGCTTTTCACACCACTTATGTTGTTTCTGATAATTTTATCAATAAGTGCCTACACCCACAGTTTAAAGTCAGCTCTGAACGACAGATTTTTCATGGTAATTTTTTTATGTACTCTGAAAGTTTTTGCCACAACTCTGCTGTGAGAAAGTCGACGTACTGTATTTTAAATGATGTATTTAATAAATAAATTATCTACTAAAATTATTGTTTATTTTTTTTTTAATTTAAATTTGAAATGGAAAACAAAAGTGCTAGTATGTTCTTATTAGTTTAAAAGAAAGATTTTCTTAAAAAATATTAATTTGCAAAATTAAAATTTTCTTTAATTACATTTTTTTATAAGGAAATTGAATTTTGGACAAGCTTTTTAAAAACTGGTAAAAAAAATTGGTCGCGTTAAAAAAAACAAAAACTTGTTGAAAAAACCTTCATGTTTAGAACAAAAAAATTTGGATGTTACACTGTTAACAGTTTTGCCCACTCAAATTAGAAGAAATTTTAAAATTTAATATCCACCAATTTGTATTTGAAAAATGTTAACTCTAATTCGAAATTAGCAATGAATAAAACAACCATATGGTTCTCATGTAAATCTGTAGGTTTTAAAATTTTTGCCGCCATATTGGATTTCACATTTTGTATTTGATAAATTTTACCTTAGATTAGAAATCAGCAACCTGAAAAGCCATACCGTTTTTCATTTAAATCTGAAGAAATCTTAAAATTTAGGTCTCCAATTTAGGTCGTCATTATTAAGAAATATTACGTGAGATAAATGATATACACATCCAACATTTGATTACAAATTATTAAAAGGGTTTAGGATGTTTGTTAATAACATCAAATTAAGCATCAGGTTTATGTCTTGTGTATATATTTGGCCAAGTGATAATAAACTTGAATAAAACATTTTCTTGTCATCTAAAATCATTTAAGAATGAATACAAATGATTATTATTACTGTCATCTACTTAAATAAAGGCAAATAAATTACCCTTTTGACTCGACAAACAATAACAAAACTACATAGAAAATCAGCGTAATATTGAAAAGAATAACCATGATAAATCAGTATTAATTTCTAGAAGTTTCCAGTTTAAAAAAAATTAATGGAAGTCGAAAGTCACCCGCCAGTTATAGTAAAAAGTACGATATTTAAAATACTGAAGTTAAATGCTTAAAATAAAAGAATAGTGTAATAAAATTAATAGCTTAATATTGTCAATAGTGTGTTGTTAAGTTTAAATAAATAAAGTGTTGGTAGAATAGTGACTAGAAAAGTGTTACTAGATCGGAATAGCATGAATTTGGTAATTCAAATTCACTTGAGATCACGAAAATTGATCCCAGGTGAGTTATATAAGTCTGCTCTGTATTTCTGTTCTAATGGTTTTTAGAAAACTTTCGACAGACTAGAACACAATATTTTGTGGAATGCACTCAAATGTAGCAAAGTTACCCAAAACTTAATTTTTTTATTAAGTGCCACTAAGAAAATGTCACTTGCGAAGTAAAACTAGTGTTCTACAAGAATTCGTAATATCCACTATTTAATTTATTTAATGTGCATCCACCACTAATTTTCTATACGAGTATGATCAAAAAATAACCGTTATTTTCCAATTTCGTGAGTTACGTATGTTCGCTTTTCGCATTTTTTTTCTGTTATGTTGGTACACATGTTTGTTATATACATATTTTGACAATATCTGCCATTTTGGATTGTCAGTTTGTTTTGACAGATAAAGAGGTTAGTCGTGTTTTGGGCGATTTTTACTATTCGAAAAAATGGATCAAAGAAACTGTATTAAGTTTTGTGTAAAAAATGAAATTAAATGTTACGGCTCTAATTGTATGACATACTAATGAAAAAATATAATATTACATCTCAAGATTGTATATAAATTTATGACATACTACATACATGTTGCTTTCTGATTTATTACAATTTGGATTACAAATTTACTTTAAAGAACATAATAAGGCTTCACCAGTACAACTAAATTATGTTTATCAAATACATTTTGCATCATAAGTGCTGTACAAGCTGTTTTCATGTTTTAACATTTATTAAGGAATTCAAATCCCACGTGCTGCTCATAGATAAACGTATTTGTATCTATATGTACATATTGTTACATTATTTCAAAACCACAAATAAAATTTATGTTAACGCGCTCTCCATAACATGGAAACTTTGTTGAACATTCTGCATTATACTGAATCGTTTTTTATTTCATTACAGGTCTGGGGAGAAAGTTAGACTGTGTAGTACATTTGTTTTAAACCATGATCATTAGGAATTACCAAAAACAAAAATTTTTCGATATTTTCGGCTTATCAATTCTTAATTTTGAGTGTCATTCTGATGCGTTTTTCTGCGTTGCAACAGCCGTAGCAAAAAGTCTAGGCAAGTCACAGCAATAATGTGTAAACGTAATTGATATTTTTTATATATATTTTATTAATTTATTTCTATTTTATTATAAAACAATTTCTAATATTTTTTTTTTTAAAACAAAAAAAATTCCACTCAGAAAAATATTTGTTTATTAGTAGAAACTCATTATCAATAAATTTCTTATATATATATATATAATCAATTAAAATAGGAAATACTTCTAGAACTTACTTTGTGGTATACTGTGTTCTCCATACCATAAGAATTATTCGAGTGAAAGTGAATCATTGCCTGGTATATTTAAAAGCAAATATACTTCACGTTCCACTTTTTCACGGTGTTTCCATGACGTACTGTTTGTCTCTAAAATCGATAACACATTTAGCTAAAGTTTCCTATTTTCTTGTTAAAGTTTTCTTTTTTTCTTTGTATGTATGTTTCTTTCCTTTTTGGTATGTTTTAGGACATTTAACGGTTGACTTGAAATGCAAACAAGGTTGAAAAATGTGCTCTTAAAATGTCTATTCATTTTTGCTGTTTTTCCAATTTATTCCTCGTCTATTTGAAATTTAAAAAGAAAAGTTATTCTTTGAAGAAAGTTTAGTACTTCGTTCGTTTCCTGCTGTCTTCTGTGTCTTTTTTGTAGCGAAAATGATTTATAATATTTAAATTACCTAAAAATAATAATAATAAGTTATTCAAATGTATATAAGAATTCTATAAGTGACACATAACAGTTTGAAGAAAGAACTTTAACATCATAATCAATGATACCAAACTTTATAAGGATAAAAATCGGTTTGCAAAGAATTTCAAATGATATAAAACTTCAGTTTTAAAATCTGTAAACATTAATTAATTTTTGTTAAATCATAGAAATGTTTTGTATAGAAAAATTCTCAGTTGCTTTTTCATCATCCGATCTGCTCATGATTAAAATTAACGCCTCAATAATACTATTTCTTAACATGAAATAATACACTTAATTGTGATGGAAATCACAGCTAAGTCAATAGAATAAACTTTCAATTTACTAAATGTGTGTTCGTGAAATAACGAAATATGATTGACAGTAGCCACTAATCTTCTCAAGACTTTTCAAAAATTTTCACTAAATCTTGATTTTTTTGAGTCCAATTTTCTCGAGTTCCACAGTTATCCAAGATATCCCACTACCACGTTCGAAACACGACCCTCCGGACTACTATTTGCATATGGGATATACGTACAAAATTCCATTTGCCTAATTTTTTAACTTAAAAATTAAGTTTTCTAAATCGATTTCACATTAATTCAGGGATGAAGTTTAATATTGGTTTAGTAAAATCATATAGGAGGCACTTCTTATAATTTGGATATCTCTTCTTGGACCTGATTTCCTATATGCATGCAAAAGGTTTAACGAACATAAATATTTGCTTCTGTTCACCATTTTACATTACTCATGGTGATTTATTCTGTTAACACCAAAATTACCTGAGCTAAAAATTTTGGTTTGGGTAGTGTGCTAGACTATTAGCGTGAAGTCGTGAGATCGATTTCAGTCAGAGACTTTGGTCTGTTACACTACCCCGACCATAAAGCAAGTTTGATATAATTTGTAATTGTACTGTAATTAGTAAATAACAAGTAATTTTTATAAATTAAGTTATATATTCATTACAGTAAAATTTGAGAAATTTTGATTTACAACACTTGCATTGTTTGCATCATATTGTTGTTGCATCATATTGTTACTGGTGATGAAAAATGGATTTATTTTCAGAGTTCTAAATGGGCAAAATCGTTGTTGAATCTGATGCAACCATCAATTTCTGTTGCTAAACTTAGAAAGGTCATTAATATTGATTGCTACCGACAACAAATGAATAATTTGAATCATGCGTTGAATGAAAAACGAATTGGCCATAAAAGGTAATTTTGCAACATGGCAATGCACCCGCACACAAAGCAAATATGGTTCCGAATACAGTCAAAGCCCCACCGTACTTAGCTGACATGGTTTTTTCCGTCTATTAATAGCTTTCATCCATAGGACACGCTGAATTGCATTTCCAATGACGACGTTTACTTCAAAAGACAAACAACTTAATTGGCGTGGAAGCCACATATTACCCGAAAGAAAAAACTGTGTAGCCAGATATGGCCAATACTTTCAAAACAAAGTTTTTTTTACTATCCAATTAAAAATTAGTTTTTTACTTTCCAAAAAAAGCTAATTTCTTACTAGTACATCTGGTAAACGTTGAAGTTTCCTTTGTTAGCACAGTCAAGATGGCTGTTACGGAAGGATTTGTTATCCACTTGATCTAACAGGTCTCGATGATATTTGAAAAATATCGTGTTCTGTCTGCCTCCAAGGCGTCTAGCGCCGACTTGGGACAAGTTTTCACTGCACTGGTTTTGTCAGTCTCTTTATCAATACTAGAGTTGAGAACAATCTGAATTTTTTAACTAATCCGTTTTCACTGAAAATCTTTATAATTGTTTGACATCTTTCACAAATTTCTGAACCAATGCAAAAGATCGCATTAAAATCGAGGAAAGTTGTCAGACAATTATAAAGATTATAAACGAAAACGGATTTAAAAATTTTTTTAACCGTATGTATACTTTAGTAACTGTGTGTACATACATAATTGGTCATTACAACCCTTCAGTCAGGATTACGACCTAGCTTCTCAAACCACTTATGTAGTGTGTGTTAATTTTTTTCATGAGTGGTGGGACCTACAGTTTAAGGTCGATTCCCTTTCTTTGGGGATTCCCTTTCTAACTGAAAATAATACAGTTTTATTTTCACCTTGTTTTTCTAATTTTATAGTTCAGTTTCAATTAGTGTGTTATAAATTAAGTAAATTTTTTATTTTAATTGAATTAGTTTTTTTTTGTTTTATATTATTTTTGTTTTTTAAATGTTTGCTTTGTTTAATTTGCCTTTTAAAAAGTAGAATTTTCTCAATTCTGGAACCTATTTTCAATCTTTACATGGCTTGCTATGTGGCAAATCATAATTCACTTTGCGTTGTCTCAATTTGCGTCGTGTTTTTTTGGAACGTAACCACGACGCAAAGTGAGGTATGGGTGTTTTTGTACAACTTTGAATCTTTAAATTTTATTATTAAATATGATAAAAATGTAAAATTGACCGCTTTATTCCAAATAATAATACATGATGGTTATAACAAAACTAGATTTTAGTCCTAGTAATTGTACTCGTTATACACTGCGTAACAGTAAAACGGGTCCACTTGTCATTAAGGAATTTAATACACGAAAAAATGGGAAAACTGTATTAAAATTAAAACATATTTTCGGTGGTGATCAAATCAAATGATTGGCAGACACTTTTGTTACTTTACCACACTAATGCAGTATACTCAACTCTTAAGACAAAGTATTAGCGTAATAGCTGAATTTTCACATCCAAAGAATGTAGAAATAATTAACCTTTATGGCCAGTGCATCATTAAAATTGTGCCATTATATTTTTTATTTTTCATTTTGCAATTTCGAAATTCATATTACAAGTGGCACAAAAATGTCGTATGATATCTACTCAAGTGCAGTCCGTTTAATGCTTTCAAGTTTTATTGTTCATGTTATACAGAAAAGTCGTAGTCTAGTAGGTAATGTATTGACTTATTAGACGTGAGAGTATGATTCAAACCCCAATACAGACATTTCGAATGATATGAAATATGAAAAAAATATTTCTTCGGTGACTTTCTTTTAGCAATCTGCGACCAAAAACTATGCTATAATTAAAATAGCAATGAAAAGTTTCTCAAAAATTTTACCCGCCACTCATGAATAAAATTAACACAAGCAATATGGATGGTGTGAGAAGTTAGGTCGTAATCTTTACTGAAGGATTGTAGTTTCCAAATAATTAAACCACTTTGATCTACCATGTAAACTTTCTGATAATATGAAGCAGCATATACATATACTTACATACATATAGACACGCGGAGAAAGCGTGTCAAGTGAAATTATGCAAATAAAAACACGTCCTTACAGTTCAGATGTTACTTGTAAACTATTTTCTTTTTATTAAAATTTATTTTTTCTCTTATTTTAAAATAGAAATACAGTTACAGATCGTACAGTTCTTAGTATAATATAAAAATGTAGTATAGTAGTTAACGAAGTATAATAATTAATATGATAGTTAATATGTTATAATAGTTGACATGGCATAGATAGTACAAGAAGCAAGTAACGAGGCATGTTCTGAAAGCCACAAGATTTCAAATCACTTGTGATTTTAAAGAATAACAATTTCAATTTAGAGGTGTTCTGAAAACAACAAAACATTTTTCCGTTCGGTGTGATTTTACCTTTTTCGAAAACAGAAGCAAACAGTTGATTTTTTGTTTAGAATTGATGACACTTTTAGGGCCATTATTACAACTTGCCGTTAACTAAGGGGCGGTTTTTAACGGGCAGATAAATTGTTTTTCATTATTATAAGTGGACGATAAAGTAGAAGTGAGCGTTAAGCTAAATGGAAGATCATCCTACGGGTAACTTTTAAAGTTAAATTTGTGTTTGAACTTGGCATATTATATATTATTTTCAATACGGCAACTTCAAATAAGAAAAGTGAGCAAATACAACAAAAAAAAGAAGCCTGTCGTTGCCACTGCGTTTAAATAAAACTTGTTTAATTTGAACAGTGTTCTCGACATTGCTCCGCCACTGCCATATTTTTGAAAAAGTTAACTTTATTTTGTCTGTAAGTTGTAATAACGAAAATAAGTTAAATGTAACTTTACAGTTCCCTTTAGCAAAAGGTACCTTTAACTAAACCCAAGTTTAACGGCAAGTTATAATAATGGCCCTAAATGTGCTGAAAATTAACGAGTATTGTGGTA
The DNA here is from genome assembly GCA_932273835.1 of Sarcophaga variegata. Classification (NCBI taxonomy): domain Eukaryota; kingdom Metazoa; phylum Arthropoda; class Insecta; order Diptera; family Sarcophagidae; genus Sarcophaga; species Sarcophaga variegata. The sequence goes on along the minus strand of OW026358.1, from coordinate 44,975,438 downwards.
AGAACGTCGAGTGAAAATAAATTAAAATTAGCTTTTTTATAAATAAGGCAACTGAATTTTTACAGCTGACATCTAAAAAGGAAAAATTAATCACAAAACCAAGTGGAAAGTGTGTTAAATTTTTTTTTAATTTTATGCATTTTTTTGGCGCAAACTTGTTCGCTTTCTTCTGAAAAAGATTAAAAAAATGTTTTAAGTTATTGATTTATTTCATTTATTGTGATGTTGAAAGCAAAATGTCTCAAAAAATATATAAGTGATTTTAAATCAGCAGCCACTTAGCTGACCGGTTTTAAAACACAAAAATTCGAAAAAGTTTGTGTCCGAGACAGCTTTTTTGTATTTTCAAATCATGCCTGTCTGTATCATTTTCCTTCATCAAAACTTCATATACATAATTTAAATATTTACATTTTTTTCATTTGTATTCTTATTTCAGTTTCCATATTTACACCAATCACCTTAACGGCTTTAATAATTTAATTACAATTTAAACATTCAATTTATTACTTATTTAATATTATTTAAATTTGATAGATGTGACAAAAATTTAATATTTCATTGATTTTATTTGATAGAATTCTCTTTTAATTCTCAACTTTTTTTCTTGTTTTTCTTTTGTTAAAAACTGAATTGGTTAGTTTGTTAAATTCCGTATTCGAAATTATTGCTGAAATTTCTATTCTTCTCAGTCGAGCTTTATACATTTTAGAAAATTAAAAAAAAAAAACTGTATTTCCTCTTATTTCAAATTTCTTATTCCTTTATATTTAGCATCAGGCTTTTCAACTCTTTTGTTCTCTACGTAAAGAGTTTCAAAATCAGCTATCATACACCTGTTTGTTTTACTATTCAGTATATTAACTTTGTCCAGAACTGCGAAAGTTCTTTGGAAATTCCTTTACCCCCAAAATAGAAATCGAATTATTTAAAGTACCTGTCGAGCACTTTCGCGAACTAATACGTATAGTGCTATTTTAAGTCATTACGGCCCTGTGTATCCTGATTTTGAAATCATCAGTATGCTTAGAATCAGTATTTAAAATTCTTAAATGTTCGTTTAATGTACAGGGAATTCTTTCAATATCTGCATTTCCTGTTCTAAAATACATAGTGGTAATGTGTACCTCAATAATGCTATCCTAAAAAAATTGTCTAATAACTGCAGTATTCAATTTATTGTCAATTACTTCCCATTTAATTTCCATTTTATTCTCAACACCTATCCTATCACTATAGTTCTCAATTTCAAATGTCTGATTATGCACCTAAAACTTATCCTTTAAAAAGGTTTAGTGGTTACCCAATTACTGCAATGAAATCGGAACTGCCTATACCTAGCTTCTATACCACCTTATTGAAAATGTTCACTCATATTTATTATAAAATCTTTGCTATCAACATCCTTATTTTCGTTCCCACATTGACTGTGAACATTGATTTGAGTCTACTCAAAGCATCAGCGATAACGTTTTCCTAACCTTTAATATTCTTCAAATTAGGTTCCTTGATATTTCTCAGCCAAACAAAGGGGTTTGTGAACTGTTTTAAATGGAAACTTTCAACCGTACACATAAAGTTAAAAATAAATTGCCGCCGACACAAGTAGTTAATTTTCAATCATTCCACAATTTTTTTTATGTCGATTGATTGTTCTACTGGCTTACACTACAACTTTGTCATTTACAAGTGTGAAATTTTTCGAAAAATGGGTTCGAATCAGAATTGATTCAGTTTTAAATATTGAAAGCTTTAATACAATCGTTATTCTTTTACTTTTACATTTTTCTTAAATATTTTGTGAGGTTGTTCGCAATTTTCGAATAATCCTAAATCTCGCGTAAAATCCTGTAATACCTAAAAATGTTTTTATCGCATTTTATGTTTCCGGTAAGGAGATTTTATCTATAGTCTGTATTAGATCACGCATAATTATTATTTTATTCATTTATTTCGCATTATGTAAATGTTTAAATTAATTATGCATTATCTATTCAAATTTATTTTATTTTTACTATTCTTTTCCCACTTTATTTCGATCTTATTTTTATAAAAAGATGCTCATTGTTCATATTCTTATTAACTATTCTGTTAGTTTTCATGATTTCTATTTTGCTTATTACTTCAAATGATATTGTTTTATTGTTACTGTATCAAATTTAAAGTATATGGGAATTTGCAAATGAATTTTTATTTTTGCAGTAAAATGAATCACAAGTAAATAAAACAAGAACCTGTGGCCCGAGTTATGTATATATCACAACAACCCCCACCAAAACCCCCAAGAAAGCAGTAACCAACAACAACGGCAACAATATTTACTTTATTTTATTCTTTTTGTATTTTTATTATTGATATTCTTAATAAATTATCACTTTAATTTAAAATATGAATGGCATTCTTAAAGTGCATTCTCTTGAGAAGAGATTGATACTTCGATTGATAAAATCGATCAAAAATTACCGTTGTTATTATTGTTATGTTATATTTTTCATATATGTATATCACCATTTCAAATGACCTTCAGCTGAAAAATAATCAAAATATTTGATTGTTGTTCTTTATTTACCGCAAAATATGAAAATTTCACGTTTGGGCACCTACCAGAAGTCGGCTAATATTTGTGTTTTTTGCAAATGTTATTATTTTGCTCTGCACAGACATTGGTGGTCGATTAAACGCGAAATTGATACATTTTGCGGTAAACAATCAAGAGCCATCAAAAATTTTTATAATTTTTAAATGAAAGTTCATTTGAAAATTACATACTCATTAAGTGATAACTACGGTAATTTTTGTTTGATTTTATCAAACGAAATGTCAAATTCTTCACAAGGTAATGCGCTTTAAGAATATTACCACTTATTTTTTAATTAAAGTTTGCTGCTATGAAGTTTGCCACATCAAACCTCATAGAATATTAAGTCTAATGATACATACTCGTATATGTATAACATTTTAAAGGCCCATCTGTCCCCTTTCTAAGTTTAAATTTGTAACCTTGGTTCAGAAATGTTTGTGTAATCAATAAATTTGTGCGTAAAGTCAAAAAAAAAAAGATTTTGTTAAGAAATATAAAAAAAATTTTTTTTGAATTCTACTCAACAAAACTTACAACCTACACTATGTCATTAGCTGAGTGTATTTTTTTTTATTTTATAATGTTACTATTCTTTTATTGTTCATAAAACTAAATTTTATTATGCATTTCTTTTTATTATTTCATTCGACTGACTCATCAGGTATTACTTTACTTATCTTAAATTTTAAGTTTATCATAAAAATAAAAATTCACTATTGGTGTAACATTCAAGTAGATAACAATTGTTTTTATTCAGTGTTTTTCAGAGATAGTTAACTGGAGCAGTCGGTAAACGGTTGAAACTGTTCTAAATAAAAGAAAAGAAACCTATCCTGCAACATATCCTGACTGTTCTAAATTCGAGGGAATATCGAACAAGGAACGGGCATCAATTTAACATTGGTATAAGGAATTCTGCACCATTACAAAAAGGCAACCAATTCGAGGGAATATCGGACAAAGGAAGGGTATCAACTTAATACTGATATAAGGCTTGTGCAAGGAAAAATGAATACATTAGTTCTCATTATTTAAGTATAAAAACAAGTAATAAAAAAAGAATACATAATTATATGCATAATTATATGCATAAGAGAGAAGAAGTAAAACGGGAAAGAATAAAAAATAAAAGAAAAATTTTATGAAAACAGAAAATTACAAAAATAATTAAATATATACACATAGATAAGAAATTTTTTTACGATGTATACAAATTAATAAAAAAAAACAATATAAATGATTTCTACATTCGTATCTTTATATTATAAATGTAACAAGAATGAAATAAAAAGAAGGGGAAAGGAAAAGATTGCTAGAGTAAATAAAATTAGAAGGAGAAAGTGCTAATTTTTATATTTTATGAATTATTTGTGAATGTACTTTTTTTACATTAATAAAATACCAATTTAATAAAAACATTAAAACAGAATATCTCTCTTGATTTAATAATACTGTTAGGTCAACGTATATATAATTAAGAAACAAATAAGATATAATTAAATTGCAAATTAGTTTATATTCACTATACATATACAGTGAGTATATATGAAGTAATTTTGCTTACTGTTCATATTATTTTTTTTTTGTTTTTATGAATTGTCTTATTATTTGCATTCAATATTGTTTTATGTTAATATCAAATTTGAATAACTTAAAAAATTTGTCTTTCTGCATTTTTTCTGACTGAATATATTTCTTAATTAATTAATTGCAAACCTAAATTTCAAAGTGTTCGGTTTGTCTTTAATTACACGGTCGCAGGAGTTATGCGCAGCAAAAGTCTAGGCAAGTCACAGCAATAATGTGTAAACTTAATTGATATTTTTTATATATATTTTATTAATTTATTTCTATTTTATTATAAAACAATTTCTAATGTTTTTTTTTTCAAACAAAAAAATTAGCGATTAGACAGTTGAAAATTCTTATTATCAATAAATTTCTTCTATATATATATAATCAATTAAAATAAGAAATACTTCTAGAACTTACTTTGTGGTATACTGTGTTCTCCATACCATAAGAATTATTCGAGTGAAAGTGAATCATTGCCTGGTATATTTAAAAGCAAATATACTTCACGTTCCACTTTTTCACGGTGTTTCCATGACGTACTGTTTGTCTCTAAAATCGATAACACATTTAGCTAAAGTTTCCTATTTTCTTGTTAAAGTTTTCTTTTTTTCTTTGTATGTATGTTTCTTTCCTTTTTGGTATGTTTTAGGACATTTAACGGTTGACTTGAAATGCAAACAAGGTTGAAAAATGTGCTCTTAAAATGTCTATTCATTTTTGCTGTTTTTCCAATTTATTCCTCGTCTATTTGAAATTTAAAAAGAAAAGTTATTCTTTGAAGAAAGTTTAGTACTTCGTTCGTTTCCTGCTGTCTTCTGTGTCTTTTTTGTAGCGAAAATGATTTATAATATTTAAATTACCTAAAAATAATAATAATAAGTTATTCAAATGTATATAAGAATTCTATAAGTGACACATAACAGTTTGAAGAAAGAACTTTAACATCATAATCAATGATACCAAACTTTATAAGGATAAAAATCGGTTTGCAAAGAATTTCAAATGATATAAAACTTCAGTTTTAAAATCTGTAAACATTAATTAATTTTTGTTAAATCATAGAAATATTTTGTATAGAAAAATTCTCAGTTGCTTTTTCATCATCCGATCTGCTCATGATTAAAATTAACGCCTCAAAAATACTATTTCTTAACATGAAATAATACACTTAATTGTGATGGAAATCACAGCTAAGTCAATAGAATAAACTTTCAATTTACTAAATGTGTGTTCGTGAAATAACGAAATATGATTGACAGTAGCCACTAATCTTCTCAAGACTTTTCAAAAATTTTCACTAAATCTTGATTTTTTTGAGTCCAATTTTCTCGGGTTCCACAGTTATCCAAGATATCCCACTACCACGTTCGAAACACGACCCTCCGGACTACTATTTGCATATGGGATATACGTACAAAATTCCATTTGCCTAATTTTTTAACTTAAAAATTAAGTTTTCTAAATCGATTTCACATTAATTCAGGGATGAAGTTTAATATTGGTTTAGTAAAATCATATAGGAGGCACTTCTTATAATTTGGATATCTCTTCTTGGACCTGATTTCCTATATGCATGCAAAAGGTTTAACGAACATAAATATTTGCTTCTGTTCACCATTTTACATTACTCATGGTGATTTATTCTGTTAACACCAAAATTACCTGAGCTAAAAATTTTGGTTTGGGTAGTGTGCTAGACTATTAGCGTGAAGTCGTGAGATCGATTTCAGTCAGAGACTTTGGTCTGTTACACTACCCCGACCATAAAGCAAGTTTGATATAATTTGTAATTGTACTGTAATTAGTAAATAACAAGTAATTTTTATAAATTAAGTTATATATTCATTACAGTAAAATTTGAGAAATTTTGATTTACAACACTTGCATTGTTTGCATCATATTGTTGTTGCATCATATTGTTACTGGTGATGAAAAATGGATTTATTTTCAGAGTTCTAAATGGGCAAAATCGTTGTTGAATCTGATGCAACCATCAATTTCTGTTGCTAAACTTAGAAAGGTCATTAATATTGATTGCTACCGACAACAAATGAATAATTTGAATCATGCGTTGAACGAAAAACGAATTGGCCATAAAAGGTAATTTTGCAACATGGCAATGCACCCGCACACAAAGCAAATATGGTTCCGAATACAGTCAAAGCCCCACCGTACTTAGCTGACATGGTTTTTTCCGTCTATTAATAGCTTTCATCCATAGGACACGCTGAATTTCATTTCCAATGACGACGTTTACTTCAAAAGACAAACAACTTAATTGGCGTGGAAGCCACATATTACCCGAAAGAAAAAACTGTGTAGCCAGATATGGCCAATACTTTCAAAACAAAGTTTTTTTTACTATCCAATTAAAAATTAGTTTTTTACTTTCCAAAAAAAAGCTAATTTCTTACTAGTACATCTGCCAAACGTTGAAGTTTCCTTTGTTAGGACAGTCAAGATGGCTGTTACGGAAGGATTTGTTATCCACTTGATCTAACAGGCCTCGATGATATTTGAAAAATATCGTGTTCTGTCTGCCTCCAAGGCGTCTAGCGCCGACTTGGGACAAGTTTTCACTGCACTGGTTTTGTCAGTCTCTTTATCAATACTAGAGTTTAGAACAATCTGAATTTTTTAACTAATCCGTTTTCACTGAAAATCTTTATAATTGTCTGACAACTTTCCTCGATTTTAAGACGGTCTTGGTTAAAAAATTACTGACATTTTTTAACTTTAACTGTGCAGGCCCACAAACAAATGGTTAACAAACAAATTGGTTAACAAATTTCAGAAATTTTTTAACCAATCCGTTTTCGTTGAAAATCTTTATAATTGTTTGACATCTTTCACAAATTTCTGAACCAATGCAAAAGACCGCATTAAAATCGAGGAAAGTTGTCAGACAATTATAAAGATTATAAACGAAAACGGATTTAAAAATTTTTTTAACCGTATGTATACTTTAGTACTGTGTGTACATACATAATTGGTCATTACAACCCTTCAGTCAGGATTACGACCTAGCTTCTCAAACCACTTATGTAGTGTGTGTTAATTTTTTTCATGAGTGGTGGGACCTACAGTTTAAGGTCGATTTCGAACGACAGATTTTTGAGAAACTTTTCATGGCAATTTTATTTACTCTCAGAGTTTTTGCCAGAAATCTGCTGAGAGGAAGTCGCCGAAGAAATATTTTTTCATATTTTCGTTTTGATTTCTTACCTGGGATTTAAACCCTGGCCTTACGTCTAATAAGCCAATATACTATCTACTAGACTACGGCGACTACAATGATCTTTATATTCTTTGTAATTTGGACTATTTAAGACTATAGAAGGATTTGTACAAGATTTTTCATATACACCCATTCCGCGCTTTGCTTCTTTTCGTTTAGCGTTTTTTTCGAACTTGTTTCGCTGCTGAATTCGTACTCTCTGTGTGTCGTTAGATTTTCGAAGTTGCGTTTTTTTGGGTTCAAGTTTTTATTATTCTTTTAATTTTTTGAAATTTCCTATTTTTTCTAAAAGATGACACGACCTTTGTTTCTAATTGCGCTATGCTATCAAAACTTGGGGATTCCCTTTCTAACTGAAAATAATACAGTTTTATTTTCACCTTGTTTTTCTAATTTTATAGTTCAGTTTCAATTAGTGTGTTATAAATTAAGTAAATTTTTTATTTTAATTGAATTAGTTTTTTTTTTGTTTTATATTATTTTTGTTTTTTAAATGTTTGCTTTGTTTAATTTTCCTTTTTCAATCTTTACATGGCTTGCTATGTGGCAAATCATAATTCACTTTGCGTTGTCTCAATTTGCATCGTGTTTTTTTGGAACGTAACCACGACGCAAAGTGAGGTATGGGTGTTTTTGTACAACTTTGAATCTTTAAATTTTATTATCAAATATGATAAAAATGTAAAATTGACCGCTTTATTCCAAATAATAATACATGATGGTTAAAACAAAACTAGATTTTAGTCCTAGTAATTGTACTCGTTATACACTGCGTAACAGTAAAACGGGTGCACTTGTCATTAAGGAATTTAATACACGAAAAAATGGGAAAACTGTATTAAAATTAAAACATATTTTCGGTGGTGAACAAATCAAATGATTGGCAGACACTTTTGTTACTTTACCACACTAATGCAGTATACTCAACTCTTAAGACAAAGTATTAGCGTAATAGCTGAATTTTCACATCCAAAGAATGTAGAAATAATTAACCTTTATGGCCAGTGCATCATTAAAATTGTGCCATTATATTTTTTATTTTTCATTTTGCAATTTCGAAATTCATATTACAAGTGGCACAAAAATGTCGTATGATATCTACTCAAGTGCAGTCCGTTTAATGCTTTCAAGTTTTATTGTTCATGTTATACAGAAAAGTCGTAGTCTAGTAGGTAATGTATTGACTTATTAGACGTGAGAGTATGATTCAAACCCCAATACAGACATTTCGAATGATATGAAATATGAAAAAAATATTTCTTCGGTGACTTTCTTTTAGCAATCTGCGACCAAAAACTATGCTATAATTAAAATAGCAATGAAAAGTTTCTCAAAAATTTTACCCGCCACTCATGAATAAAATTAACACAAGCAATATGGATGGTGTGAGAAGTTAGGTCGTAATCTTTACTGAAGGATTGTAGTTTCCAAATAATTAAACCACTTTGATCTACCATGTAAACTTTCTGATAATATGAAGCAGCATATACATATACTTACATACATATAGACACGCGGAGAAAGCGTGTCAAGTGAAATTATGCAAATAAAAACACGTCCTTACAGTTCAGATGTTACTTGTAAACTATTTTCTTTTTATTAAAATTTATTTTTTCTCTTATTTTAAAATAGAAATACAGTTACAGATCGTACAGTTCTTAGTATAATATAAAAATGTAGTATAGTAGTTAACGAAGTATAATAATTAATATGATAGTTAATATGTTATAATAGTTGACATGGCATAGATAGTACAAGAAGCAAGTAACGAGGCATGTTCTGAAAGCCACAAGATTTCAAATCACTTGTGATTTTAAAGAATAACAATTTCAATTTAGAGGTGTTCTGAAAACAACAAAACATTTTACCGTTCGGTGTGATTTTACCTTTTTCGAAAACAGAAGCAAACAGTTGATTTTTTGTTTAGAATTGATAACACTTTTAGGGCCATTATTACAACTTGCCGTTAACTAAGGGGCGGTTTTTAACGGGCAGATAAATTGTTTTTCATTATTATAAGTGGACGATAAAGTAGAAATGAGCGTTAAGCTAAATGGAAGATCATCCTATGGGTAACTTTTAAAGTTAAATTTGTGTTTGAACTTGGCATATTATATATTATTTTCAATACGGCAACTTCAAATAAGAAAAGTGAGCAAATACAACAAAAAAAGAAGCCTGTCGTTGCCACTGCGTTTAAATAAAACTTGTTTAATTTGAACAGTGTTCTCGACATTGCTCCGCCACTGCCATATTTTTGAAAAAGTTAACTTTATTTTGTCTGTAAGTTGTAATAACGAAAATAAGTTAAGGGTAACTTTACAGTTCCCTTTAGGTAAAGGTACCTTTAACTAAACCCAAGTTTAACGGCAAGTTGTAATAATGGCCCTAAATGTGCTGAAAATTAACGAGTATTGTGGTAAGAATATCGAGTGAAAATAAATTAAAATTAGCTTTTTTATAAATAAGGCAACTGAATTTTTACAGCTGACTTCTAAAAAGTAAAATTAATCACAAAACCAAGTGGAAAGTGTCTTAAATTTTTTTTTAATTTTATGCATTTTTTTGGCGCAAACTTGTTCGCTTTCTTCTGAAAAAGATTAAAAAAAATGTTTTAAGTTATTGATTTATTTCATTTATTGTGATGTTGAAAGCAAAATGTCTCAAAAAATATACAAGTGATTTTAAATCAGCAGCCACTTAGCTGACCGGTTTTAAAACACAAAAATTCGAAAAAGTTTGTGCCCGGGACAGCTTTTTTGTATTTTCAAATCATGCCTGTCTATATCATTTTCCTTCATCAAAACTTCATATACAGAATTTAAATATTTACATTTTTTTCATTTGTATTCTTATTTCAGTTTCCATATTTACACAAATAACCTTAACGACTTTAATAATTTAATTACAATTTAAACATTCAATTTATTACTTATTTAATATTATTTAAATTTGATAGATGTGACAAAAATTTAATATTTCATTGATTTTATTTGATAGAATTCTCTTTTAATTCTCAACTTTTTTTCTTGTTTTTCTTTTGTTAAAAACTGAATTGGTTAGTTTGTTAAATTCCGTATTCGAAATTATTGCTGAAATTTCTATTCTTCTCAGTCGAGCTTTATACATTTTAGAAAATTAAAAAAAAAAAACTGTATTTCCTCTTATTTCAAATTTCTTATTCCTTTATATTTAGCATCAGGCTTTTCAACTCTTTTGTTCTCTACGTAAAGAGTTTCAAAATCAGCTATCATACACCTGTTTGTTTTACTATTCAGTATATTAACTTTGTCCAGAACTGCGAAAGTTCTTTGGAAATTCCTTTACCCCTAAAATAGAAATCGAATTATTTAAAGTACCTATCGAGCACTTTCGCGAACTAATACGTATAGTGCTATTTTAAGTCATTACGGCCCTGTGTATCATGATTTTGAAATCATCAGTATGCTTAGAATCAGTATTTAAAATTCTTAAATGTTCGTTTAATGTACAGGGAATTCTTTCAATATCTGCATTTCCTGTTCTGAAATACATAGTGGTAATGTGTACCTCAATAATGCTATCCTAAAAAAAATTGTCTAATAACTGCAGTATTCAATTTATTGTCAATTACTTCCCATTTAATTTCCATTTTATTCTCAACACCTATCCTATCACTATAGTTCTCAATTTCAAATGTCTGATTATGCACCTAAATCTTATCCTTTAAAAAGGTTTAGTGGTTACTCAATTACTGCAATGAAATCGGAACTGCCTATACCTAGCTTCTATACCACCTTATTGAAAATGTTCACTCATATTTATTATAAAATCTTTGCTTTCAACATCCTTATTTTCGTTCCCACATTGACTGTGAACATTGATTTGAGTCTACTCAAAGCATCAGCGATAACGTTTTCCTAACCTTTAATATTCTTCAAATTAGGTTCCTTGATATTTCTCAGCCAAACAAAGGGGTTTGTGAACTGTTTTAAATGGAAACTTTCAACCGTACACATAAAGTTAAAAATAAATTGCCGCCGACACAAGTAGTTAATTTTCAATCATTCCACAATTTTTTTTATGTCGATTGATTGTTCTACTGGCTTACACTACAACTTTGTCATTTACAAGTGTGAAATTTTTCGAAAAATGGGTTCGTATCAGAATTGATTCAGTTTTAAATATTGAAAGCTTTAATACAATCGTTATTCTTTTACTTTTAAATTTTTCTTAAATATTTTGTGAGGTTGTTCGCAATTTTCGAATAATCCTAAATCTCGCGTAAAATCCTGTAATACCTAAAAATGTTTTTATCGCATTTTATGTTTCCGGTAAGGAGATTTTATCTATAGTCTGTATTAGATCACGCATAATTATTATTTTATTCATTTATTTCGCATTATGTAAATGTTTAAATTAATTATGCATTATCTATTCAAATTTATTTTATTTTTACTATTCTTTTCCCACTTTATTTCGATCTTATTTTTATAAAAAGATGCTCATTGTTCATATTCTTATTAACTATTCTGTTAGTTTTCATGATTTCTATTTTGCTTATTACTTCAAATGATATTGTTTTATTGTTACTGTATCAAATTTAAAGTATATGGGAATTTGCAAATGAATTTTTATTTTTGCAGTAAAATGAATCACAAGTAAATAAAACAAGAACCTGTGGCCCGAGTTATGTATATATCACAACAACCCCCACCAAAACCCCCAAGAAAGCAGTAACCAACAACAACGGCAACAATATTTACTTTATTTTATTCTTTTTGTATTTTTATTATTGATATTCTTAATAAATTATCACTTTAATTTAAAATATGAATGGCATTCTTAAAGTGCATTCTCTTGAGAAGAGATTGATACTTCGTTTGATAAAATCGATCAAAAATTACCGTTGTTATTATTGTTATGTTATATTTTTCATATATGTATATCACCATTTCAAATGACCTTCAGCTGAAAAATAATCAAAATATTTGATTGTTGTTCTTTATTTACCGCAAAATATGAAAATTTCACGTTTGGGCACCTACCAGAAGTCGGCTAATATTTGTGTTTTTTGCAAATGTTATTATTTTGCTCTGCACAGACATTGGTGGTCGATTAAACGCGAAATTGATACATTTTGCGGTAAACAATCAAGAGCCATCAAAAATTTTTATAATTTTTAAATGAAAGTTCATTTGAAAATTACATACTCATTAAGTGATAACTACGGTAATTTTTGTTTGATTTTATCAAACGAAATGTCAAATTCTTCACAAGGTAATGCGCTTTAAGAATATTACCACTTATTTTTTAATTAAAGTTTGCTGCTATGAAGTTTGCCACATCAAACCTCATAGAATATTAAGTCTAATGATACATACTCGTATATGTATAACATTTTAAAGGCCCATCTGTCCCCTTTCTAAGTTTAAATTTGTAACCTTGGTTCAGAAATGTTTGTGTAATCAATAAATTTGTGCGTAAAGTCAAAAAAAAAAAGATTTTGTTAAGAAATATAAAAAAAATTTTTTTTGAATTCTACTCAACAAAACTTACAACCTACACTATGTCATTAGCTGAGTGTATTTTTTTTTATTTTATAATGTTACTATTCTTTTATTGTTCATAAAACTAAATTTTATTATGCATTTCTTTTTATTATTTCATTCGACTGACTCATCAGGTATTACTTTACTTATCTTAAATTTTAAGTTTATCATAAAAATAAAAATTCACTATTGGTGTAACATTCAAGTAGATAACAATTGTTTTTATTCAGTGTTTTTCAGAGATAGTTAACTGGAGCAGTCGGTAAACGGTTGAAACTGTTCTAAATAAAAGAAAAGAAACCTATCCTGCAACATATCCTGACTGTTCTAAATTCGAGGGAATATCGAACAAGGAACGGGCATCAATTTAACATTGGTATAAGGAATTCTGCACCATTACAAAAAGGCAACCAATTCGAGGGAATATCGGACAAAGGAAGGGTATCAACTTAATACTGATATAAGGCTTGTGCAAGGAAAAATGAATACATTAGTTCTCATTATTTAAGTATAAAAACAAGTAATAAAAAAAGAATACATAATTATATGCATAATTATATGCATAAGAGAGAAGAAGTAAAACGGGAAAGAATAAAAAATAAAAGAAAAATTTTATGAAAACAGAAAATTACAAAAATAATTAAATATATACACATAGATAAGAAATTTTTTTACGATGTATACAAATTAATAAAAAAAAAACAATATAAATGATTTCTACATTCGTATCTTTATATTATAAATGTAACAAGAATGAAATAAAAAGAAGGGGAAAGGAAAAGATTGCTAGAGTAAATAAAATTAGAAGGAGAAAGTGCTAATTTTTAGATTTTATGAATTATTTGTGAATGTACTTTTTTTACATTAATAAAATACCAATTTAATAAAAACATTAAAACAGAATATCTCTCTTGATTTAATAATACTGTTAGGTCAACGTATATATAATTAAGAAACAAATAAGATATAATTAAATTGCAAATTAGTTTATATTCACTATACATATACAGTGAGTATATATGAAGTAATTTTGCTTACTGTTCATATTATTTTTTTTTTGTTTTTATGAATTGTCTTATTATTTGCATTCAATATTGTTTTATGTTAATATCAAATTTGAATAACTTAAAAAATTTGTCTTTCTGCATTTTTTCTGACTGAATATATTTCTTAATTAATTAATTGCAAACCTAAATTTCAAAGTGTTCGGTTTGTCTTTAATTACACGGTCGCAGGAGTTATGCGCAGCAAAAGTCTAGGCAAGTCACAGCAATAATGTGTAAACTTAATTGATATTTTTTATATATATTTTATTAATTTATTTCTATTTTATTATAAAACAATTTCTAATGTTTTTTTTTTCAAACAAAAAAATTAGCGATTAGACAGTTGAAAATTCTTATTATCAATAAATTTTTTCTATATATATATAATCAATTAAAATAAGAAATACTTCTAGAACTTACTTTGTGGTATACTGTGTTCTCCATACCATAAGAATTATTCGAGTGAAAGTGAATCATTGCCTGGTATATTTAAAAGCAAATATACTTCACGTTCCACTTTTTCACGGTGTTTCCATGACGTACTGTTTGTCTCTAAAATCGATAACACATTTAGCTAAAGTTTCCTATTTTCTTGTTAAAGTTTTCTTTTTTTCTTTGTATGTATGTTTCTTTCCTTTTTGGTATGTTTTAGGACATTTAACGGTTGACTTGAAATGCAAACAAGGTTGAAAAATGTGCTCTTAAAATGTCTATTCATTTTTGCTGTTTTTCCAATTTATTCCTCGTCTATTTGAAATTTAAAAAGAAAAGTTATTCTTTGAAGAAAGTTTAGTACTTCGTTCGTTTCCTGCTGTCTTCTGTGTCTTTTTTGTAGCGAAAATGATTTATAATATTTAAATTACCTAAAAATAATAATAATAAGTTATTCAAATGTATATAAGAATTCTATAAGTGACACATAACAGTTTGAAGAAAGAACTTTAACATCATAATCAATGATACCAAACTTTATAAGGATAAAAATCGGTTTGCAAAGAATTTCAAATGATATAAAACTTCAGTTTTAAAATCTGTAAACATTAATTAATTTTTGTTAAATCATAGAAATATTTTGTATAGAAAAATTCTCAGTTGCTTTTTCATCATCCGATCTGCTCATGATTAAAATTAACGCCTCAAAAATACTATTTCTTAACATGAAATAATACACTTAATTGTGATGGAAATCACAGCTAAGTCAATAGAATAAACTTTCAATTTACTAAATGTGTGTTCGTAAAATAACGAAATATGATTGACAGTAGCCACTAATCTTCTCAAGACTTTTCAAAAATTTTCACTAAATCTTGATTTTTTTGAGTCCAATTTTCTCGGGTTCCACAGTTATCCAAGATATCCCACTACCACGTTCGAAACACGACCCTCCGGACTACTATTTGCATATGGGATATACGTACAAAATTCCATTTGCCTAATTTTTTAACTTAAAAATTAAGTTTTCTAAATCGATTTCACATTAATTCAGGGATGAAGTTTAATATTGGTTTAGTAAAATCATATAGGAGGCACTTCTTATAATTTGGATATCTCTTCTTGGACCTGATTTCCTATATGCATGCAAAAGGTTTAACGAACATAAATATTTGCTTCTGTTCACCATTTTACATTACTCATGGTGATTTATTCTGTTAACACCAAAATTACCTGAGCTAAAAATTTTGGTTTGGGTAGTGTGCTAGACTATTAGCGTGAAGTCGTGAGATCGATTTCAGTCAGAGACTTTGGTCTGTTACACTACCCCGACCATAAAGCAAGTTTGATATAATTTGTAATTGTACTGTAATTAGTAAATAACAAGTAATTTTTATAAATTAAGTTATATATTCATTACAGTAAAATTTGAGAAATTTTGATTTACAACACTTGCATTGTTTGCATCATATTGTTGTTGCATCATATTGTTACTGGTGATGAAAAATGGATTTATTTTCAGAGTTCTAAATGGGCAAAATCGTTGTTGAATCTGATGCAACCATCAATTTCTGTTGCTAAACTTAGAAAGGTCATTAATATTGATTGCTACCGACAACAAATGAATAATTTGAATCATGCGTTGAACGAAAAACGAATTGGCCATAAAAGGTAATTTTGCAACATGGCAATGCACCCGCACACAAAGCAAATATGGTTCCGAATACAGTCAAAGCCCCACCGTACTTAGCTGACATGGTTTTTTCCGTCTATTAATAGCTTTCATCCATAGGACACGCTGAATTTCATTTCCAATGACGACGTTTACTTCAAAAGACAAACAACTTAATTGGCGTGGAAGCCACATATTACCCGAAAGAAAAAACTGTGTAGCCAGATATGGCCAATACTTTCAAAACAAAGTTTTTTTTACTATCCAATTAAAAATTAGTTTTTTACTTTCCAAAAAAAAGCTAATTTCTTACTAGTACATCTGCCAAACGTTGAAGTGATGGCTGTTGCGGAAGGATTTGTTATCCACTTGATCTAACAGGCCTCGATGATATTTGAAAAATATCGTGTTCTGTCTGCCTCCAAGGCGTCTAGCGCCGACTTGGGACAAGTTTTCACTGCACTGGTTTTGTCAGTCTCTTTATCAATACTAGAGTTGAGAACAATCTGAATTTTTTAACTAATCCGTTTTCACTGAAAATCTTTATAATTGTCTGACAACTTTCCTCGATTTTAAGACGGTCTTGGTTAAAAAATTACTGACATTTTTTAACTTTAACTGTGCAGGCCCACAAACAAATGGTTAACAAACAAATTGGTTAACAAATTTCAGAAATTTTTTAACCAATCCGTTTTCGTTGAAAATCTTTATAATTGTTTGACATCTTTCACAAATTTCTGAACCAATGCAAAAGACCGCATTAAAATCGAGGAAAGTTGTCAGACAATTATAAAGATTATAAACGAAAACGGATTTAAAAATTTTTTTAACCGTATGTATACTTTAGTACTGTGTGTACATACATAATTGGTCATTACAACCCTTCAGTCAGGATTACGACCTAGCTTCTCAAACCACTTATGTAGTGTGTGTTAATTTTTTTCATGAGTGGTGGGACCTACAGTTTAAGGTCGATTTCGAACGACAGATTTTTGAGAAACTTTTCGTGGCAATTTTATTTACTCTCAGAGTTTTTGCCAGAAATCTGCTGAGAGGAAGTCGCCGAAGAAATATTTTTTCATATTTTCGTTTTGATTTCTTACCTGGGATTTAAACCCTGGCCTTACGTCTAATAAGCCAATATACTATCTACTAGACTACGGCGACTACAATGATCTTTATATTCTTTGTAATTTGGACTATTTAAGACTATAGAAGGATTTGTACAAGATTTTTCATATACACCCATTCCGCGCTTTGCTTCTTTTCGTTTAGCGTTTTTTTCGAACTTGTTTCGCTGCTGAATTCGTACTCTCTGTGTGTCGTTAGATTTTCGAAGTTGCGTTTTTTTGGGTTCAAGTTTTTATTATTCTTTTAATTTTTTGAAATTTCCTATTTTTTCTAAAAGATGACACGACCTTTGTTTCTAATTGCGCTATGCTATCAAAACTTGGGGATTCCCTTTCTAACTGAAAATAATACAGTTTTATTTTCACCTTGTTTTTCTAATTTTATAGTTCAGTTTCAATTAGTGTGTTATAAATTAAGTAAATTTTTTATTTTAATTGAATTAGTTTTTTTTTTGTTTTATATTATTTTTGTTTTTTAAATGTTTGCTTTGTTTAATTTTCCTTTTTCAATCTTTACATGGCTTGCTATGTGGCAAATCATAATTCACTTTGCGTTGTCTCAATTTGCATCGTGTTTTTTTGGAACGTAACCACGACGCAAAGTGAGGTATGGGTGTTTTTGTACAACTTTGAATCTTTAAATTTTATTATCAAATATGATAAAAATGTAAAATTGACCGCTTTATTCCAAATAATAATACATGATGGTTAAAACAAAACTAGATTTTAGTCCTAGTAATTGTACTCGTTATACACTGCGTAACAGTAAAACGGGTCCACTTGTCATTAAGGAATTTAATACACGAAAAAATGGGAAAACCGTATTAAAATTAAAACATATTTTCGGTGGTGAACAAATCAAATGATTGGCAGACACTTTTGTTACTTTACCACATTAATGCAGTATACTCAACTCTTAAGACAAAGTATTAGCGTAATAGCTGAATTTTCACATCCAAAGAATGTAGAAATAATTAACCTTTATGGCCAGTGCATCATTAAAATTGTGCCATTATATTTTTTATTTTTCATTTTGCAATTTCGAAATTCATATTACAAGTGGCACAAAAATGTCGTATGATATCTACTCAAGTGCAGTCCGTTTAATGCTTTCAAGTTTTATTGTTCATGTTATACAGAAAAGTCGTAGTCTAGTAGGTAATGTATTGACTTATTAGACGTGAGAGTATGATTCAAACCCCAATACAGACATTTCGAATGATATGAAATATGAAAAAAATATTTCTTCGGTGACTTTCTTTTAGCAATCTGCGACCAAAAACTATGCTATAATTAAAATAGCAATGAAAAGTTTCTCAAAAATTTTACCCGCCACTCATGAATAAAATTAACACAAGCAATATGGATGGTGTGAGAAGTTAGGTCGTAATCTTTACTGAAGGATTGTAGTTTCCAAATAATTAAACCACTTTGATCTACCATGTAAACTTTCTGATAATATGAAGCAGCATATACATATACTTACATACATATAGACACGCGGAGAAAGCGTGTCAAGTGAAATTATGCAAATAAAAACACGTCCTTACAGTTCAGATGTTACTTGTAAACTATTTTCTTTTTATTAAAATTTATTTTTTCTCTTATTTTAAAATAGAAATACAGTTACAGATCGTACAGTTCTTAGTATAATATAAAAATGTAGTATAGTAGTTAACGAAGTATAATAATTAATATGATAGTTAATATGTTATAATAGTTGACATGGCATAGATAGTACAAGAAGCAAGTAACGAGGCATGTTCTGAAAGCCACAAGATTTCAAATCACTTGTGATTTTAAAGAATAACAATTTCAATTTAGAGGTGTTCTGAAAACAACAAAACATTTTACCGTTCGGTGTGATTTTACCTTTTTCGAAAACAGAAGCAAACAGTTGATTTTTTGTTTAGAATTGATAACACTTTTAGGGCCATTATTACAACTTGCCGTTAACTAAGGGGCGGTTTTTAACGGGCAGATAAATTGTTTTTCATTATTATAAGTGGACGATAAAGTAGAAGTGAGCGTTAAGCTAAATGGAAGATCATCCTATGGGTAACTTTTAAAGTTAAATTTGTGTTTGAACTTGGCATATTATATATTATTTTCAATACGGCAACTTCAAATAAGAAAAGTGAGCAAATACAACAAAAAAAGAAGCCTGTCGTTGCCACTGCGTTTAAATAAAACTTGTTTAATTTGAACAGTGTTCTCGACATTGCTCCGCCACTGCCATATTTTTGAAAAAGTTAACTTTATTTTGTCTGTAAGTTGTAATAACGAAAATAAGTTAAGGGTAACTTTACAGTTCCCTTTAGGTAAAGGTACCTTTAACTAAACCCAAGTTTAACGGCAAGTTGTAATAATGGCCCTAAATGTGCTGAAAATTAACGAGTATTGTGGTAAGAATATCGAGTGAAAATAAATTAAAATTAGCTTTTTTATAAATAAGGCAACTGAATTTTTACAGCTGACTTCTAAAAAGTAAAATTAATCACAAAACCAAGTGGAAAGTGTCTTAAATTTTTTTTTAATTTTATGCATTTTTTTGGCGCAAACTTGTTCGCTTTCTTCTGAAAAAGATTAAAAAAAATGTTTTAAGTTATTGATTTATTTCATTTATTGTGATGTTGAAAGCAAAATGTCTCAAAAAATATACAAGTGATTTTAAATCAGCAGCCACTTAGCTGACCGGTTTTAAAACACAAAAATTCGAAAAAGTTTGTGCCCGGGACAGCTTTTTTGTATTTTCAAATCATGCCTGTCTATATCATTTTCCTTCATCAAAACTTCATATACAGAATTTAAATATTTACATTTTTTTCATTTGTATTCTTATTTCAGTTTCCATATTTACACAAATAACCTTAACGACTTTAATAATTTAATTACAATTTAAACATTCAATTTATTACTTATTTAATATTATTTAAATTTGATAGATGTGACAAAAATTTAATATTTCATTGATTTTATTTGATAGAATTCTCTTTTAATTCTCAACTTTTTTTCTTGTTTTTCTTTTGTTAAAAACTGAATTGGTTAGTTTGTTAAATTCCGTATTCGAAATTATTGCTGAAATTTCTATTCTTCTCAGTCGAGCTTTATACATTTTAGAAAATTAAAAAAAAAAAACTGTATTTCCTCTTATTTCAAATTTCTTATTCCTTTATATTTAGCATCAGGCTTTTCAACTCTTTTGTTCTCTACGTAAAGAGTTTCAAAATCAGCTATCATACACCTGTTTGTTTTACTATTCAGTATATTAACTTTGTCCAGAACTGCGAAAGTTCTTTGGAAATTCCTTTACCCCTAAAATAGAAATCGAATTATTTAAAGTACCTATCGAGCACTTTCGCGAACTAATACGTATAGTGCTATTTTAAGTCATTACGGCCCTGTGTATCATGATTTTGAAATCATCAGTATGCTTAGAATCAGTATTTAAAATTCTTAAATGTTCGTTTAATGTACAGGGAATTCTTTCAATATCTGCATTTCCTGTTCTGAAATACATAGTGGTAATGTGTACCTCAATAATGCTATCCTAAAAAAAATTGTCTAATAACTGCAGTATTCAATTTATTGTCAATTACTTCCCATTTAATTTCCATTTTATTCTCAACACCTATCCTATCACTATAGTTCTCAATTTCAAATGTCTGATTATGCACCTAAATCTTATCCTTTAAAAAGGTTTAGTGGTTACTCAATTACTGCAATGAAATCGGAACTGCCTATACCTAGCTTCTATACCACCTTATTGAAAATGTTCACTCATATTTATTATAAAATCTTTGCTTTCAACATCCTTATTTTCGTTCCCACATTGACTGTGAACATTGATTTGAGTCTACTCAAAGCATCAGCGATAACGTTTTCCTAACCTTTAATATTCTTCAAATTAGGTTCCTTGATATTTCTCAGCCAAACAAAGGGGTTTGTGAACTGTTTTAAATGGAAACTTTCAACCGTACACATAAAGTTAAAAATAAATTGCCGCCGACACAAGTAGTTAATTTTCAATCATTCCACAATTTTTTTTATGTCGATTGATTGTTCTACTGGCTTACACTACAACTTTGTCATTTACAAGTGTGAAATTTTTCGAAAAATGGGTTCGAATCAGAATTGATTCAGTTTTAAATATTGAAAGCTTTAATACAATCGTTATTCTTTTACTTTTACATTTTTCTTAAATATTTTGTGAGGTTGTTCGCAATTTTCGAATAATCCTAAATCTCGCGTAAAATCCTGTAATACCTAAAAATGTTTTTATCGCATTTTATGTTTCCGGTAAGGAGATTTTATCTATAGTCTGTATTAGATCACGCATAATTATTATTTTATTCATTTATTTCGCATTATGTAAATGTTTAAATTAATTATGCATTATCTATTCAAATTTATTTTATTTTTACTATTCTTTTCCCACTTTATTTCGATCTTATTTTTATAAAAAGATGCTCATTGTTCATATTCTTATTAACTATTCTGTTAGTTTTCATGATTTCTATTTTGCTTATTACTTCAAATGATATTGTTTTATTGTTACTGTATCAAATTTAAAGTATATGGGAATTTGCAAATGAATTTTTATTTTTGCAGTAAAATGAATCACAAGTAAATAAAACAAGAACCTGTGGCCCGAGTTATGTATATATCACAACAACCCCCACCAAAACCCCCAAGAAAGCAGTAACCAACAACAACGGCAACAATATTTACTTTATTTTATTCTTTTTGTATTTTTATTATTGATATTCTTAATAAATTATCACTTTAATTTAAAATATGAATGGCATTCTTAAAGTGCATTCTCTTGAGAAGAGATTGATACTTCGTTTGATAAAATCGATCAAAAATTACCGTTGTTATTATTGTTATGTTATATTTTTCATATATGTATATCACCATTTCAAATGACCTTCAGCTGAAAAATAATCAAAATATTTGATTGTTGTTCTTTATTTACCGCAAAATATGAAAATTTCACGTTTGGGCACCTACCAGAAGTCGGCTAATATTGTGTTTTTTGCAAATGTTATTATTTTGCTCTGCACAGACATTGGTGGTCGATTAAACGCGAAATTGATACGTTTTGCGGTAAACAATCAAGAGCCATCAAAAATTTTGATAATTTTTAAATGAAAGTTCATTTGAAAATTACATACTCATTAAGTGATAACTACGGTAATTTTTGTTTGATTTTATCAAACGAAGTGTCAAATTCTTCACAAGGTAATGCGCTTTAAGAATATTACCACTTATTTTTTAATTAAAGTTTGCTGCTATGAAGTTTGCCACATCAAACCTCATAGAATATTAAGTCTAATGGTACATACTCGTATATATATAACATTTTAAAGGCCCATCTGTGCCCTTTCTAAGTTTAAATTTGTAACCTTGGTTCAGAAATGTTTGTGTAATCAATAAATTTGTGCGTAAAATCAAAAAAAAAGATTTTGTCAAGAAATAAAAAAAAAAATTTTTTGAAATAAAATGTCATTAGCTGAGTGTATTTTTTTATTTTATAATGTTACTATTCTTTTATTGTTCATAAAACTAAATTTTATTATGCATTTCTTTTTATTATTTCATTCGACTGACTCATCAGGTATTACTTTACTTATCTTAAATTTTAAGTTTATCATAAAAATAAAAATTCACTATTGGTGTAACATTCAAGTAGATAACAATTGTTTTTATTCAGTGTTTTTCAGAGATAGTTAACTGGAGCAGTCGGTAAACGGTTGAAACTGTTCTAAATAAAAGAAAAGAAACCTATCCTGCAACATATCCTGACTGTTCTAAATTCGAGGGAATATCGAACAAGGAACGGGCATCAATTTAACATTGGTATAAGGAATTCTGCACCATTACAAAAAGGCAACCAATTCGAGGGAATATCGGACAAAGGAAGGGTATCAACTTAATACTGATATAAGGCTTGTGCAAGGAAAAATGAATACATTAGTTCTCATTATTTAAGTAAGTAGTATTTTATCATTATTAAGTAAGTAATTTTGCTTACTGTTCATATTTTTTTTTTGTTTTTATGAATTATGTCTTATTATTTGCATTCAATATTGTTTTAATGTTAATATCAAATTTGAATAACTTAAAAAATTTGTCTTTCTGCATTTTTTCTGACTGAAGATATTTCTTAATTAATTAATTGCAAAACTAAATTTCAAAGTGTTCGGTTTGTCTTTAATTACACGGTCGCAGGAGTTAAAGGAAACAATTAGTATTCGGTGCCTAAAATACCCGTATTCAGCAGCTTTATAGACAACGTCTAAATTGCTCGATATTGCTGCCGGTAAGGAAAACGCTCCCTACCGTAACATTTGGTGCCCAATGTGTGGCACGATACTAATTGTTTCTATTTTTTTCTTTGTGCAGTCAGTGTAAAAATCAAAGACAGTCGTTCAAGTGGACAAGTGTAAAAGAAAGTATTAATCAAGTGACTCTTAGTTGCGCTGCAAATTAAAAAAAAAAATATTCGGGAAACAAATCCAAATTAAATATAATTTTGTACATACACTCTTCGTGATAAAAAAGCGGGCTTTAGTGCGAAAACATTTTGGTGTGGTTCAATATAAAAAAATATATTTTACGATGACTTTGGAGAAAGTAAAGCAGCAACGGGCTAACACAAAGAAAAATAATAGCCGCATCAAGAATCAAATTGAAGCCAGCGGTAGGGGAGAAGGACAGACCTTATCAGCTGCCGAATTGAAGTGCCGTTTGGGAATTTTGGAGTCCTATTTTAAGCAGATTTTAACGTATTAATCCCAAATAGAGGAATATGACCCTGAAGACAATGGTAGGTCTGATATTGAAGATTCGTATATCACAACCAAAATGAATAATGTAGTGTACTTATAATAATGTAGTGTACTTATAATAATGAAGTGCACTATATGCATTAATATAATAACAATAATAAAATTAAATAATTTTTAATTATATATGTAGCAGTCACGAGAATAGCAACAAATAATTTGTTTTGTGAATTATAAGAAAAGAAATATTAAATTTTGTAACATTAAGCAATTATGTATATATAATAACCAAAAGAAAAATTGTATAAATACTAACGAATATTTTTGAATAAATAAGAACTAATCTTGAATTGTAAAACAACTGATCATTATTTCTCAAAATATTCTGACTGAGCATTCTAACCAGTGCTTAGGTGAATCAAAACTGCTGCAGCCAATTGCAGCATTATAAACTCATTGGCAACCTTTTTTTTATATCATTATATAACATTATTGCGATCCTTCGAATTCGATTCTGCGGATTAGATCCTTGACCCTTCCTACATAGGCAGATAACTAATAAACATATATATATATATATTATATTTTATTATATTATTATATTCATTCACATATTCATGCAAATTACATCCTGCCGAATATTTTATGTCTGAGGCAAGTGAACTGGTTCCTTCGCAATAAGAGATAAATAAGATTTTCAAAAAATACGTGGAATACGTGCCTGAAGGTTTAATAAGCTCTCCTGAATATCCTGAATATGTACCCACACCAAAAACTTGTGGACCTAAGGCCATATCCATAGAAGAATACAACAGGAGGAATTAGAGAATAACACCTCAAACACCAACAAGCATAAAAAAGAAGAAAAAGAGAGGAGTAAGAAAGTTAAAATTAAAGAAGGAAGGAACATAGCTTATAAGACTAATGGGCTTATCTTCCGGTGAAGAAAAAAGGAAGTTGTACTTAAAATTAAAAAATAAAAATTTAAAGAATGGGAAACAAACAACCAAAGATTGAAGAAACAGTCAACATAAACAACAATCAGGAAGTGGATTTCGGAACTACAATCAAGTTAGATGTCTTCTGCATATTTTGTATAATATTAATAATATTTATAGTAATTAAGTTAAATAAGTACTTTAAAGAGTATGTTCAGAAAAAGGCCGTTGTGCAGGTCTAACATTAAAATCAGAAATAAAAATATTTTATAAATCAAAATAATAAGAATGAGAAAATAATACCAATGAACACAATAATAGGCAAATTAGAAAAAATATTAATAAATTTTAAAAAATCAGGAGCCAGAGATTATCAAGGAATAACATTGAGAAATAAAATAGAAGAAATAAACTTATTAGAAAAAGAATTTTATGAACTGGTAGATACAGACTCCATTACAAAAGACATACAAAAAGATATAGAAAAATTTGACATATACTATAACAAAGCAAAGGCACTTTTTGAAGAAGATTTAACATCAATAAAACCATCTAATCAAAACCAGAATTTAGTAAATATGGCACAATTCAATCAAGAAACCGCTGTAAAAATAATTCCACTATTCACAGGAAATTATAAAGAATTAAATTCATTTCTTACAATAGTGAAATTAATCAATGATACGCTAGAAACAACACCATTCTAATAACTTTTGTCTACAACTCAAAACTAACTGTTGTAGCGATTACTTCATTGGGCATATCTGAACCAACAATATTTGAGGAATTAAGAAGTCTTCTTCAAACCGTGTCACAAATACAGTCTACTTTAAGTAATTTTTCACAAAAAAGTATGAATGTAAACACATCATGAAAACCTCCTAGGGTATAGAGCGATGCAACAGCATGCACATTATTACTATATATATATATACTATACTATACAAATAAAAGCAGATTTTGCGTTGAATATATTTAAGAATGGTTAAAATGGAGAACTTAAACCAACAGTATTTGCATCAAGGCCTAAAGATGATAAAGATAAAGATGATAAAGATAAATATGAAAAGATAAAAGATAAAGATCAATGATACGCTAGAAACAACACAAAAATCAATTTTAAAAATGTTGGTCTACAACTCAAAACGAACTAGTGTGGTCAGAACTTCATTGGGCATATCTGAACCACCAACATTTGAGGATTTAAGAATCCTTCTATCAAACAGGTACAAATCAAGAAAAACCGTAATACAAATACAAGCTACTTTAATTAATTTTTCACAAAAAAGCATGAGTGTAAACACATATTACTAAAAACTTCCAGAAATGATAGCAGAAGTTAACGAATTACAGATCAAAGGTATAGAGAGATGCAACAGCACACAGGCTACTACTATAAAACAAATAAACGCAGATTTTGCGTTGAATATATTTCAGTATGGTCTAAAGGGAGAACTTAAACCAACAGTGTTTGCTTCAATGCCTAAAGAACTTAATGAAGCATTACAATTAGCGTTAGAGTTGGAAACAGAATTTTCCAACCACTCAGGACCAATTTTATATTTCTCAAACAATAATAACAGGAGGAATAATTCAGAGAACTTTAATAACAGAAGGAATAATGTTAATCAAAATAACAACAGAAACCGATATAACAACAACCGATCAAATAGCAATAATAACGGAAATATTTGTAATGGTATGACAATACACTATAATAATAATTACAGGGCCAATAATTACACAATCCACAGTAATGGATCAAATACTTACAACAATAATAATCACAGTAACAGAACGAACAGGTATAATAATAACGGTGATAGTCATAACTAACTACACAAATAGGAAAATAAATTTTCGAAATAACCGACAAAATGTACATTGTGTACAGGGAAAACTATTAGGATCCGGCCGTGGGTCAAGGAACTGTGCAAACCCACTATCCGGAGGTCAAATAATAAGAATAGATAATACAAATAAGAAAGAATTAAGTCGATCGGAACACCAGAGTTGAACTTCAGCATAAATAATATAAAAGAAAAACATAAATTTCATATCGCTAACAAAGAATTTCCCATACCAACGGACGGAATATTGGGAAGAGATTTCTTTTCAAAATTCTTATGTAAAATTGATTATGAAACGTTTACGTTGTCACTTACTTTAGGCAGTGAAGAAATTACCATGCCTATGAAATTATGTATAAACATGAATTATTGCATAAAGGTAGAAAAACGATCAGAAAGTATTCCCCTATAAATTTGGATATAGGTGAATATTGTTGTGCGTTTGCCTAGTCTAAGTTGCCATACCTTTTGTAACTTAATATCAACGCATTCTTGTTGATATTGTCCACACTGCATTATATGCCCAGACATAAACAACTCGTGGAATATGCTGTCTAAGCATTTTCTCACGAATACCACATAAGTTAGAAATTAAGGTTTAACGTATAATTATGTTTAAGAAAAAGATTAAAATTAAATAAAGCTTAAGCATGATAAATAAATAAAATAATTGTTTTATTAAATATTACATGGCGATACTGCCAGGAATAAAACAATTATTTTATTTATTTATTAACGACCGCTCATGCGGCCGATCATGCTTAAGCTTTATTTAATTCTGCTCATTTTAATCTAAAACAAAAAAAAGGAATCATTTTAAGATAAATATAATTGTGAAACTGCTGCGATACTAACGAGTCC
Source organism: Sarcophaga variegata (assembly GCA_932273835.1). Classification (NCBI taxonomy): domain Eukaryota; kingdom Metazoa; phylum Arthropoda; class Insecta; order Diptera; family Sarcophagidae; genus Sarcophaga; species Sarcophaga variegata. The sequence continues at coordinate 44,947,793 of OW026358.1, read as the reverse complement.
CTCCAGTGGTGTAAAAAAAAATTTATAATATTTGTGATTGGCCTATTCAGATATCAATTAGCGATATTTGCTATATACCATCGCCTTGGCGGACTATATCTGTTGGTATGGTATCCCGATGTCTTGATATACAGTAATTTTTTTCCAACTCGCTGAATACAATACAATCATTGAGTGATTGAATAATTAATTCATTTTTCACTTTACATTCAAACATTCGTCTTGGTGTACCACCTTGACGAATCTGAATTAAAAATTCTTACTATAGTGTACCACACGGGTAAAGTCCGATTTTTTCAATCGTTCATCAAGGCATACGAGCCTTGATTTAAACATTATTCGGGACCCATATAAAGATCAATACATTTATTGTAATAATTTTTTATTCCAATATGACAGTTGATAGACATTTATCCTTTCAATCATGGGTAATCACGATTCAAAAATCGAGAACTGTAAACTGTAAAGGTGGAATATCCAATTATATATTTGTTGATCATTATCGCGATTTTAGTCCTGCAGTTCCTAACAACGCTCTATCAATTGCACAAAAGATCGTTCAAAAAGAACTACAAAAGAGCAGCATCTTTGGCAATTGACATAGACAAGGTATAGGAACTTCATTGAGCCCTAAACAGTTTTTTCTTATACTTTCGTTTTAAATTTCGCAGCGCGCACTATTTTATTCTATTCTTATGCACTGGCAACAGATCCTTATTAGGTTGCGACAGTTAAAAGAACATTTTTATAGGTCCTATAAGTGTCTAAACACAGATAGACCTGCCAAGGAGGAAATGGTCGAAAAACATATCAAAAATTTTCTCGGCTGTTTCGAACAAATTATGACTATAGTAAACGGTAAACGTTCACGATTAATACAAGCGCATAAATTTGCTGCTGAAAATTTCTTTCCTGAAGTCAGAGATAAACTTGCAAAGATCTTGTCACGCAAAGGTATAGAGGCAAAATTACCAGTAACATTTCATGAGAAACTGGAATATTGCCTAGCATGTCAAGAGGAAGCTGCATTATACTCGAATCAAATAAAGACCCCTCAAGAGTCTGATAAAATTTCTAACACTATACCTCAATCAGTGACTGAATTTCTTGGTTTAGCCTTAAAGCTTCTACCAGACTTTGTGGTACACCAGAAAATCTTCGAAGTTTTCTCGACGCCCTAAATCTAGTGGATTCAATCAAGGACACTCATAATGAAGTGGCCATTAACTTAGTAAAAACAAAATTAAAAGGTCCAGCACGCAACCTTATTTCTCAGGAGACTACACTCCAAGAAATTATTGCCAAGCTTAGAACCACAGTAAAGGGAGTATCTGTAGATGGAGTGGTAGCCAAGTTGATGAATAGACGTCAACAAGGAAAACCAGTAAATGCATATGCAAAAGAAATTGAGGGTTTAACAAAGAAACTCGAAACTGCGTACATTAATGATGGCCTACCAAACGTGGAGGCAGCAAAATACTCAACCCACTCTACTGTTAAGACCATCATAAAGAATGCTTCTAACGAAAGAGTTATGCTTATTATGGAGTCGGGTACATTCAATAACCTAAACGGGGATATTGCAAAATTCTCAGGCAGCTGCACTGAAGCTTACAGTCAACCCAACTCAATTTTAGCCTTCAACCAACCGACCGAAGAAATCGCGGTAGAAGTTACAGAGGAACATTTAATAGAAATCGTAACTTCAATAACAGTAATAATAACGGCAATGGTAACAGTAATAAGAGAGGTAACAATAACAGCAATAGAGGCAATGGTAGTTATAGAAACAATCCATACACCACCGAACAAACAAACAAATTTAAACCTGTAATATCAATTTAAGCTTATATAGCTATTTCAAATGTAGAGTGTCTATGAACAATTTCACCTCAATTACTTTAATAGACACAGGCGCAGACATTTCTGTGGTTAAACACAATAAAGTTCTAAACGAACCAATATATAGCAGCAAAATAACAAACATTAATGGTATTGGACAAGGTTTAATCCAAACACTCGGATTAATTGGCATAGACCTGAAGCTAGGAAATATCTCAATACCAGCTAAGTTGCATATTGTGAACGATAATTTTCCAATATTGGTTGATGGAATATTGGGAATGGACTTCATCAGAAGACACAAATGCATACTTGACTATCAAGGTACGAAGGATAGAATAATTTTGAAAGTTCCGTTACTACCACATGATATAGGCCTACCATTGTTGAGTGCTCCAAACAACTCAACTCAATTTCAATACCAGAAAGATCTGAAGTAATCAGACAAGATAATTTTCAATCTGACGTTGAGGATGTACTGGTACCACTGCAAATACTCCATAATGGTGTATACATAGCTAACACCATTACATCAAAATCTCAGCCATTGGTCAGAATTATAAACACTACCGACAAGGACCTTGATAACGTTAAAATAATAAAAAACAAGCTGCAATCGAAAATCTAACAAACAAAACATGAGAAAATTATCTGTAAATTTTCCAGAATTCATTGACGGTGAATTACATAAATTGTGTTCAGAATTCATTGACATTTTTGCTTTGGAGTCAGAAAAAATAAGCGTCAATAATTTTATAAACAACGGTTGAGATTACAGCATACCACATTCACATAAAGAAGAAGTGAATAAACAGGTAACAAAATTAATAAATGATGATATTGTGGAACCCTCAACCTCTGAATATAACAGTCCCATAGTCTTAGTATCTAAAAAATCATTATCAGGTCATACAGGAAAGAGATGGAGACTTGTGATTGATTACAGAGGCATAAATAAGAGATGACATATTAGATCAATTAGGGAGAGCAAAATATTTTTCATGCCTTGACTTCATATCGGGCTTCCATCAAATAGAGCTCGAACAAGAATCTAAGGACATCACGTCTTTTTCAACTGACAAAGGCTCTTATAGATTCAAAAGACTCCCTTATGGCATTAAAATTGCACCAAATTCATTCCAAAGAGTGATGTCGCTTGCCTTTTCGGGATTAAAACCGTCCCAAGCTTTCGTATATATGGACGATTTAAGAGTCGTCGGTTGCTCTGAAAAACATATGCTACAAAATTTGAAAGATGTGTTTACTTTATGTAGACAACACAATCTAAAACTACACCCGGATAAGTGTTCATTTTTCCGTCATGAAGTGACATTTTTTTGACAAAAATAAACAGATAAAGGTATATTACCTGATGACAGCAAATTTTCTGTAATTGAAAATTACCCTACTCCAACAAATGGAGACGAAGCTAAACGCTTCATAGCATTCTGCAACTATTACAGAAGATTGATTCCTAATTTTGCTGAATCATCACGTCATATCACTAGACTATCTAGAAAAAACGTACCTTTTGAATGGATTTAGTAATGCGAAAACGCTTTTCAATATTTGAAAAAACAACTCCTTAGTCATTAAGTCAAGAAAAACAGGGTATTCAATTACTTATTGCTTATGCGTCCAGAGCTTTCACAAAAGTTGAAAGCAATAAATCCACAATTGAACAAGAGCTCACTGCCATTTATTGGGCAGTACAATATTTCAGACCATATATATACGGAAAAAAATTCTTAATTAGAAGTGACCATAGGCCACTCATCTATTTATTTTCACTTAAAAACCCGTCATATAAATTAATGCGCATGAGATTAGATCTGGAGGAATACGACTTTGTGGTCGAATACATTTGGGGTAGGGACAATCACGCGGCGGATGCGCTGTGGCGTATAAATTTCAATGATATAAAAATACGGAATTACAAACAATACTGAAGGTAACAAGTAGACTTCGGGCTAAAAAGACAACAAACTGTGCAAATAAAATAGCACAGCCCAGTCCATCGGTTGAACTAAGAGTATATGAAGGGAACACTGGAAAATGCCTTGGTTGCATTTATCGAAGGATAAATTAATTATCCTGAAAGAAAAAAAAAACCTTTCCCAAATTATGTTGCATGACTTTGTTATTTATGGAATAGTGGACCTACACACAGTTACTAAATTATACGTACGGTTAAAAAATTGGTGAAATTTTTTAACCAATCCGTTTTCGTTGAAAATTTTTATATTTTCCTTGATGTTAAGACGGTCTTTTGCATTGGTTAAAAAATTTCTGAAATTGAACTGAATTGTGGCCCTGCACAGGCCCACAAAGGTATGCATCCGATTAACAAATTTCACAAATTTCTGAACCAATGCAAAAGACCGTCTTAAAATCGAAGAAAGATGTCAGACAATTATAAATATTTGCAAAAAACGGATTGGTTAAAAATTTCTGAAATTTGTTAACTTTTGTGAAATTTGTAAAATTTTTTAACCAAGACCGTCTTAAAATCGAGGAAAGTTGTTTCTGAAATTTGTTATCCGTACGTATACTTCTGTGGCTATGTATAGATCTGACAACCTTGCGACTTTCTATAAATGATTGTCTGCTCAATACCCTGGGGATAAATATTGAAACCTTTAAAAATAAACTTAAGGGTCTACAAAAAGGTTGACCATAGCGCTCTTACCAAAAATAGAAAAGGTAACAACAGATAACGACTTTTAATTTATTTCGTTTTTTTTTTGGGTTTTCATTTTCCTAAATTTCTAAAGAAAAGTCGCACAAGCGACTGTTCCAATTAACAGAAACAAATTAATAGTGTTTAACTTTATTATAATACACCGGTATACATAAACAATTATAGATTACCACATATACAATTGAATCTTCAAATAGTGCATACAATTCACCATTATTAGTAGTACCAAAAAAAAAGAGTGAAAACGGAAAAAAGAAATGGAGATTAGGCGTAGATTTTCGGCAACTTAACAAAAAGATAGTAAATGATAAATTTCCATTGACAAGACTAGAGGCTGTTTTGGACCGTCTTGGAAGAGCAAAGTATTTTTCAACTCTAGACATGACCAGCTCATTCCATCAAATAGATTTAGACAACGATTCAAGTTAACTGCATTTTCAACTAGTAATGGACACTATTAATTCAAACGATTGCCATTTGATTTGAAAATTTCTTCCAATAGTGGCTTAGATTCCAAAGCATTTTTATACGTTGACGATATTATTGTATTTGGATGTAGCTTAAAACAACACAATACAAATTTGGTAAAAGTATTCGAACGTTTATCAAAATATAATTTAAAATTGAATGCATCAACACACATCCTTAAATCAGAGGTGATTTATTTGGGACACCAAATAATGAAAGACGGTATGCGGACAGATCCTTCAAAACATAGAGTAATTGAACAATATCCAATTCCAAAAGACAAATATCAGGTAAAAAGATTTGTGGCGTTTTGTAATTATTACAGACATTTCATAAGGAATTTTGCCGAAATAACATAATGTCTTAACGACCAAACCAAAAAAGGAAAAGAGTTCGAATGGACTGAAGATTGTCAACAGGCTTTTGACTTATTGAAGAAAAAATTGATTAATGCACCAATATTAAGATACCCAGATTTTGAACAACCATTTATATTGACTACTGACGCATCACAATATGCATTGGGAGCTATCTTATCTCAAGGGAAAATAGGAGAAATTTCGCCAATTTCATGTACGAGCAAAACGTTAGGAAAACATGATTTGAACAAGCCAGTAATTGAAAAGAATTACTTGCAATACATTGGGGTATAGAATTTTTTAGACCGTATTTATTTGGTACAAAATTTATTGTGACGGATCACAGACGACTTATTTCACTTTTTTCTCACAAGAACCCATCATCTAAGTTGACACGCATACGAATAGATTTGTCAGATTATGACTTTGAAATTGTTTATAAGAAAGGAAAAATAAATACTAACGCAGACGCTTTGTCAAGAATAAAATTAAACTCTGAAATGTTGAAGAATATAATACCTGTGGAAGAAGTCATTAGCAAACCATCGAGAATTTTAGTAACAACACAACAGGAAAATACTGAAAATATGAAGACAGATAGGGAGGATGACATATCATCCCAAGGCCAACATAAAAATAATATGTGGGAATGTACATCGTTAAGAGATATAAAGAATAATCATGAATTAAAATTTAATATTATTAAAACCGGAACAAATACAAAAGATGGACCTAAGAATGGTACCATACAGAATAAGAATAATAGATTTGTAATAAATGTTGAAGAAGATCTAGCAAAATACGTTTTGTTACTTGAGAAGTTAATAATTTATATGCACAAGCAGAATATAAGGAATCTCGCTTTATCATGCGAAGATAATATTTTTGAACTCATATCAAGGGAATATTTGAATACAATTTATAATGAGGTATACCAGAAATTATTAAGATCAAATAAATATAAAAATTTAGAATTGAACATAATATTATATAAACCTTTGCAACACATTACAAATAAAAAATTACAAAAAAGAATTGTAGAAGAATTCTACAACTCACCAATATCAGGTCATTTCGGTATAAGAGAAACAGTTCTAAAATTAAAACAACGTTATGTATGGAAAAATATGAGGAAGATGGATAGATATTACATTAATAAATGTGATAAATAAACTATAACATATTAAACTAAAAATATTAAAGAAGAAATGGTAATAACAGAAAGTCCTAACACTAGTTTTGAAACAATTGAAATAGATACCGTAGAATTTCTAACGGCTATATATACATATTGACTATGCAGTGTGCATTAACAAAGTACGTGATAGCACACCCAATTGAAGCAAAAATTGCTAGAAGTATAGCGAAAACATTAGTTGAACAGTTTATTTTAAAGTATGGATGTTTAAAGAATTTAAAATCTGATAGGGGTACGGAATCAAATATTGAAAAATTTGATCATTTACTCAACTGGTCAAGCCGTCGAAACGCTCAAAGCCTTTCTAATCACAAATGAAAATTATCCGAAGGCACTAGAAAGGCTAAAAGCTCGTTATGACAACAGTTCACTAATTTTTATGGAAAACATTACAACACCTTTTGAACTTTCCGTCATGTCCAAATACAGCTGCGCTCAAAAGTAGTCTTGTTGATAATATTTCTGCTCTTTATAGTTCTCTACAATCGCTTGGCTCACCAAGTGGCATCGGTAATTCGATGCAGATTTACATATTGATGCAAAAGATAGATGAGGATACAAGAAAAAAGTGGAAAGACTCCTTGAATTTCAATAAACTGCCATCATGGGACGATTGCGCTATGGTCCTGGAAAGGCATTGCCATTTTTTGGAGTCGATTGATAGTGACCACACACATTCCGATGTTCGTAAAAATGAATGCAAATCTGGTAAGCCTAAATCTAAAAATTCTAAGTACGGATATTCCTTTGTGGTTTCAAAACGCATTTGTCCACTTTGTTCAAAGTCCGATCATACTATTAGTCGTGGTTATCGTTTTAAAGATATGGATGTAGCCTCTCGTTTTGAAAATATGAAACGACTTGGGCTTTGTTTAAACTGCTTATCGAAAGGGCATCAGGTGAATAGCTGTTCTTTCTCGTTTAAATGCAAATTTTGTTCGCAGCCCCATCATATTTTACTTCATCGCCAGCAAGGCCTTCGTCTCCTGCTGCTGAATCAACCCCTAATACTTCTCATCCAGGCGTGAATGAAGTTTCTGCCTCGGTCCATAACCATATGGAAAAATCTTCCTCGGAACCGGTTCTGCTTGCTACTGACATGGTTTTAGTTCGTGATTCTACTGGTCGTTACCAATTGGGATGTGCTTTGTTGGATTCTTGCTACCAGTTGAATTTCATTTCGGATGAATTTTCTCAAAAAATACATCTACCTCGCACTACTACTCAAGTTTCTGGTATTGGAAACAGTCACACTAAAGTCAAGCACAAGTCGTCCACAAATGTTAAATCTCGTTTTACAGAAGTATCGCTTTCGTGTTGTATTACACCTCATATTTCCTACCAACCCGATCCCTAACTTGATGTATCATCCTGGAATTTGCCTCCAAATACCCAGGTCGCAGATGAAAAATTTTTTAAATCCAAACGAATTGATCTACTCATTGGTACGGAAACTTTCTTTGATATTTTGCCGGTGGGTCAAATTAAACTTGGTCCTAACTTACCTAAACTACAAAAACATTGTTTGGTTGGATTGTTGCTAGTCGATATAATTCGGATCAAACTAAAACTTATGGCTCGTGTATGCTGTCACTAGAAGAAGAAATTGACGCTAAACTCCAGCGCTTATAGGAAATCGAGGAAATTGATAACGGATCAAATACTTTAAAACAAGAACAATCCGAGTGTGAATCATTCGAAGACTAAACAGTATATCTTGAATCCAATGGTAGGATTGTTGTTAAGTTGCCTTTTTAGGATTCTCCTGACTGGGTCTTACGAAGAATATGGCTTGCATCAGAAGAGAAATGATTCGCTCATGACAACGATCTTAAAAGGCAATATGTGGCGTTTATGGAAGAGTATGAAAAATGTGATCATATGAGTTTAGTTCGCAACCCCCGTTTAAATGAGCCCCATTATTTTATCCCTCACCATTGCGTTTTTAAGTTGAATAGTACCTCAACGAAATTAATAGTAGATTTCGTACTTCGACGCTTCATGTTCAACATCGTCCCACAAATCACTCAATGGCATTTTAATGGTTGGCCTTACAATACAGGATGAACTGTACAACATTCTGCTTCGTTTTCGTCCTTATCGTTTTGCAATCACGACTGATATCGTTAAAATGTATCGTCAGGTTCTCATCGCTCCAAGTGGCAGAAAATTTCAATCTATTTTGTGGAGAAAGTCTGAAGAAGAAGAAATTCGTACATACCAGTTTAACACTGTTACTTATGGAATGTCTGCTGCACCATAACTCGCCATCAGAAGTCTTCACTTCCTGGCCGATCAATATTCAGGTGAGTTCGAATTGGCTCTAAAACTATAAGAACCTCATTTTATGTTGATGACTTCTTGGGTGGCTCAGAAACTTTGGAAGAATTGTCCCAGATAAGAAGGGAAGTAACGGAGATATTAGCTGCACTCAAACCATAAAGGCTTTCAAACTGACACCACTGTAAAAATTGGAATATTGAAGAGTCTGTTATAACTAATGCTCTTGGTATCACATGGGATCAAAATAATGACAATTTTTTATCGTTCTTACCAAAATCTCAATTAGATAATAAAATCACTAGAAGATCAATACAATCGCTTTCGTCATGCCTCTTTGATCCCCTTGGACTTTTGGCTCCGCTTATCATCAGAGCGAAAATAATTATGCAAGAATTATGGATTCTTAAAATCGGCTGGGATGAATCTGTTTCCCAAGAAATACATACAGCTTGGAAGAAAATTTGTCTCAGATCTTCAATTGCTGACTTCGCTAAAAATTCCTCGCTTCTGTCTTGTTGTCGATGTTCAATCAATACAACTTCGTGACTTTTTCTTTTCATCTTTTCACCGCGAAATCAAGATTTGCTCCTACGAAAAGAAAATCTTTGCCAAAACTGGAATTGTGTGGAGCTCAGCGTTTGACGAAGTTGTATTTTAAAATTTAAAAACCTTTTGGTCGTAAAAAACCAGAGGTGACATTCTGGGCAGATTCACAAATTGTTTTACATTGGCTCAGGCAAAATTCTTCAACTTTGTCCGTTTTCGTCGGCAGGAGAATATTTGAAATTCAAGATATCACCAAAGTCTGTGTCTGGCGATATGTTCCAACAAAGTGTAATCCACCAGATATAGTTTCCCGTGGCTCAACGGAGCAGGATTCATTTCTTGCTTTAAGTTCAGCCCACTGGCCAGCTCATAAATTTGATGAAATTTCCGAAGAGACTCAAGAAGTAATAAATAAGGAGAAACGGAGGACTGTGCAAATAAAATCCAATCACATATTGAACGCCATCGAAAAATACTGTTCTTATTTAAAAAGTATTCGTATTGTAGCCTGGATACTCCGTTTCTCTCAAAATACAAAACTAATCATTTTAATTCTGACTCCCTACATACTCAAGAACTGGAAGAAGTCTTACTTCGCATAGTTTACAACATTCAGATACAGTGTTTTCAAGATGACATCATACGGGCTATAAGGAAGCAAGATCCTCAGGGTGCCTTAAAGTATCTGAACCCATTTGTAGACTCTTCAACTGGTTTTAACTTGCTCAAAGTCGGTGGTAGATTAGAATTTGCTACAATTTACTGGTCAAAAACACCCTATAATACTGACTGCAATAAATCATTTCGTTACTGGCTATGTACATCATCTTCATATTAGCAACTATCACGCTGGACCAACGGCTCTGATGTCGTTCATTCGTCAACGATTTTGGATCATCAATTCTCAAGATCAAGCATTCGTTACCGTCCAAAATTGTTCCAACAAATGATGGGAAACTTGCCTGTTGAGCGACTCAATCCTGTTAGACCATTTGCCAGATGTGCTGTAGATTTTTGTGGTCCAGTCAACACATACTACCGTATACGAGGGAAGGTTTCCTACAAAACTTACATTGCCGTTTTTGTTTGTTTCGTAATCAAGGCAGTACATATTGAAGTTGGCTCGGATCTATCAACAAATGTATTTATTGCTGCTCTTAAAAGACTTATTGGTCGAAGAGGTCCGCCCACGTATATTTTCTGCGATAACGCAACCAATTTTGTTGGCGCATTTTTATTCAACCCAAAAAACTCAAACGTCATTATTAATTTCTGAATTTATTAATTTTCGCTTCATTCCCCTAGAGCTCCACATTTTGGTGGATTGTTAGAGGCGGCCGTCAAGTCAGACAAAGGTCATCTGACGCGGGCTTTGTCCAACACTAGGCTCACTTATGAAGAATTATCTACCGCAATGGTCGAAATAGAACCCATTTTAAATTCGAAGCCAATTTCACCTCTATCATTCGATCCCAGTGACTTTGAGGCCCTTACGCCAGGCCATTTTCTGCGAAGTTTACCAGAACGTGATGTTCTATCGAAAGAAGCCAACATCCCAGAATACGAATAAGCGCTGTCAAACAGAGTTTTTGGAAAAAGTGGTCTCACGACTACCTTAACGAGCTCCAAACCCGCAACAAATGGACAATGACAAACCTAGTTATTGTAAGAGAAGATAATTTACAATACAACGAAAGGTATTATACATACGTCGCCCTATCCACAGACTGGCTTTACTACTTTCAGCTTGAAAGCACCCTTTCAATGTGGCCGGCATGTTAGGTCAACGTATATTTAATTAAGAATCAAATAAGAAATAAAAATTGCTAATTACATAGTTTACCTTTACTATACATATGTAAGTCAACATGTGCCGCACAACTATCTGCTGATGTAGCAGATTCCCACGGGAACTAATTTTTATTTTAAGTTTATTAACTTGGTTTTTCTTTATTCTATTTTATATCATAATTGCATAATCTTGCTTATTCAGTTCTTTTGTATTTTATTTTAAATTAATTTGCTTTTTCTTAATTTATATTAAATTTCATGATTTTGTAATTTTGGTTCTTTTAAATTCTTTTCTTTTAATTCTTGCATTGTATAAATTCGAATATCAGGTTACGCTGCACGAGTAACCAGTTTGCATATTTTTTATATGTTGAACTTTTGTTTTTTATTAATTATTATTGGCAGCTTAACTACACCTAAAGACTTTGTACATTCAGTTCGTAATTGTGCGGCGAAGTCAATAGACCTAAAATATAACTAATCAAAAATAAATTTTTGAAAATCTATTATATTTTTTTCAACGGAACGTCCTGAAGGATTTAACTGGCGCCCGAGCAGGGACCCGCAAAAAACAAGGTTGTGGTGTCTTAAAAAAAAATATATATATATACTTTAGAGTTTTTCGTGTTTATCTGTTTAATTTTGTGTAAAAAAAATCTATTTCCGCACAATACGTCCTACGGGACCCTCCAGGATTATAAAACTTAAAATAAAAAAAGATACATTTTTTTTAATTTTGTGCATATAAATTTTGGTGGAGTGACAGTGAAATCTTCAAGCCAAAATATGGTGAAGCGGACATTTATAAGAAACAAAGTGAAAACCATTTCAGTGAACGAAAGCATAAATAAATAAATACGCTAAAACCGCCAAGTGTAATGAACACTGAGAATAAAAAGTGAACCACCACTAACATCAACAAAAGCACAAAAATTAAGTCCAGAAGACAACGAGAGTTTGACAACAGAAGGATGGAGGAAGGACAGCCTCAAGTGGCACCTGCTGGACTGATGGAGGAATTGGCCAGACGGGAACGACAACTAGAATCGTTGAGACAAGCCTATTTAGATTTAAGAAATGGAACAGAAAATAACGTGATGAAAGCGATAAACAGTTTGCCCACGTTCACCGGCGACGGAGAGATTACTATCAATTCTTTCTTCCGAAGCACAGAATACATACTATCAACAATGAACAATAAAAAATTGCGAAAAGAAGCAGTGAGAACTATATACTATAGGATAATCGAAGGAGCTGCAAAGAACGCAATCATCAACATACCGCATCAGACAACTGGGAGCTGATAAAAGATACACTGAAGCTAAGATTTCGTCCTGACCTAGAGCCACACCAGCTATATAGAAAAGTAGCCAACTTAAAAGTAAATACTGTAAGTGAACTTATGATGGAAATACAAGATATTAAATATAAGTCGGACGAATTGACAGTATACTATACAGGTGACCATTATATACATAGATTTAAGTAACATGGACAGTATGTTGATAAATACTATAAAAGAAATGACTCAAGGAGTTTTATTAGACAAAATTTATAGTGAAGGAAACTTAAATAATATTTTGAAAATAATGACAAGTAGAAGATTTGAAGATGATTGTATTCGACCAGAGTATAGGAAATTTAAAATAAAAGAAACGAAAGCATGGATCAGTAGGTATCAAGACAAAGGACGATTTAATAATACGGATGGTAGAAATAGGAATCAAAATACAGATAATAATAGATATAATAATTTACCACAGGAAAGGAAATGGAAATCGAAATCCTTACTACCAAAATGAAATAAAATATAATAATTCAGGGCAGTACAGACAAAATAATAATTGCAATAATGGAAGATTTAATAACTATTATATCAATTTGCACGTTCTGCTAATTTCCATAGGCCACAGACAGGAAACCCTAGACAAGGTTCAGGCCAATATCGCCAAAACCAGCTAGGTAAGGTCAGGTCGAACCAATGGAGATTGATAATATTGAAAGAGTTTATAAAAATCATCGAGAGGCACGACACCCTAATCGTATATCTAGCCAAAATCGCTTAGATATTGATAGGCAAAGGTAGGACCTAAAAATAATTGTGAGGAAGAAATTAATAATACAATTTTTTTATGAGGCAGCTTCAGAATATCTGCCAAAGGTAAAATTAAACATTGAGAAGAGAGAATATACAGCATTATAGATACTGGAGCTAGTTTGAGTTTAATCAATAACGAAATAAAAGATTTAAAAAAATTAAGATTAAAACGGCCCATAACATTAACTGATAAAGATACAATTAATTATGAGGTGCATACACAAACACCAGAAGAATTTAATTTACCAAAAAAGTGCGAAAATCGCACCATTAAAAGGAAGGATATATAATTTTATAATAGGAATTGATATATTAAAAATATTGAATGCACAAATAAATATTGAAACAAAGGAAATAACGTTTAACGGAAAAGTATGTAATTTTTTAAAAAACCCGTATGAATTTAACAGCATTTGTACTCTTGAAGTTAGCGATAGATAGAGATAGAGATAAAAACTACGACCCAGCAGTAAATTAATTAGAAATTATATAGATATCCACCACAGCATGAAGAAGAGGTTAGAAAACAAATCAAAGAAATGGAAGAACAAGGACTTATTCAGAAAAGTTATTCAAGATATTCAAGTCCATTAATTGTTGTACCGAAGAAAATAGATAACTCAGGAGAGAAAAAGTATCGCATAGTTATAGATTATAAAAAACTGAATGAAGTTACATTAGCAAATATTGAGGCAATATTGGATAAACTAGGAAAAGCTCAATACTTTACTACACTAGATTTCGCTAAAGTGTACCATCAGATCTTGGTAAAAAAAAAAGAAGACAGACAAAAGACGGCATTTGTAACGCCACATGGCCTATATGAATTTATTAGAATGCCGTTTGGTCTTAAAAACGCGCCAGCCATCTTACAACGGCTAATGAATGAGATATTGAGGGATTATATTAACAAAACTTGCGTAGTATATTTGGACGACATTCTTATTTTTAGCACATCGCTACCCGAACATATAAAAGCAATAGGAGATGTTTTTGAGGTACTTGAAAGAAAAAATTTAAAAATACAGATAGACAAATGTAACTTTTTAAAGAAGGAAACAGAATTTCTAGGTCATGTTTTGACAAAGGACGGCATGAAGCCGAATCCAAATAAAATTAAAATTATACTAGATTTAGAGTTGCCAAAAACTAAGAAACAGATTAAAAGTTTCTTGGGAATGACAGACTACTATCGCAAATTCGTCAAGGATTATGCAAAGGTAGCAAACGTTAATTAGCACTCATCCAATTTTGCGATATCCTGATTTTGAAAAACAGTTTATGCGATGCGGTATTGTCATAAGAGGGGCACCCGGTGTGCTACTCGTCAAGAACATTACACAATCATGAACAGTAGTGAGGACACTATTTCAGAGAAAGATGGGGGAAAGATGGGATATTTCCAAATTTTTTCCAGTTGATAATATAGAAGGTGACGACGTTTCAATGGTAACAGTACATTCGGCAGAAGAAGAATTAGGAGATCATTTTTACATTAAAGAAGAAATAGTTAATAAGTACAGATCACAAATTATATTGATAAATGACAAAGTTGAGGAAATAAGGATCATAAATGGTAAAAGAATTATTTTTGTGGCCGAGTCAGATTTCAATGAAATGGGAAGTATATTCAGAAGATATATTACTTAAAAAGTAAAATAGGCACATATTCGGAGTTGTCGGAACGTAGCTACAATGTAGTACAGGAAAAACAAATAGAGATGTTCTCGAATGACAAACAGATAAGATTCACTAAATGTACTATGAGGGCTCAGGATATGGAAACAGAAGTGGAAGCAGGCAAACAAATTTCTCTTTATCACGTTAAGGAAAGCCTACACTCCGGTATACTGGAAACATACAACAATATTAAGTATAAAATTTATTTTCCAAAATTGCTAGAATTGATTCAGATGGTAATAAATCCATGTGATATCTGTAAGGAAATTAAGTACGACAGAATTCCTATAAAACAAAAATTCAAACTTACGGAAACGCCCACAAATAAAAATCAAATAATACATGTTGACACATATGTAATGAAAAGTTTTCGTTTTTTATCCGTAATTGATAAATTCTCAAAATTCGGGGCAGCTTATCATTTAACTGATAGAAATCCTATAACAATTATAAAACAGTTAGAGAATCATTTTTCAAAAATAGGCAAACCAGAGTAAATTGTTGCAGACGGTGAGTTTAATGCACTTCAAATCAAAGAATTTCTTAACCAGGAGGGAATACAATTACATATTACGAAGGCAAACATTCACAGAGAAAATTCTGATGTTGAAAGGATGCATAATACATTAGCAGAAAAATTCAGAATTTTATATAAAACTAACAAGGAAATTCCGATAAAACAACTTATTCAAAGGCTATGCGGAATTATAATGAAAGATATCACTCTAGCACTAAATACACTCCAAACGAAATACAACAAGGGAAGATAGATGTAGAAAAGGTTAAAAAGAATTTGGAAGAAAATAAAAAGAAGGTAATAGAAAAAAAGAAAGAAAGTAATAAAAAAAAACAAATCTAGGGAAGACTATGAAGAAGTTAGGACCGAGGACCGAGAATTATAAAGCATTAAGACATAAAGAACAACCTAGATATAGGAAAGTAAAATTAGACAAAATACATTCAAGAAACCTTTAAAATTTACATATAAGAAAGGTTTTATAGATTTATGTGTAGGAAATCAGGATATAGGTAAGGAATCGGACATAATATTACATATAATAAACTTAGACGATATAGAATTATTGACGACATAACAGAAAATATTGAATTGATGCAAATAAAAAATAAGGAATTACTTCAGCTAGAATTATTAGATGTTATAAATAAATTGTTAACTCTAAAACCCAAATACAATAGACATAGACGTGGACTGATTAATGGTATTGGAGGACTATCAAAGTTTTTATTTTGCACTATGGATGATGAAGACAGACAGAATGTACAAAAACACCTTTTTAATATTAATGAAATTAAAAATAATAATAATCAACAAATATTAATTAATGACTATGTACTAATGTAACTTTAAGTCATTTAAAGACAGTCATAAAAAATAATAGAGAAAAATAGAAAAAGAAATAAATGTTATTAATAAGTTTCTGGAAGTGAAAGAAATGAAAGAAATATATATTTAGAGCAATTTACTAATATACAACTATTGAAAAACAAAATTGAACATTTACAAGATAATATAATTACCGCTAAACATGGTATTATACATCCAAGTATATTAACTAGTAATGAAATAAAAAAGTACGAAATTGATTATAATAAATTAAAATACATTCAATTTGGAACAACATTTTTGAATAATTCATATCTTATGTTTGGAATAAAAATACCTAAGACAATTAGATTAAGATTTATAGTTCCACTACCTAATAATCAGAGTTATGAAATAGATTCTAATATTGAAAAAACTTTTGAATTTGAAAATAAAATATATAAATTTGAAGAAAATAAAAATTTGAAAGAGTTAAAATTAAGTAATCATTGCTTAGTGAAAAGAAATTGTCAACTTATAAAAAACAAAGATTTACAAATAATACAACTAGATATAGATAAGGTTATATTTAAGAATGCATTTAACATAAATATCAATCAAACTTGTAATTCGGAAGAGATAATTTTAAATGGAAATTATTTATTAAATTTTAATAACTATTCAATAAGAATTAAAGATTATTATTTTTCCAATATTCTAGAAAATACAAAATAAATACAACTAATAGAAAGCAATAGATTATTAAAAATTTTACTTATAAAATAACATTTGATCAAATTAATATGGAAAACCAAAAGAATATAAAAAAATAAAAGAATTAAAAATGCATACAAAAATAACATATGAATACACTACACTAATTGTAATTACAATAATAATTATTATAGCGTTAATTTGTGTAAAGCATAAAAAGATAATAATTAAGTTAAATAATAGAATTCAGGAGAATTCTAATCTAAAGGGGGGAGAAGTTATGTATAAAAGTAGAAATGATTTAATTGATGATCTTTTAAATGAAATAGGTAAATGAACTTTATTATTATCTCCAATATTGGTTTCGCAATTTGACTACTTGCACTTTTTAAATAGTTCATTTACCTTAGCAAAATTTAAAAAATCAGCAAATAATAAAAAAATAATTAATGTTAAAGTAAAAGTGCTGGATAAGATTAAATATAAATTAAGCTTAAGAATCAAAAATAAAATTTGAATAAAGTCTGATCTGACCTTCAAAAGCGACAACTGTTGTCTTTCGCATTTTTTAAAAACGCTCTCACCGCGACTTAAAACAAAATTCACGCGAGTCACGTATACGCTACCACATATGCTACCCATGAACGGAAGTGGAATGCAGGTTAATGCACTAGATGTTGACCTATAAAATTGTAATATTGCTGAATTGTTTTATTTAATTTAATTATTATACTGCTGACTACCAGTCTACCATTTAATGTAATTGCCCTATTTAATGTAATTGTGAAATATTGTAAAAGTTAACATAAGAAACATAAATTATAATATTGCCAATTGTTAATAATTATTAAGAACTAATGCTGAATTGCCATATTTAATTAATTGTTTAATGTTGTAAAAGTTAATATAAGAGACAAAAATTATAAATAAAACAGAAGTAGATTGACCGTCAAACCAAAAAGTTGTGTTTTTTTTTATTAAGATTATTTAGTCTAAACATAATTCGCGCATCTAAATTAAATTTCACAACTCGTGGGAATACGCAAAGTAAACGGTTTGGTGAACGATAAAATAAGCTTTACTTTTAAAATTATTATTTGTAAAATTCAGTTCTAAATAAGAATTCAACAAATAAAGAGCAATTAAGCTCACAAAAAACCTAAGTGTTTTTTTTAAATCAAAATAATATAATAAAAATTAATTTATATATTATATAGAAGAAGAAAATCGGGAATTTTTACGTTCTTAGTTTTCAAATTTCATAGTCCTTTTGACGGACTGTTAGGATTAGATTTTCTCATTAAAATTGGAGCAAAAATTGATTTAGAAAACAAAGTACTGAGTACCAATGATGTGACAATACCCCTTGAAATTAAGCCAAATTTTTCCTCCGATAAATTCACAACAGCGGCAAACTCAAAACAGCTCGTAAAGCTATTAGTTGATTTTAAAGAGGGAGATGTAATTATAAATACAATAACCCTAGACAATGGTTTGTTTATTTCTCCTGGCATCTACTATGAAAAAAATTGTTTTGGCATAATAGAATCTAAGAGATTTGGTAGGAAAAATTCGTTTGGTCTATTTAGATGATACAACTATATATTCGACATCCATCCAGGATCATATTGAAAATTTAAAAAGGTCTTCCTTAAATTAAAATCTTTCAATTTTAAAGTTCAACTGAACACTTTATAATAAATTTAAATTTAAATTTAAAATAACTACGCTCCACAGACCACTTACGTGACTAATGAGTCTTAAAAAACCCTATTCATAACTAATAAGATGGCGCCTAAGGTTATAAGAATATGACTACGAAAGCCTTGATGCCTTGATTAGGATTAGATTAGACAATAGTAATGTCGCCGACGTAAATATAAATGTTTCAAGCCACTTATCTACAATGCATTCCTGTGACGAAAATTTGAATGATGGAATACGAATTTCCGAAAAACCTTTAAATGAATTTAATTTACAACTTTTATTAGAAAAGTCCGAGAAAGGGCCCAATATGACAGTTAAAACCATTTTCAGAAATAAGCAACGTCAAAATACTGCAATGTATGCATTCACCCATATATAAAATTAATGAAATAACTAAAATAAACAAAAATAAAAATAAACAAATGCAAAGTGACTTCACAGAAATATAATCGTAATAGGCAGAGTATGCAATTTCAAGTGGCTTGTGCTGATTAATATGGGTCGCTAAATATGCATTACAAATGAATTCGATATTACTATTAATATTATTGTAGGTCACTAAACTATTAACAAATAATGGATTAGGGAGAAAAGAAAACAGAATACGAATAAATAGGGGAAATAGTTTAAGATTATTGTAAGAAACATAGAATAAGAAATAGTATAAGTTAACAACAAAGTTAACAACAAAATATTTTCTTTATTTCTCTTATTCTTTTTATTGTCTTTTTTGCAAGTGCAACAAATTATGGGTTGAACTTAGTTGAACAAAAAAAAATGCTTATCATTCTATTTTATTTTTATTTTATGTCAATAAACTACTTACTTTAACATAATTCTATTTAAGAACAATTTTTGTTTACTAAACATTTTTTTTATTAAATCTTTTGTATTTTTAACTATAAGCACTTTTGTAAATTAATTTAAGTTATAAATATTACATTTTGTCAAATAAAGTTCAGTTATAATAAAACTCAAAACAAGAATAATTCATTTTTATCCTTAATTTATATAAACTGAAGAAATTTGCAAATAAATTTAAAAATAATTTTGACTCGAAAATAGTTGTTTTTATTTCTCATAAAACTTCGGCAATTAACTTTGCAGGAAAATTAACGTTTTATCCTATCTTGTTAAAAATTCACAAATTTATTCTTGAAAAATTATTATTGAATATTTATCCTGCCAATCCGATGAACATAGAAGATTTAGAGGCAACCAGACTGGAAATCGACCAGCTTTTTAAGAAATGGAATAGTTACTGGAAGATGAATATATACCTCAACCCGTAGTTCCCATTCCAAAAGCCCCCAAGTACAGTGCTAGCAAAAAGAAGATACCCATCCAAGAGTATGTTAAACGCCTGCTGTAGTGTGTTTCACCAGTCGAAGTTGCCATACCCTTTGTATGCAACTTAATATCAATACATTCTTTTTGATATTGTCCACACTGAGAAAATGTTGGGACAGCGTGTCTTATGCTGTCTCAGCATTTTCCCACCATAAACATTAGAATTAAGGTTTAGCATAAAATTAGTCTTAAGAACATTTTGATAATCATTAAAAAATATACAATTAAAATGAACAGTCGCATAAGCGGCTGTTTAAACAGAAATAATAAAGACATTTATTACATGGCGATCCTGCCAGGATGTTGGTTTGGTCTTTTTCTTTTCATTCGCCAAAACTATACATCTTCGCTTAAGTGGTTTTGGCTTCTCACTACAAATCTTATATAATTAGAGTTTATTTCGTTTTTAATAATCTTCATTTTCCTAAAAGCATTAAAAACATATTCCCACAGTTTATTCAATGCAAAACGCATATCGAGTTGCATACTGTCTGGCGCGTGTAGACAAAAATATATGATATATTTTTCATTCTGAAATTAGATCTGCTGACGTATGAATTCTCACGCTTTGCCAGATGTGATTAATGTTAAAATATAGTTTTTTCATTAGGAATTTATCAAATAAAATTTAGTATAAATAAATTTTCGGATTTCTACTTATTATACAATTGTAATTTGAAAAAACAGGAAAAAAAAATAAAGAAAATAAAGAAAATGAATAACGGAATATTTTTTCATGATGATGAAGAAACACAGTGGTTTCCATCTAACGGACAGTATCCGTTAGATAGTTTCCTAACGTCATCCTTATCAGTTTTTGATGAGAATGATTCATCGAGGTCGTCAGCACCTGAGACGGTACCACCACCCCCTCCACTAACTACGAGGTCGGCAGCACCTGAGACGGCACCACCACCACCACCTCCTCTACTAACTACGAGGTCCTCTGCACCTGAGACTACACCACCCCCACCACCTCCTCTACTAACCAGGAGGCCGTCAGCACCTGAGACGACACCGCCACCCTCTCCTCCAACCAAACCGAATTATTGGAGATAAAGAAGAGGGTTGCGGAATTTAAAGAGCAGGAAAGGCAGGTATCGTCACAAATCCGAAAGCGGCAGAAGATTTTAAAAAATCGTAAGAAATATTTGTTACATAAGAATAATAAGAACAATAATGACCCGTTAAAAAACGTATTCATGAATAAATACAAATGTAATCTTTGTTTAAGGAATAAAAAAGGAGACTCAATTGTTTTCCAGCTTTGCACACACTATATGTGTCAGGAGTGCTTTCTCTTTTGGAACAGTGAATGTGCTGTATGCAGGAGATCAATTAGACAGGTTAATAAAATAACGTTGTATACGTAACGTTCTCCGCTCTGAATTAATAAGAAAAATTAATGATAAAGTCATCAGCATAAATTCCAGATATGATAGCGATATTGAATAATTTTAAAAATAAATTTAAAAAAGAAAAGACAAAATGAATCATAAGCAGATCATGGTCAGATATAAAGCAGATCGTTACCAGATCGTGAGCAGATTGTAAGCAGATCGTGATCTGATCGTGAGCAGATAGTGACCAGATCGTGAGCAAATTGTAAACAGATATAAAACAGATTGTTACTAAATCTTAAGCAGATCATAAGCAGATTGTTAGCAGGTCATTACAAACAAATAAGTATGAATAATAATAATAATAAAGGATATTGTAAAAACTAGAACAATAACTATACAATGGCCTTGTCACTGATAACATTAAAATAATAACAGAAAATCTTAATGACTATAAAATGGTTCAAACAAGCTGCAATCTGACAAAGAGAAGATGAGAAAATTATCTATAAATTTTTCAGAATTCATTGACAATGAATTACATAATCTGTGTTCAGAATTCATTGACATCTTTGCTTTGGAATCAGAAAAAATAAGCGCCAATAAATTTTAAAAACAACGGTTGAGACTTAAAGATCATCAACCAGTTTATATATAAAAACTATAGAATACCACATTCATATAAAGAAGAAGTGAATAAACAGGTAACAAAATTAATAAACGATGATATTGTAGAACCCTCAACCTCTGAATATAACAGTCCAATACCCTTAGTACCTAAAAAATCATTACCAGGTCATACAGAAAAGAGATGGAGACATGTGATTGATTACAGAGGTATAAATAAAAAAACTAATCGCTGACAAATTTCCGTTACCTCGCATAGATGATATATTGGATCAGTTAGGAAGAGCAAAATATTTCTCATGCCTTGACTTGATATCGGGCTTCCATCAAATAGAGCTCGAAGAAGAATCTAACGACATCACGTCTTTTTCAACTGACAAAGGCTCTTATAGATTCGAAAGACTCCCTTATGGCATTAAAATTGCATTCCAAAGAATGATGTCGCTTGCCTTTTCGGGATTAACACCATCCCAAGCTTTCGCGTATCGGGACGATTTAATAGTCGTCGGTTGCTCTGAAAAACACATGCTACAAAATTTGAAAGATGTGTTTATCTTGTGTAGACAACACAACACGAATAAGTGTTAATTTTTCCGTCATGAAGTGACATTTTTAGGACACAAATGTACAGATAAAAGTATATTACCTGATGACAGCAAATTTTCTGTAATTGAAAATTATCCTACACCAAGAAATGGAGACGAAGCTAAACGCTTCATTGCATTCTGTAATTATTATAGAAGATTTATTCCTAATTTTACTGAATCATCACGTCACACTACCAGACTATATAGAAAAAACACACCTTTTGAATGGACTCAGGAATGCGAAAACGCTTTTCAATATTTGAAAAACAACTCCTGAGCCCACAAATACTACAATATCCGGATTTTACTAAAGAGTTCTACATAACGACGGACGCTAGCAAAAAGGCGTGTGGAGCCTTATTAAGCTAGGAAAAACAGACTCTTCAATTACCAATTGCTTATGCGTCCAGAGCTTTCACAAATGGTGAAAGTAATAAATCCACAATTGAGCAAGAACTCACTGCCATACATTGGGCAATACAACGCTTCAGAGCATATATATACGGAAAAAATTCTTAATTAGAAGTGACCATAGGCCACTCACCTACTTGTTTTCGCTTAAGAATCTGTCATCTAAACTAACACGCATGAGGTTAGATCTAGATGAATATGATTTCGACGTTGAATTCATTAGGGGTAGGTATAATCACGCGGGATAATGTCGCGTATAAATTTCAACAACATTAAAAATACAGAATTGCAAACAGTACTGAAGGTAACAACTAGACTTCAGGCCAGAATGAAAACAAACTTTGCAGATAAAATAGCACAGCCTAGTCCATCGGTTGAACTAAGAGTATATGAAGGGATTAATGCCATAGAACACTGGAAAATGCCTTGGTTGCATTTATCGAAGGATAAATTAATTGTCCTAAAAGGAAAGAAAAAACTTTCCCAATTTATGTTGCATGACTTTGTTATTAATGGAATAGTTGATCTAGATCTACTTTTTCCAAAGCTTGAAAAAATAGCTAATAAAATGGGTCTGACAATCTTGCGACTTTCTATAGATGATTGTCTGCTCAATACCCAGGGGATAAGTATTGCAACCTTTAAGAATAAAGGTAATGGTCTACTAAAAAGATTGACCATAGTGCTCTTACCAAAACAGAAAAAGTAACAACCGATGCTAGAAAAATTTAAATCATCCAAAAATATCATGATGATCCTATTAACGGAGGTCATATACGAATCACTCGCATGATTAGAAAAATAAGACCTCGTTATCATTGGAAAGGCATGACTAAAGACATTAGTAATTATGTCAAGAAATGCAAAGCATGCCAAATGAATAAACCTGCAATTAAGGGCAGAGAACCGTTTATTTTAACTCCTACTCCAATAAAGCCTTTTGAGATAGTTATTATAGACACTATTGGACCTTTATCACGGTCCGATTCTCAAAACGAATACGCGGTGACAGTAATGTGCGATTTAACAAAATATTTAATTGCCATACCTATTGACAACAAGTCCGCCAGAAATGTAGCGAAAGCAGTCATGGAAGGATGCATTTTAATATATGGTCCAATGACTTAAATAGTCACGGACATGAGTACGGAATATATAAATCAAGTATTACAAGAGCTATGCACACTCATGAAAGTGGAGAAGGTAAACTCTACCCCATATCATCATGAAACACGCGGTACTGTTGAAAGATCACACAGAACATTCAATGAGTACCTGAGATCGTATATTTCAAATGACGGGTCTGATTGGGACAACTGGTTAAATTTTTTTGTACATTGTTATAATACAACGCCTTCCACCGTTCATGACTATTGTCATTTTCAACCTGTTTTTGGAAAAATTCCCCAATCAACTGATGTTGATCATTCTTCTTTAAGTGGGAAGGTGTAGTGTGTTTGACTAGTCGAAGTTGCCATACCCTTTGTATGCATCTTAAAATCAATACATTCTTGTTGATATTGTCCACACTGCATAAATGCTGGGACATCGTGTATTATGCTGTCTCAGCATATTCCCACGAAATACATACATAGTGTGTTAGAGCTTAAGTAATTAGCATACAATTAGTTTTAAGTAATTAAGTTTAATTGTGACCGAAGAAGCCGCTTGTGTGACTGTTCCCAACAATAAGTAAATAAAAGTAATTAAAAATAATAAAAATGTGTTTCTTTAATACAGTAGTATCCGATGCTATATCACGGATACCTCCAAAAGAATGTTTGATGCACGCCCTGTCAATAGCAACAAATTCAGATGAAAGCTCATCGCATGAGCTTATACCTAGTGTAGAAACTCCAATTAACGCATTTAAAAACCAATTATTCCTCACCGAAACTTCAACGTACCAATTCAAAATAATATTCACCAACTATCATCGCCATATCATTACGGAACAATACTATTCTGAATAAAAGTTAATAGATATTTTACGTCGATATCTTAATCCTTCTGTTATAAACGGCGTTAAAAGTGAAGAAAACATAATGGGAAAAATCCAACAATAATACTCTACACATTTCGTTAGATATAAAGCCAGGTTTACCCAATCACAGGTGGAAGATGTAATAAGTAAGCAGGAACAAGAAGATATAATATTGAGAACTCACAATAGAGCTCACAGAATTTGTAGAGGAAATAAACTTCAAATTTTGGAAAGATTTTATTTCCCTGCGATGTCAACTAAAATGACAAAAATCTTTACGCAATGTTTGACTTGTAAAGAAAGTATTATGACCGTCGGCCTAGCCAACCAGAAGTAAAGGAAACACCTATTCCAACATATCCCGGTCACACATTAGACATTGATTTATACAAAACTGATAATAAACTAGTTTTAATTGCCACTGACAAATTATCTAAATATGCTCAAGCTAGCATAATCAAATCTAGATTATTAGGGGATATTAAGGAACCACTTCGAAAAATATTATTTTCCTTCGGTGTTCCAAAAGCCATTGTCATAGACAATGAAAAGTCGCTAAATTCTGCATTAAGAGTATTTATGATAAAAGACCAATTGGGTATTCGAATACTTAAATCTCCACCTTTTAAAAGCTCAGCTAATGGACAAATAGAAAGATTCCATTCCATACTATCAGAAATTATGAGATGTTTAAAAAGAGAATGAACGCATAACACGTTTGAGGAACTTCTGGACCGATCAATTTATGAATACTATTACTCCATACAATCCACCACTGGCAAAAGACCATTGGAAATATTTTTTGGTAGAACCGTTAGTACCGACCCCAAACAATACGAAGACGCAAAAAGGGACAATATTGAAAGACTTAAGGAAATACAAAAAAGAGACTTGTGTACGTTAGAATCGACCCACGTTTAGTAACAAAACTAACCCCTAGATTTAAGAAAGAGGTAGTCAAGATAAATAGCACAACAACGATCGTAACTGAATCAGATCGAATAGTTCATAAGAGTAACATAAAAAATTAGACTTGCAATTCACTAGTTTTTTCTTTTAGGGTAACAATGGACAAGCGGCTGACAATCTTAATGACAATACTGACATTTTTGACACAAGGACATGCAACACATATTCGATTATAGTACAGCACAGGTAGTAACAATCAATGACGGACAGGCACAAATTCAGGACGGAACCTTCAGACTAATCTATTTAATTAAACTCGATAGATACGAGAATTTTCTTATGGACACCTACAATTATACTAACACGTCCATTCCCAAGACTCATTTTCTTTTCCCAATTCTAAAGCAGGAAATTCTGCACACTATAGACATATTACAGACTTTAAAACCTTCCGTTCACATACAAGAAAAAAGATCGATAAATGCCATAGGAACATTATGGAAGTATATCGCAGGGTCTCCAGATCATGAAGATTTAAAAATAATAAATAGAAATTTACTAAGATTAAATGATAACAATAACGATCAGATCAATAATGTTTTAATTGAAAGAATAAATAATTTAACTCTTATGGCAGAGAAATTTTTCAATAATGTAAAAAGGGATAATAATGATATTCAAGAAACATTTATAAATATACAAAACAGAATAAGATTAGTTAAGGAAGAACTTCTTAATGTAAGATATGCCATGCAATGTCATAAATTCAGTGTTATTAAATGAAAAAGAAATAAAACTAGCTATAGAGAAATTAAGTAAAGAAAAAATACCATTTGAGAATGCTGTAGAAGCATTAGAAATATCAGATGTAAATGTACTAAGTAAGGTGAACGAACGGGTTATAGGGTAGGGTTAGTATTTAGGTTAAGAGGGGGTAGGGTGTATAAATGTGTTGATAATGCACAAACCTTTTCTGCTTATACTCTATGTATGTACGTAAATGATAAGTGTTTGTTAATATTTTGTGTATATATATTTTTAAAGACGTTATAAAACGTATTTTATTCTTATTTGTATATTAGTTCACAATTTATGTTATTAAGTTTTATGGAAAATTTAACTGTTTCAATTCAATGTACTTTATTTCGCAAGTTTTATTTTATGTTTATTTTATCATTTGATACAAAATTTATTTTAAATTGTAATATTTAATTTCATAATTTGTATTAATTCACAATTCTGGCTTTAATTTATTAAAGTTCACAATCTTTTAGAATTTCGTAAAACTTTATTAATTTTCACAATATTTAATAATATTATATATGGCGCACTCGCGTAAGGATTGTTGGGTTGTTCGTTTTGTGCTCGATGTCGTTAATCAACTGATCTAAAAGGATATAAACAATCCTTTTGAACCTATTGAAGAATGTGTATACGTGATGTGTGTGGTGAATTTTGATATGTATGATGAATGTTGTGGTGTTGGTGTTATTATTGTTATTGTTTTTTAAAGATGTTTGTGTTGTCCTATTGGAAGTCAGGGTTAGGTTTGTGTATTTGTTCACTCGTGTGAACATCCTCCCGGGCCGGCAACCTGTGAATAAAAACAAATTATTTTTATTTGTTCAACATTGGGTTAGAGTGTGAGGGTAATTATAAATTAAAATACTTTATTATATTTTTTTTTTTTTTTTAATTATTAAGTGATCCCATAACCAAGGGTTGAGTCCTGTGCGATAAGCGAACCGCCATCGAGATGAATGGTATTTGGCTGTAGAATGGTGGTGTATAAATCACCACCAATTTCCATGGCCACAGGTGAATTGCTATTGAATTCTGGATCAGCTAGAGAAATCCTGCAGAATTTTCCCTTTATGGCTGGGTCCAATCCTTGAGAGTAAGGTGTTTTGGGTAAATCATTTGCAACCTTCATGCAAACCTCATATTGTATTGTGGAGGCCATGTTAGGTGAGATTATGACCTTCACATATATACTTTCATCCACTTTAAACGGTCTTAATGTGGACTCACGCACGAACGCTACACCTATTTTCGAGGTCGTTAGGCTAGGGTTTAATAAGGCTCTGACAAGTTGCTTGGATTTCTCCGCTATGACTTGAACGACAACCGTAGGCACAATGGTCTGGGTCCTTGACGTTGGTAACGTGGTTATTAAACTTGGACTGACAATTGTTCGTGGCGCAGGAATCGGTAACGTGTTTCTTCGTGATGTTGTTGGTGGGGATTGTTCCTTCTTGAGGTCCTTCAGAATACGATCTGGGCCGTGTAGGGTGGTGTGGTGTTTGCCATTACATTTTTGGCATCGGGATTTACTCGAACATTTTCCAATCAGGTGATTCCTGGCCAGACAATTGACGCAATAATGCAATTTAACTGCGGTTTTATATTTCTCCGACAAGTTCATCTGTTGAAACTTTCTACAGTTTGTCAAGCTGTGATTAGCTTGACAAATACCGCAACCAAAATGGCGTTTTGGTTGACGCTTGTCATTTTTTTGATTGGGTTTTGGTCGAGATCCATTGCGGTTGGAACTTCCACTACGGTTGTTTTTGTTGGGTGCCATATCCTGTGTAAAAGAAATAGGTGTGAATGAAATGAAGTGTAATGAATGTGTTAGTTGGTTAGACTGTTAGGGTGAAGGGTGAGTATATGAATAATAGTTACAAGTGGATAAGTGGGTTAAAAAGGGTAAGTAAACAACTAAATGTTATTTGGGTTACACTAGAAATGTTAAACTAACTAGTGGGTAAAATGACAACTTTTGTTATTGGTCGAGTTAACGTCCCGGACGATGTCCGTATATCGACTACTCTGTTTCGTCCATCAGAGCCAGTGTATGTTTTAATGACTCGGCCGAGTAACCACTCGTTTGGAGGTAAATTGTCTTGTCTGATAATAACGATGTCGTCCGTTTCAACTTGACGTTGAGGGTTCTTCCACTTGTATCTCTTGTGGAGCTCTTTAAGATATTCATCTTTCCATCTTCTACAAAAGTTATGATGTTGAATCTTTAACTTTTGCCATCTGTTTGCCAGGGTTAAATTCTCATTGCTTACATCGGGTTCTGCTGGGGTTAAAATAGGTGATCCAATTAAAAAGTGTCCTGGAGTTAAAGGGTTAAGGTCCTGTGGGTTCTCGCTTGACGGGCTTAAGGGTCTTGAATTCAGGCATCCTTCTATTCTCGCGAGAAGTGTGGCTAGCTCTTCAAATGTGTACTTCAGGGTATTCATTTTCTTTAGATGAGCCTTAAAGCTTTTCACTCCCGCTTCCCATAAACCACCCATGTGTGGTGCACCTGGGGGTATAAAATGCCACGTCAAATTTTGGAAACTGCTAGCAGATGTAACGGAACCTTTTAATTGTTTAATGAATTCCTGTCGCTCTTTCTTCAATAATTTGCTAGCTCCAATGAAATTTGTCCCATTATCAGAGTAAATAGCGACAGGGCATCCCCGCCTCGAAAAAAATCGTGCGAAAGCTGCCATAAAAGCTTGGGTTGACAAATCAGATGTTGGCTCCAAGTGAATAGCTTTTGTTGCAAAGCAAACAAAAATGCATACGTAACCTTTTGTTATTCTACATGCTCTGCCATTATATACTTTAATGTCGAATGGTCCTGCAAAATCAACTCCCACATTCGTAAATGGTTTATTAATATGGGTACGTTCTGGTGGCAAGGCTGCCATAAATTGGGTTGTTTGTCTATTCTTGTATCTAGTACACGGTGAGCATTTGTTAATTACAGCGCTAACAAGATTCTTTAGTTTTGGAATCCAGTATCCTGAGCGTATTATTCTCAACATAAGTTGGTTTCCGCCATGTAGGGTTATTAGGTGCACGTGTTGGGTTAATAGTTTAGCAAATGAACTGCCGTAGGGTAATAAAATCGGGTGTCTTTCAGAATATGACAAACCGTTGGAATTTGCTAGTCGACCATTTGCTCGCATTATATTTGCGGAATCTAAAAATGGCGTTAGGGTGAGCAGGTTACTTTTCTTGGGTATAGGGTTTCTTTTCTTCAAACAATGATATTCATCTTTAAAATATTCAGTCTGACAAAGAATGATAAGTCTATCACGGGTAGATTTGATCTCTGTCGTATCAAGTTCAATACTTGGGTGGGTCGTTAACAAATGTAATCTTTCGTTAACTAGTTGTGGGTAATTTCGATCAAGAATTATTCTATCCTTTCGAATTGTATTGTTTCGTTTATACGATACGCGATCACAAAATCGGTAGACATATGTCATTACTCGTAGAGCATTTGAGAATTTTGAAAATCTTGATAATATGTCTGGGTTCTCAGCATTCGTATCCAAGGAAGGGTGGGTATTAACGGTTGTAGTAAACGACTGACTAACTTTCGCTTCAGCTTGAGTTGTGAAATTTTTATGTGTTGCTGGCCACTGTGAAGCAGATTGCTTCAACCATGATGGTCCATTCCACCATAAATCATCATCTTTAAGTTCATCAGCATTGCATCCTCGGCTAGCCACATCGGCAGGATTATCATGAGAAGCCACATGGTTCCAGTTGTCCACTCCTACTGTTTGCAGAATCGTTGAGACTCGATTTGCCACAAAGGTGTTCCAAGTGTTAGGGTTTTTGCTGAGCCAGGCCAAGACTATCGATGAGTCGGTCCAAAAATATGACTTATGTAAGGGTAGGTTAAGTTGGATGAGTAAATTTTTTGTCATATTTGCCAACAACACTGCGCCACAAAGTTCAAGTCTCGGTAAGGAGATTACTTTGATTGGCGCAACTCTCGTTTTAGCGAAGAGTAGGGTTACGGAATTAGGTCCGTCTACGGGTGTAACTCGTGCATATAGACATGCAGAGTATGCTTTTTCAGAAGCATCTGAAAAACCATGAAATTCAATTGTAGCTGTAGGTGAAAAGTTAATCCATCTTGGTATACGAATTCTATTAATATTGTCATAAAACTGCAAAAACTTTTGCCATTTTATAAGGGTGAATGGGTCAAGACATTCATCCCAAGCTGTGTTATCTTGCCAAATTTGTTGCATTATAATTTTTGCAGATATTACAATTGGCGCTAACCAACCAGCTGGGTCAAAAAGACGAGCGATATCTGATAAAACAGTTCGCTTTGTGTATGCCGATTTCCTTTCGATTAAGGGTACATTAAAGAAAAATGTGTCCTCTTTCGCATTCCACCGGATTCCTAATGTTTTGGCATTATTCGATTCCGGAAGGTTGAGTAAATCCACATCAAGTAGGTGTTCTTCGGGTAAGTTCTTCAACAATTCCTTCGTATTAGATATCCATTTTCTTAAAGGAAATCCAGCAGAGTCAAGAGCCGAGATCAATTGAGTTTGGCCCTCTTTAGCTTCTTCAATGGTGTGACCTCCGGCTAAGACATCGTCTACGTACATATTATTTCGTAATATTTGCGAAGCGATAGGGTGGGTTTTTTGAATGTCTTTAGCTAATTCATGTAGTGTTCTAATAGCTAAGTATGGCGCACAATTGACACCAAAAGTGACCGTTTGCAGTTCGTAATCCTGAATGGGTTCGTTGACGCCTTTGCGGAATAATATACGTTGGAACGGAGTGTGTGTAGGGTTTAACATAATCTGCCGATACATTTTTGTAATGTCGGCATTATAAACTATTTTGTAAAAGCGCCATTTCAAGACGAGTACAACTAAATCTGTTTGTAGGGTAGGACCAGTGTATAGGGTATCATTAAGGCTGATGCTGTTCGAGGTTTTGCTAGATGCATTAAAAACAACTCGAACTTTTGTTGTAACGCGATCAAGTTTAACAACAGCGTGATGGGGTAAGTAATAATGTGTGTTTGAAGGTGTGTTTGGGTTATATTTTATAAGTTTCATATGACCTAGTTCGATGTACTCTTGTAGCACGTTATCATATTCCATTTTGAGTTCTGGCTTTTTCATCAAACTTTTCTCATTTCTTAAAAATTGAGCCATAGCCACATGTCGCGAGTTTCCTAACTCTACAGGAGGGTATATGAAGGGAAGATTTACCTGATAACGGCCATTCGGTAATCGACGGGTAGTGGTCATATAAGTTTCCTCACAAAAGGAACTTTGCTCTGAAACTTTGGGTTGGGTGGGTACATCCTCAATTTCCCAGAATTTGGTCAAAACTTTATCAAGCGTGACTGAACTGAAGTATGAAACTAAGGGTTGTGTATTGTTTGTGTTCTGAATAGGTCCTGTTAAAATCCATCCAAATTCAGTTTCTTGAGCTATTAGAGTATTAAGAAGATCTTTTCGTACTCCAGATTTCAATATTTGAGGGTAAAAATCGCTGCCAATTATAAAATCTATAGGTCTGCTTTCATATAACCTTTTGTCTGCTAATTGAATATCTTCCAAATCTTTTATAAGGGTTGGGTTTAAGCTTTGGGTGGGTAAATTTTTCGTTAGTGTTTTCACTACAATTGCTTGGATATTCAATTTGAAATTACTATTGGTATTCGAGCGTAGAGAAACTTGACACAGTTTAGTCGATCTTGCAGAGACTATCTCATTTAATCCAGAAATTTCTGCAACTATGGGTGTAGTGGGTAAATGTAATTTTCTTCTTAGTTTATCCGTTATAAATGAGAAGTCTGAAGCTGGGTCAATAAGAGCTCTGGCTGGAAACAATTCTCCTTGGACTTCTACATTCAGAACTGCGGTTCCCAATAACTTCGTTCTGTCATCTATGGGAATGGGTTTGCTCGATTGTGTGTGGGTCGAGAAAGACTGAACGGTATTTGACAAAGAAGATGCTTGGTTATCACCATTATGTGGGTTAATTCTTGAATTTGGTCTATGCAATAGACTATTATGTCGTCCATCGTAATATCTACAGATGAATGTACTGCGACAAGCTTGTATGACATGACCGATGGCCAAGCAATTGTAACATATTTCATGTTTCTTTACAAACTCAATTCTCTCGTTTATTCCGAGTGAATTGAATGACGAACATTCCCTCAAGGTATGGTTTCCGTTGCAAAGTTTGCAAATTGAACCATCATGTTTAATTTGGATGCTTGGGTTTGATTGGGTTGAAGAGGGGAATTTTTGTTCGCTTTTACGTTTGTTTTGGGTGGGTGGGTTGTGAGTGGGTGGGTTTTTTGTTAATTTTGGTTGATCCCTAGGGCTCTTCCCATTTGACTCATTGGTTATATTATGAAATGTCCTGCCTCTTCTATCATACTGTGCTCTAATCTCTTGGAATTGTTTGGGTTTTGGGTGGGTAGAGTTATTGCCATGGTCTTGGACATCATTAACCGAAGTTAGTTCCTTAAATGTGTTAGTCAAGAACACATCTAAGTCAGTCCAAGAAGGCATTTCTGCACAATCTTTTAGGGATTTTTCAAATTCCCTTCGGGTTTCCCTAGGTAATTTTGATGTACACATTTATACTAAGATAGGATCCCACTGATCCGTATCTATGTCCAAAGAGTTCAGATTTGCAATACAGCAATTTATCCTTCTCTGAAGCTTTCTTATAGAAACACTACACATGGTGCTTACTAAGGGTAAATTTAAAAGGGTTTTTAATTGCGCGTTAATTTGCATCCTACGATTTTCATACTGAGAAGATAACTGGTTCCACGCAACAAGAAAGCCATCATTTGTTAAGGGTGCGTTATCTACTATCTCTTTGGCCTCGCCGCTTGTTTTTTGTTTAAGATGGAAAAGTTTTTCAACTCCACTTAAACGGGTATTATTACCATAAATGGCCTTAAAAAGATCCCTAAACGAAGCCCAGCTTTTGAAATCTCCGCTGAATGTTGGCATATCACAAGGGGGTACAGTGAATGAAACCTGCAGAACTGCTGGGTTGTGGGGGTTCGGGTGGGTTTGGTTTTGCATTTTTGGGGTGTGTTAAATTGTCTATTGATTCATCTATAGAAATCATAGATGATCTGTAGAATTTTTTGGCTGATCTCACACTCCTGGAGAGGCCATTAAAATTTATCGAATTGGAGGCGTCAGGGTCATTGAGTTGTGGCGATTCTCGAATTTGCCTGAATTTCCCATCTATGTTCGACCACAACTCTTCCAATTCACTCTTCATAAATCTCAATGCGGGTAGTGATTGAGATTTCTCCGGAAGAGCTTTATAATCTTCCTCAAAGGCACTTAAGTCCTGTTGGATGTAACGCACAATATCGGCGGCCAAAGTTTTTAATTCCGACATTTCGGGTTATTAAAAGAAATTCACAAAAAAAATTCTCAAAATAAATTAAATATATTTCTATATAGAAATATGTAGGGTTCAAATTTAAAAAAAGTGTGAGGGTTTTTGCTTTAGCTGTATCAAAATTACTTTTGCTCCAGCAGACAAAATTTCCAATTGGGTAATAAAACGTTAATTGTAGCGCACACAATTAACTTAATATCTAATAAAAGTTCCTTTGAAGCAATATAAAAAATATTTAAAAAAATTTTATTTTATCATTTAATTAAATTAATTATTATTAATTTTATTATTTTAATTTAAAAGGGTAAAATATTTTGAAAGGGTTGGGTGTGTTAAAAAAAATAAAAAATATTTTATATTATATTGCTGAAAAATAATGGAACAAATTTGCAAAAGAAATTGGAAATAAAAAATTTCGTATAAATAGCAAAAACTTCGACTCACCCTTTTTGCTGGGGGTAGGGTACAAACCACAATAATATATAGAAAAATTCTCTTGTTTGTTGATTCCTCTTTGTGTCGTCTTCCCGCTATGGTGTGTGTTGATAATATGGGCAGTGTTGTTGTTGTAATTGTCGACACTCGCTGTAAGTACTCTTACTGTACGAATGTATATTTTAATGTGGTTTTTTATGTTTCAGTATTTTTTGTAATATTTTGTATTATGTTTTGTGTTGTGTTTGTGTTTAATGTTAATAAGGGTTATTTGTTAGTATTTATTTATTTGTAATTGTTTTTGATGGCTGTTTAGTTAACAGTAATGCAATGTACTTGTTCGTGTACTTGATATATTTCAATTTCTTTTTTTTGATTTTTGTAATATGTATTTTGTTGCTATTTAATTCGAACTTTGTTGAACTTTTTATTTTTGTATTCTTTACTTTTGATTTTGCTTATGTATTATTTTGAAAAATGTGCAATATGTGTTCCTCTTTATTATGTGTATTTTGTTTCTATTTTTTGTGAACCTTGTTGAACTTTTATGTTTCCTTTTCAATTTATATTTGTTTTTAAATTTTATTTTACTGTTCTATGTAATATCACTTTCTTTTTGTATTTTTAATATTTAATAATTTGAAATATGTGATGTATTATTATTTTCGACCTTGTAATGTCTTATTTTTTACTGTTTTTTATGTATGTTGTTTTTGTTAATGCACTTTTTTATTTAATGTGTCCTTCTATGATTATTGTTGTTTTAATTACTAATTTTGTGTTTAAACATATAATTTTAAATACTTGCACACTTTTTGTGTTTAGGACGTTTTTTTTATGTTTTTTGTATGGGTTATTTATATTTTACCCTGTTTTTGATAGTGTATGTGTGTATATTTTATTTTGTTTATTTAAACACTTGCATTAAATCACATTAGCACTGATATTTGTTATTCTTGTTTTTAATTTCTTTTCAAATTTTTTATCAAATTTTTGAAATTAGGGTTATATGGGGTTATAGTTTTTAATAATTTCACAATTTAGTGGGGTTATGGGTTTTTTGTGGACTGTATATTTGTGTCGCTGTTCCTTCTTTTTCCTTGAAGGACCATGAACGAAGGGTAGGGTAGGGTTAGTATTTAGGTTAAGAGGGGGTAGGGTGTATAAATGTGTTGATAATGCACAAACCTTTTCTGCTTATACTCTATGTATGTACGTAAATGATAAGTGTTTGTTAATATTTTGTGTATATATATTTTTAAAGACGTTATAAAACGTATTTTATTCTTATTTGTATATTAGTTCAC
The DNA here is from genome assembly GCA_932273835.1 of Sarcophaga variegata. Taxonomy (NCBI): domain Eukaryota; kingdom Metazoa; phylum Arthropoda; class Insecta; order Diptera; family Sarcophagidae; genus Sarcophaga; species Sarcophaga variegata. Next base: position 44,911,918 of record OW026358.1, on the reverse strand, counting down.
AATTTATGTTATTAAGTTTTATGGAAAATTTAACTGTTTCAATTCAATGTACTTTATTTCGCAAGTTTTATTTTATGTTTATTTTATCATTTGATACAAAATTTATTTTAAATTGTAATATTTAATTTCATAATTTGTATTAATTCACAATTCTGGCTTTAATTTATTAAAGTTCACAATCTTTTAGAATTTCGTAAAACTTTATTAATTTTCACAATATTTAATAATATTATATATGGCGCACTCGCGTAAGGATTGTTGGGTTGTTCGTTTTGTGCTCGATGTCGTTAATCAACTGATCTAAAAGGATATAAACAATCCTTTTGAACCTATTGAAGAATGTGTATACGTGATGTGTGTGGTGAATTTTGATATGTATGATGAATGTTGTGGAGTTGGTGTTATTATTGTTATTGTTTTTTAAAGATGTTTGTGTTGTCCTATTGGAAGTCAGGGTTAGGTTTGTGTATTTGTTCACTCGTGTGAACATATATGATTAAAATTCCACTAACTTCACAAGAAACCTATCAAAATATAACTCTTAAACCTATTATTAAGAAAGAAAATACTGTAACTAAGTTAGATTTTCAAGAAATATTAAAAATCAAAGATAATATTTACGGCATTGAAAGAAAATGTGAAGATTATAGTAAAATTAAGTTTTGTAAAAATAATCATATAATAGATTTAAGAAATGATACTTGTATTGTAAGAATTTTAAATAGTCTTAACTCTATCTGCAATACCACCAATGGACACCATATGCCTCGAGTGGAGGAAGTAAAGCCAGGAGTCCTACTTCTAAATAACTTCAATGGACGTGTGGAAATAAATCCGGAAATTAGAAATTTAACAGGAATGCATCCTATTCATTTTCATAACTCTACAATCAAAATAAACGGGAAAACTTACAGTAATTACGAGGCTATTCCTTTAGAAGCTATACCAGCCATTCTGCGAGTTCACTTAATAAACACCACATAGACCTGCTATCATTGGAATATTTAAAAGAATTACATATCAAAAATACCAAAAGAATTAATACCATAACAACTTTCACTGTAACATTTGGGATATTATCAATCAGTGCGACAGCAGCCATTATTTTCATGATTATTTTGCTATACAGGCCTTGGGAGAAAAAGCAAATGGAGATCATTACGACTCAGCCGCCAACAATCTCTCTGCCTATTGAGATAAATCCAGAACCCCAACAACCAACATAAGCTTCTCGAGCCTTTCTTATCCCTAATACGATTGAGGGGAGGAATTAACACCGCATAGATTCATACCCTGTTAAATTATAATTAAAAACCAAAATGCACTTTTTCCCACAAAGGCAAAAGTGCAGAACAATCATTTCTTTCCATAAACAACATTCTGTTAGCACTGACAACTTCCGGCACGTGTAGCCCAATTTATGTTAAATGCTAGAAATGAACTTCCAAGAGAAGCAGACGGAATTCCAAGAATTGGATCATGCCACTATTGGCATTACAGCACAAGCAGCCGAATTTCCGATTAACTGGATCACGCCACTGTTGGTATTGCAATCCATAATTAGTATATAAGTTAATTCAGCTTTTTAAGTTTAGTTTAGTTTTTGTTTGTAAACTCGTTGCGATAACGTCGCAACTAAAAATAATAAAAATAAATAAAAACAAGAAATTAAAGATTCTTTTTTTTAAGTATTCAAATTAAGAATACATTAACTTATATAATAATATTTTATTAATAATATTAATTAAAATTAATCATAAAGAAAGGAAAATGTCATAAATTAATACATATAAGAATAGAAAAGTTGTAAAGGAAAGCAAAATGTTTATAAAATAAATTTAAAATTTCTAGAATGAGAAGAGCAAAAAATTTGTAAAACGAATGTAAATGCAGTGAAGGAATTATCAGTTTCGGTAGTTGCTCTGATGAGTGAGTTAAGGAATGCGGATAACCGTATCCGTATTTTGGAAACACTCAACCCGCCACTCCCTGGTCTATTTCTTAACGTGTTTCTACCTCGGAGGTTGTATTTTAAAGAAATAAGCAGACTTTCTGATTCGGAGAAGTACAAGTTTTTGAAGAAGATCCCTCCCAGTATGTTTTTTAGATACATGCTGTCGGGGGTATCCTGAACGATTACGATTTAGTGCGTAAAAAAACGATTACTAAGGTAACGCGAATAGCGCGTTAATTTAGCACAACATTTTTGACGATGATTGGCCGGAAATCAAGCCATAACTATCACCCCATTACGCGGACAAAAGGTATATCAGAACACTAGAATATCAGCTTGGACAATTGATACAGGGGAATGTCTAAATTCCTCGATGGTTCTCATTGATAATTAAGAAGGTTAGAACGAAAAATTATTCGAATGAGATGCGTTGATGGAAACTTATAGGAATAGGGAATTGGACGTATTTATTAGGGAATGAGAACCTTTCTCGCATGATAATAGTACATAAACCGAAGAGTTTGCCTGAAGCGTACAAGGTATGTCTAGATATACAAAATCTTCATTACAGAATCACTCAAGTATAAGAATTTTGTAAGTGAAGTCCTCCGAGATAACCTCCATAAAGGCCGAATATGTTTGAAGGTAGAAACAGTCGAGTAGGGGGAAAACCATTAAATCGTCCATCGCCAGCTGAAAAAATGGGTGTCGACTCGTTCCTGTAAACACATTAATTCATTTATGTGAATCGATCGCAAAAAATAAATTCTTTCTAGAGGAAATATGAACCTGGGGGGTTACTGTGTAATTCGATTCGAAAGAAAAATTATACGAATTTGAAAAAAAGGAACTGTAAAATACAATTATCGCAAATTTATTTTCGAACGTACGTACATTTTTTTCCCTTTTCGTATCCATGCATATCTCTGTCGAAAATGCAACTGTGTAATACGGAAACGAATGACAAAAACGTTATATTTTTCCGTATTTCATTCGAAAGACATTTTGATTGTGGAAATATAAAAAAATAGAAAATGTTAGTATTTTTTTGCAAAAAAATTATTTTTTTTTACTTTTCTAAGGAATGTTCAAAAAACAAAGTCGCATACAAAAAGTAGACAATTTGAGTTAATGGTAGAGCATCCCAAATTGCCTAAAGGACACATTAACTCACCAGAAGCAAAAAGTAAGTCAAGGCATTTGTGAGAAAGATTAACGCAGACACTGAATTCTGCATGTTTCCTTACACGCGATACAAATGGATGGAAAAAAGTGTGGGCAGACTATAAAAACCATATAAGGGTCAAGTGCAAGCGCAACTAAATCGGTTTTTCAGGAACTGGCGGAGGACCTAGTAATTATTGCGCACTTACACCGCTAGAACAGAAGGTTGTGATCTCCTTGCTATTAATGTATCCATCCATGGTATGAATGGAAGAAAAAAATTCGGTTCACCAACAAGTACTGGTCCATCAACAAGCCAAGCCGCAATTACTGCTAAGAATGACCATGCGGAAGATATTCAAAGCGAAAATGTGATATTAAAGAACGCAAGCTAAAGCTAGCAAAAGTAAAGTTTGAATTTAAAAAGAAAATAGAATTGGAAAAAAGTTAGAGGAAAATGGCTCAACTTGAATTAAAACAGAAAATTTTTGACTTGGAATATTAAAAAAATATGAAAATAAGCTAGTTGGTATTAAATATTATAATTATCTACTTTTAATTAATCTATTTTTATCAACAATATATGTACATCGAAATATGTATGTATGTGTGTATTAAAATGTTTTGTTTTACATCTTATTTTTATTTTGAATTGAATTTCCCTTACAACATGAATTTAAAATTTACTATTTTTAACTTAACCTAATGAATTCATAAAATTTTTCTTAAAATAAAAAAGCTCTAAATATAAATATATATGTGTACGTAAGTAAGTAGGTACATATATCTTGTTTTTATTGATTTCGTTGCACATTGCTTCTTATTGTATTTCTAATATTTTTAGCTAAATTGGAATAATTAAGATTGTCTTCATTATTATTTATGTTGCATCGTTGAAAGCTTCCAATTTCATTATCCCTTTCAGTAGTTGGAGTTTCTACTTTAAAATCGAAACATACATATATTATGCAATGCGCAACATACATTAAAAACTTGAACAGCTTTTCCTGATGTATAATGTAATTCTCTTGCTGACAATAAACAAGGAAATCTTCCTTTCGAAACTCCAAAATTTCTTTCAATGATTGATCTCCCTTTTGAATGTTGTTCGTTAAATACCGACTCGGCTGAATTTTTCGGAAACATTTCTGTAAGGGGTTATAATCCATGGCTCAAGAGGATATTATCCTGAATCGCCTGTGTTGTGAAATGTTTGTGTTGTTAAATCTTAGACCACAAAAATTCAAAACTTAAATCTTACCAAGTATTCTTGTATCTTTATCACCATTTTGATACTTTTCTATTAACAATTGCCTTTCATTGCTTCAACTCCAAATATGGGAATCATGATTTGCACCATTGACATCCCTTATTTTCATTTGATGATCACAAATCTAAAATAATTTACTCACCATTAGCAGCAATGAAAACCAATTTAAAAACATATTTTAATATGTATATTTAATATTTATACATATAAAAAATAATATAATAATAATATATGTAAGCACATTAAAACTTACAACTATTAATGCTGTGGTTTAATTTTCTTCCTAAATACAAATGTTCATCAAATGATGGTTTAATAATTTGTATGTGGGTACCATCAACAGCACCTATAACGCCTGGTATTCCACACTTATTATAAAAATATAATTTTGCATCCCGTTTTCCTACGTCTGTCATTTCAAATATTATGTGTTTCGGGCAGAGAATATATGCGATTGCTTGACACACTTCGGCAATACAACATGAAATTGATTGTTGTGATATTCCTAAGGGACGATCTTGGCCAATTTGATGTTGGCCTACAACTTTTAGTGCAGCAGCTAATTTCAGCAAAGATGGAATCGCTATGGACCTTTGAGGAGCACTTAAGTTGTCCTTAATGGAATTAAAGACATACAGAAAGGAAATATAGACTCCTTGCTGAGTCTAAAATGTTTAATAAAGCTAAAAATATACACAGATATAAATAAATGTAATTATAAATTCTTGGAATATTTGCGTATTATGTACTTACTTTTTTTCATTAAGAGATAATATGTTGGAATTATCTCTTGTAATTTCCTTTGGACTCTTTCCGGTAGATAATCGTCGTCATTGTCATCCATCCAGAGAAAAACACAATCCATTTTATGGTACACTTCACTTTTATATTTCAACGTTTTTAAAACAAAATTAAAATTTTAAATTTGTCACTTATAAAGTGCTATCAAGTTATTTTGTCATTTAAGTTCAAGTGCCCCCAAGTACATGCTGGTTTTACCCACATACGAATTAATACTTCGCTGCAAGTAATTCGAAAGCGTTAGATAGTACAATTCCATTTTAATATCGAATATGCCACTCGAAAAATTTCAATTTTCGAATTGGATTACACAGTAACCCTCCTGTTAATTTCCGGCTTAAGCATCAGCGAATGTTTACCATCGGACCTAGAAGTAACGACAACGAACCTAGGTTCGGTTTTCAAGATGATGAAAAATATACCGCTAGACATTCGGAAAAAATATAAATTTTATGGACCGAGCGTATCCAGCGTACCTTACAGCGAATATATTGGTAGTGCAGTGTAGTGTATTAGTGGAATCGTGTTGAGTAGTGTATTAATGAAATCATGTTGACCATTTATTAAAAACAAAATGAAATAACAAAAAAAGAATAAACAAGAGTCAACAAACTTTAAAAACCAAAATACAAATAAACTGTCGTGTTCAGAGAGGCCAGCACCGAACATTGTTCGATATTTTAGCGCAATCTTGATATTTTAGAAAGTATTAAAATATGAAAATATGCGCAGCGTAAATAAAATTCGTTTATATGGTACAAAATTAAAATCAGAACAGAGAGTTTAGTATAATTATCAATATGTACACATACCATACTTTTGACAATTACATCAAAGAACAATTGACGTTAAAACCACAGTGTATTGATAAGTATACATACAAGCTTGCAATGAGCAAAAATATTAGTCTGTATAATTTCAAACACAATGATTGCTCGTGTGTAATGCTTTGTAAATTTGATAAACTATCGTTTGCAAATTCCAAAATAAGGATTCAATAGCTTGACAATTCAATTATTCAATAATGCCTACTTAAAATTATGAAAGCGTGATATTGTAGTGTGTTGGTCACACTTATTCACTGTCATGTGTTGGTCACGTTTGTGCTACTTGAAAATGCATTTGATACATTCCTCAATAATATAAACAAAAATTATCAATAACCTACAAATTATGACGGCGCAAGGAATCAAATTGCATTATACAAATTTTCAGCATGTAATAATTCAAATTAACAAAATGCTGACCACGCACATGCTAAGTTGAGTCAAACTAAATTAGGTCATAAGTATGAATATGTAAAGAAATTAGACTTAAGAAATTAATATAAATAGCTGTAAATTGATTGATAAAAACAGAATAAAAATAATGACCAAAACGGCTTCTTAGCTGAAAAAGATTTATTTTTCTTATTCTCATGTAAACTGCAGCTTATTTGCCATACTCAAGTGGCGTGCTCACCTTAATAATAAGCAAAACCCGGACTGACATAAAATTGATAAACTAAAATACAAACTTGTAACAGTTATTACATAGGGCGATCCTGCCCTCTCGATCCTGTTACTGACGAAATTTTTTTGCCCCGTTAACGCGCCCTATAGATCCTGTCCTGCTATTTGATCAAACACAAATCAAAAGTGCGCGGACAAAAAGATAAAACATCCTGATAACGATCCTGTTTTGTTGTTCATTTGATCCTGCCCATTCGGTACAGATGAGTTCCTAGTCCGGTGATCCTTATTCTGCCAGTTCGAAATATATTCATGACTTCTCCAGCTGAGAACGTACCCTCGAAGGAAGACATTGACGACATTTTCAGGAAGTACGAAGAATACATTCCAAAAGCTGAAAAAGTAGAAGACTATCCAAGGTACACACTAACGCCAAGAACAGCAGGCCCAAGACCTATAACAATAGAAGAATATAGGAAATGACAAAGTAAGCCAACAGTTGCGTCACCAAAAGAAAAAGTAAAGCAACGTAAACCAAGAGGTGGACGAAAAGTAAAGTTGAGGCAAAAGGCTGCGGATATACACAGAATACTATCGATAACCACAGACAACGCGATAAGGAAGAATTTAAAATCGATTTTGGCAGAGATAAAAACGGAACAAAGGACAAAACAACCAAAACACTAACATCAAAATTAAACAGAAAAACACAATGATTGCTCGCGTGTAATACTTTGTAAATTTGATAAATCAGAATTATCAATACTTGTCCTTGATAACATTAAAATAATAACAGAAAATCTTAATGACTATAGACAAACAAGCTGCAATCCAAAATCTGACAAAGCGAAGATGAGAAAATTATCTGTAAATTTTCCAGAATTTATTGACAATGAATTACATAAACTGCGTTCAGAATTCATTGACATCTTTGCTTTGGAATCAGAAAAAATAAGCGCCAATATTTTTTACAAACAACGGTTGAGACTTAAAGACAATCAACCAGTTTATATAAAAAACTATAGAATACCACATTAACATAAAGAAGAAGTGAATAAACAGGTAACAGGTAATTAATAAACGATGATATTGTAGAACCCTCAACCTCTGAATATAACAGTCCAATACTCTTAGTACCTAAAAAGTCATTACCAGGTCATACAGAAAAGAGATGGAGACTTGTGATTGATTACAGAGGTATAAAGAAAAAACTAATCGCTGACAAATTTCCTCTACCTCACATAGATGATATATTGGATCAGTTAGGGAGAGCAAAATATTTTTAATGGATTGACTTAATATCGGGCTTCCATCAAATAGAGCTCGAAGAACAATCTAAAGACATCACGTCTTTTTCAACTGACAAAGGCTCTTATAGATTCAAAAGGCTCCCTTATGGCATTAAAATTGCATTCCAAAGAATGATGTTGCTTGCCTTTTCGGGATTAACACCATCCCAAGCTTTCGCGTATCGGGACGATTTAATAGTCGTCGGTTGCTCTGAAAAACACATGCTACAAAATTTGAAAGATGTGTTTATCTTGTGTAGACAACACAACACGAATAAGTGTTAATTTTTCCGTCATGAAGTGACATTTTTAGGACACAAATGTACAGATAAAAGTATATACCTGATGACAGCAAATTTTCTGTAATTGAAAATTATCCTATACCAAGAAATGGAGACGAAGCTAAACGCTTCATTGCATTCTGCAATTATTATAGAAGATTTATTCCTAATTTTACTGAATCATCACGTCACACTACTAGACTATATAGAAAAAACACACCTTTTAAATGGACTCAGGAATGCGAAAACGCTTTTCAATATTTGAAAAACAACTTCTGAGCCCACAAATACTACAATATCCGGATTTTACTAAAGAGTTCCGCATAACGACGGACGCTAGCAAAAAGGCGTGTGGAGCCGTATTAAGCTAGGAAAAACAGACTCTTCAATTACCAATTGCTTATGCGTCCAGAGCTTTTACAAATGGTGAAAGTAATAAATACACAATTGAGCAAGAACTCACTGCCATACATTGGGCAATACAACGCTTCAGAGCATATATATATGGAAAAAATTCTTAATTAGAAGTGACCATAGGCCACTCACCTACTTGTTTTCGCTTAAGAATCCGTCATCTAAACTAACACGCATGAGGTTAGATCTAGATGAATATGATTTCGACGTTGAATTCATTAGGGGTAGGTATAATCACGCGGGATAATGTCGCGTATAAATTTCAACAACATTAAAAATACAGAATTGCAAACAATACTGAAGGTAACAACTAGACTTCAGGCTAGAATGAAAACAAACTTTGCAGATAAAATAGCACAGCCTAGTCCATCGGTTGAACTAAGAGTATATGAAGGGATTAATGCCCTAGAACACTGGAAAATGCCTTGGTTGCATTTATCGAAGGATAAATTAATTGTCCTAAAAGGAAAGAAAAAAGTTTCCCAATTTATGTTGCATGACTTTGTTATTAATGGAATAGTTGATCTAGATCTACTTTTTCCAAAGCTTGAAAAAATAGCTAATAAAATGGGTCTGACAATCTTGCGACTTTCTATAGATGATTGTCTGCTCAATACCCAGGGGATAAGTATTGCAACCTTTAAGAATAAAGGTAATGGTCTACTAAAAAGATTGACCATAGTGCTCTTACCAAAACAGAAAAAGTAACAACCGATGCTAGAAAAATTTAAATCATCCAAAAATATCATGATGATCCTATTAACGGAGGTCATATACGAATCACTCGCATGATTAGAAAAATAAGACCTCGTTATCATTGGAAAGGCATGACTAAAGACATTAGTAATTATGTCAAGAAATGCAAAGCATGCCAAATGAATAAACCTGCAATTAAGGGCAGAGAACCGTTTATTTTAACTCCTACTCCAATAAAGCCTTTTGAGATAGTTATTATAGACACTATTGGACCTTTATCACGGTCCGATTCTCAAAACGAATACGCGGTGACAGTAATGTGCGATTTAACAAAATATTTAATTGCCATACCTATTGACAACAAGTCCGTCAGAAATGTAGCGAAAACAATAATGGAAGGATTCATTTTCCTTTCATTCATTCAATGACCAAAATAGTCACGGACATGAGTACGGAATATATAAATCAAGTATTACAAGAGCTATGCACACTCATGAAAGTGGAGAAGGTAAACTCTACTCGACTCAACAACTTTTCAGCACGTTTAGAAGCATTTGTATTGCCGCAAATAATTGCTCCTCAACCTGCTCAACTTCTTCATATTGATAAGTGGTCAATTCCCAGCAATATGAGTTTGGCTGACCCAACCTTCAACCGTTCAGATAAAATCGATATTTTATTAGGGGCGGAATATTACCATCAATTGCTCGCTATTGGGCAAATTAAATTGACTGACAACCTTCCAGTGCTGCAAAATACAACCTTAGGCTGGAGTAAGTAAGGTATCTGGTCAACAATTATCAGTTGCAACATGCGGGGTCTTGACTGAAGATGATAAAATGGATATCGCTATTGGACGATTCTGCAAATTGGAGGAGATTGAAATCACACAACAACAATTGTCACCTTATGATGGACAATGTGAAGCACACTTCAATCAACTCACCACACGTGACAAAGACGGAAGATTCGTCGCACGACTTCTGTGCTGAAACATCTACCTTAGGAGACTCACACAGCATCGCGTTCAACCGATTTCTCTCCTTGGAACACAGACTATCAAAAGATTTCTCATTGAAAGAAAAATATACAAAATTTATGAAGAAAAATGAAACTTTAAGGCATATGACCAAAATCGCTATAGAGAAGGTAGAAGGTAGTATATACTTTATTCCTCACTGCCTACTACGATCTGAAAGCAGTGATATTCGACGCTTTATCGAAAACATCATCTGGAAAGTTATTGAATGATATTTTACACAGCGGGCCATCACTTCAGAGTGACGTGTTTACTATTTTGCTGCGATTTCGGCTACCGCGTTTCGTGTTTACTACCGATATAGAAAATATGAATCCATCCTAAAGACAGGCAATATCAGATAATCCAGTGGCGAAGGAATGTCACTGAACCAATAAGCTATTTCAAGTTGAACACCGTCACATATGGAACCAGACCAGTGCCATACCTGGCAATAAGATGTTTGAAGGAAATAAGCCATGACAACAAGGTACATTATCCCATAGCAGCAAGCTTTTTGGTAAAGTGGAGCCGACAACTTAACCATAGCTCACAAGTCATGGCAGGATACGGATTTAATTTATGAAAATGGTGCGCTAACCATACTCAACTACTCAGTAACATCCCCGAAACCGATCAAGAAGTCAGCCTCGACTTCTCTACAGATAAGACCGAGTACACAAAAACATTAGGATTAGCTTGGCTACCCAAATGTGACCAACTTAAGATTAAAGTCAACATCCAACGAATAAAGGCTGTAACTAAAAAAACATTCACCTCAGATTTAGCACGCATTTTTGATCCGTTTGGTGTCTTATCACCTGTGGTCGTCAGGGCTAAAATGTTTGTTCAGGAGTTATGGACCTTGAACCTCTCTTGGGACGAAGCTGTTCCTTCAGAATTCGATTCTAGCTGGCGAAATGTTCGAAGTAATCTTAAAGAACATGAAAGCTGGTTCATCGGCATATTTTCAAAGGTGAGATTTTCAACAATACCCAACTTCATGTCTTTACAGATGCATCAGAGAAGGCATATGTGGCGGCAGTTTATGTCAGAATGATTCTATCTATTAAAACTATAATTGTATACTTGTTGTGTTCAAAATCTTGTATAGCTCCACTTGAAAAGCAAACCCTTCCAAGGCTGGAGTTATGTGCTGCTCAGTTAGGAGCTACGATAGCTGCAAGAGTTAAACAAGATTTGGACGGACTCAAAAATCGTTTTAAGATTAATAGAGAGTGCTGAAACTATGACGGCAGATCGACAAAACCGGCCAACTCTTACACCTTTCGAGCTTCACGATGCGCTGCCCATCATTGTTCGAGCTACACAGCAGTCAGACTTCGAGGAAGATATTCAACAATTGCAAAGATAAAAGGAAATCAAAGCAACAAGTCAAATTAAAAGCCTAACACTATTTTTGGAAAAAAATAATATCTTAAGAATCGGAGGGAAATTAGAAGCATCTACGTTGAGCTTTGACGCAAAACACCCAATGCTCTTGCTTTTTGCCCATAAAAGTAAACATTTAGCACGAGATGTGTATACTGCGCAAAATCAAAACCAAAACTTCTTCAGCAAATAATGGGAAATTTACTTGAAAAGGGTAACTCCAGCAAGGAGTTGATTATTGTGGCCCAATATGGTTTAACTTTAAAACTAGAGGAGAACGACCCCAAAAGGCGTGTATTGCGGTCTTCTGTTGCTTTCCTACGAAGGCAGTTCATTTAGAACTAGTAATAACGGACCTTACAACCAATGCCTTCATTGGGGCATTTAAAAGGTTTATAAGTCGTAGAGGTCACTGTCAGAATCTTTATTGCGACAACGCAACAAACTTTATGGGAGCTCGCAATCAACTAGCAGAATTGTCAACCACCAGCTTAAGAAAAAATTCAACGAGAATGCGCGGATAGAAACATTAATTTCCATTTCATTTCTCCACGTTCCCCATACTTCGGTAAACTATGGGAAGCCGCAGTCAAGTCCGCCAAAAAGCTTCTAATTAAAGAAATAGAACACGCATCCTTGACCTATGAGGAAATGGAAACCGTAATTATAGATGTTGAAGCGATCCTCAAATCCGATCCAAAACTATGCAGACCCAAGACTAACCTTCCATTACTCCACTACAAAATCATCAACAAACTTTATCAAACATGCAGGTTATTTTTAATTTCCTAAGAATTCCAATTCCTGATGTTATATTTGATGGGAATTCTCGTCTTTTATACAATTTTATCACCAGAAATAATTGAGATTCAGGCAACACTTTTAAATAATATTTTAATTAACGAAAAAGATCAAAAAGTCATCAACGTTAAAAGAGATTTGTTTTCGGAAATGTGTTTAAATGCATTTTTAAACGGACTAAAGCATCCTTTTGGGTGCAACAATTCGTGCTATGCGTTCTGACACCTTCTCGACAGCACTAATAATATTGTATACAAGAGCAAAATATTACTTTAGTTAGGCAAGAGAAAAAGTATATAAAATGAAATCTTCTTCTACAGAACTAACACCAAACTATAAAGACAATTTTCAAACCCCACAGAATAAATTTCAGAGACCGTACTACAGCCAATTTCAGTCAGAACAAGGACAAAATTATAGGCGTCAATATAACCATAACTACAACAACAATTTTTCAAATAACAGTCGATGCATTAGAAATGCTATAATGCCTTTAAAAACAGAGGTTACTGACAACAATACAACAGGAACAAATTTTAGGCAAAATACACCATAGTCTAGGTAGACAAAATCTTCAGCCTCAAATAAATACTATCCCAAATTTCCAATCTGTCAAAAATTACCTAAATCAAGATGCCACAAACATGAACAACAGATGACAACGGAAATTATCAGATTTCAGCCTCAAAAATCTTAAGGGATATGTAGGTTAAAACAAACATGGGACCAAATTACCATTTATATATGATATTGATATCATCTCCATTTGGTCCCCCATTACTTATAGATTCTGGAGCATCATCATCTTTTATTAAATGGAATTTGTACCATTAGAGAATCAAATAAACTGTCAACCTGTGACTGTAACTACTATTTCTAACAAATACACCCTGAATACAAAAACTAATCTATTCCATATTCATGAAATTTTGTGAAGAAGGCCATTTAGAAATTATAATTTTTAAGTTTCATAACTATTTCGATGGACTTTTAGGAATAGATGCACTACAAAAGCTTAAAGCAAATATCGATTTCCAAAATAATATCTTGACTACTCCAAACAGCACAATTCCTCTACAAATGACAATAACCTCACATAAGTATTTAGTACCTGCTAACTCTAAAATCATTCTAAAACTTCCTGTAGATTTTGAAAAAGGTGAAATCTTTGTTGCTCAATCAATATTTCAACACAGCTTAAGATTTCTAAAGGCATTTATACTGCAAACAATTGGCAAAGTAACATAGAAATAACCAACAAATAGAACAGTCTCTGAAAGAAAAACCTTATAACTCCTCTATTTACGTTGAAATCAATTGTATTATCCCAGAATTTTCAGCAAATTATAAGGAAGAAGCTACATAACTTCCTTTAAGGACAGATCATTTAAACATAGAAGGAAAGAAACTTCTCCTTAAACTCTGCAGACAGTTTAACTCAGTATTCTGTAATAATAATCAGAACCTCACGTTTACGAATCAAATAAAACACACTTTACAAGCAATAGACACAATCCCAATCTATACAAAATCTTACCGATACCCATATATTGATAAGGAAAAAGTTAGAAACCAGATAACAAAAATGTTAGAACAAGGCATAATTAGGTCATCCTAATCGCCTTGGAGCTCTCCCGTATGGGTAGTCCCAAAAAAAAAAGATGCCAGCGGTAGACAAAAATGGCGCATTATCATTGACTACCGAAAACTAAACAAAAAAACTATTTCAGATAGACACCCTCTAAAGAATATTTCAGATATACTGGATAAATTTTACAAATGCATGTACTTTTCAACACTGGACCTTGCCAGCGGTTTTCACCAAATTGAAATGGATCCAAAAGACATCCACAAAAACCGTATTCACAGTCGAGGGTGGTCATTATGATTACATAAGGATGCCATTTGGGCTAAAGAACGCACCATCTACCTATCCAGTGAGTTATGAATAACGTCTTAAAGATCTGGTAGATAAAAACTGCTTAGCTTACCTCGATAACATCATTATATTCTCTACGTCTTTGGACGAACATATTCAAAATTTAAAACAAGTTTTTGATAGACTTAAAAATGGATAATTTTAAAATACAATTGGATAAGTCGGAATTTTTAAGGAAAGAAAATGCATTCCTGGGACATATTGTCCCAACGGAAAGCATTAAACCAAATCCCGCAAAATTAGAGGTAATTAAAAATTCTCCAATCCCAAAAACTTCAAAGGAAATCAAATCCTTTTTAGGGACTTCGCGAAAATTGTTAAACCCCTGACTATGTGTCTGAAAAAAGAAAGCAAAATAGTGTCGAATCAAAATTACATTGGCTTTCGAGACATGTAAAAAGATATTATCCAATAACCCGATTCTACAATACCCTGACTTTACCAAACCATTTGTCCTTACAACAGATGCTAGTGGATTTGCTATGGAAGCTATACTATCACAAGCATCAATCGGCAGTGATAGGCCAATATGTTACGCTAGTCGTACACTGTGCGATTCCAAAGTGAATTTTCGACAATTGAGAAGGAATTGCTAGCAATAATATGGGCCACAAATTATTTTCGTCCTATACGGCCTGAAATTTAAAATCGTAAGCGACCATCGCCCATTAGCATGTGTTCAGACCTTCATAATGAATTTCTTTCATATGTGCGTATGTACGTTTGTATAATTGTACAGACATACTTGCGTATATATGCCTGCACTAAATTAGTTGAACAACCTTAAATTGCTGAGATCATATAATTTTTTATTCTTTGTTTTTATTTTTGCTGGATTTATGCATTCTGTCTTATTTTTAAATTCAAGAGTTAATTAAAATTATGAGAAAAGAAAAACCTTGAACTTCTGATTAAGTTTCAAGTTTTGTTGTAGTTTTTTGTTCTCTTTAAATTCTTTTACTTTAAACATTTAACAGCAACCTTAAACCATTTTCAAGTTATTTGTCCCCCATTTGTCTGGGCTTTCATGTTTCCTGGAATGTTTTGCACGTGTGGGAAAATGCATAAGTCCAAAGTACTTTTATATTATTAATAAGTACTTTAAGAATAGTTTGTTGCAATTCAGCAACAAAATATAAATTAAATATAATATAAATATTTAAATTAAATAAATTAAATATTGCAATTTGGCAATAAATTAGTATTAAGACTAGGATTGATAAAAATAAATCGAGAGAAACAATTGGTTAACAAAAGACAACGGTTGTTTTATTCTCCAATCCTCCGCAATAACCAAGTTTAAGTGTTTGCGTTATATGGAGAATTGTCCCGGTGATTCCACCCGGACAAAGCAACATACATTCTGGTTGTACCGGTGATTCCGCCCGGACAAATCAAAACCGATCAGCAAATCAGCTGAGTCAATACATTCTGGTTGTCCCGGTGACTCTGCCTGGATAAATCAAAACCGACCAGCAAATCAGCTGAGTCAATACATTCTGGTTTGTCCAGGTGATTCCGCACGGACAAATCAAAACCGACCGGCAAATCAGCTGAGTAAATACATTTTGGAGAAATGTCGACTTGGAAAATTTTTATACTTTTTTTAAGTAGTTCGAACTATTAATTTGATATTGGTTTAAACTGATCAACTTTAAGGAATCGTCAGCTCCCCTTCCTAGGAACAAATTCCTCGAACAGGCCACAACATGGCTACTGGTGAAACAACTTCCCCAATGGAACATCTTACAACTTCTCAGCGAGCAACAGGAGAAGTGATAGAGTCCATCATTCGGAATTTTAAAAAGGATCCATCATCGAGAAAGACTGTTCACTACTACGAAGAAAAAATCAAAAGGTTAGACTCCGCTTGGGCAGAATGCGAGCACACCGATAACAGAAAATAATGTCTTGAGAAGCTCCAGTTAAACCACAAATATTTCACCGAAAACTACTATCATACATTGACGAACTCGTCACAAAATACAGGGAAATATTTGAATCAGGCATAAATGAGACTTCGAAAATGCCAACGCTGGACATCTATCAACAAAAAACCAGTAAGGCGATTGCAGCATCTTCAAGAACATCATTGACATTTACTTCAACAAATGCTACTATAAGAAGGCACAATGTCATGATGCCGTCATTAAAGCGGCTACTCGACACGGACCCTACTGCAACCAATATGAAGCTCAAAGAAAAACTGTGGGGAGAAATCAAAGAGCTACATGTCAGAATATGGGAATCAAGCAATGATCCATGAAGACCTGTTTTAAGTATAAGACTAATTTAAGTATAAATAGTTCGTCATAAATTAATTGTACTTCTTCTACTTTTGGACACGGGAAATAAATGTAATTAAACTAATAATATTTGTTTCATATTTATAACAAGGGCCAAGGGTTGGCCCCAACCTTAATTTTTTAGTGTTCTCTCCGGGGAACACGTTAACAGGGACCGGCTTTAAAAATGCGGGATCCTAAAAAAACCTGACTTGGATGAATAAGTATTAAGTTCTGCGATTCCTACGGGACCATCAATAATTTATAAATAAAAAACCTATAACAGTTTATAAGTTCCTGTGAAACTAATGGGCTCACACGAACAAATATAACAAAATAAAAAATCATCCAGGTGACAATAATTCTGACGAAAGAGGACGTACTCGTAAAGAGTCGTCAAGTTTCAACTCTTTGTCAGAATTATTCAAAAAAATTGGTTAGCAATATTTATTATGTGTGATAGTTGCAGTAGGCAACTTCCTGCATTCACATGGGAACATGCAAGGAGATCGCGTATGGAAAATGTTGCTGTGAAGCCAGTCGTGCCTTAGTAGGTTGAATGCAGTTGATCTGCTGCCAACTAAAAAGGACAACACGACCCTTCCTTGACCATAAAAACAAAAAATAAAAAGGCTATTGGAATACCAATTTGGTACCGCCGCAGTATTCGTGACAATACGGTTTAAATATGAAATAATATGAAATTTATAATATTGAAAAGTTAAGAAATATAATACACAAAGTATTTTAAATAAAGAATTTATCATGAAAAAATGAAAACGTGAAAAATTGAGAAAAAGAAAGATAAAGTGTGTAAAATAATTCGAAATAAAAAAATTATATAAAAAGTTAATTTAAAATTTCTGAAAAAAATAGAAAAGCAATCATTTGCAAAATGTGTGATATTGAGAAAATCAATAATTGAAGAATAAACGAAAATTAATAAAAGTGAAATGAAGATGAAGAAATAATTATTAATGAAACGCTTAAAATGAAAAATATAAGATAAAAAGTTAATTTTGAAAAAATTTAGATGTGAAAGTATTTTTTTAAAAAAATTTTTAAATGAAAATTCTCACGAAGTGTTTTTTTGTTTTAGAGTAATGCTCTTGCTGTAAGTGACCACAGTGAAACCAAATATACAAAACAAAGCTAAATAACCAAAGTAAATCAAAAATCAACAAACAACCTTTAAAACCTTTTACTATCAATATTTTTTGATATGGATTCTTTGAGTCAATCGGGTCGTCAGGCTCGGTAGGAGCATTGATGAACCAATTAAGAAAAACGGATAACCGTATCCGTTCTTTAAAAACGTTGAACGTTCAACCCGCGAAAACTCAGTCTATTCCTTTACGTGCTCCTACTTCGGAGGACGGCTTAAATGAAATAAATAGACTTCCTGACTCGGTAAAGGAAGTTCAAGTTTTTGGGGGAGAGTCCTCCCAGTTTGTATAATTAAAAACTTATTCAAAGGAGACGGTAGACGCGTTGATGCAGACTTATAGAAATAGGGCATTAGACGAGGATTGAGTGTAGACCTTTCTCGAATGATAATTGTGCAGAAACCAAAGAGTCTGCCGCATGCGTAAACGGCGTGCCTAGACATACAAAACCTTAACTATAGAAATCATCCTATACACCACGCAAGCATGAAGAATTTTGAAACGGTGCCAACTAACGCAATGAATCATGGAACTAGCCCCCCGAGATTGCCACCGAGAAAGTCAAATATTTTTGAAGGCAGAAACAGTCGATTCGAAGCAAAACCATGTAACAATTCACCGCCTGCTGAAAAATGGACATCGACTCGTCCGTTTAAACTCGTCAAATCAATTATATGAATCGACCCCAAAATACTAATGTTGGTCACACTTATCCACTGTTGTGTGTTGGTTACGCTTGTGCTACTTAAAATGCTCTTGATACATTCCCCAATAATATAAACAAAACAGTCAATGACCAACAAATTATGACGGCACGAAGTATCAAATTGCATTATACAAATTTTTAGTATGTAATAATTGCAAAGTAGGAAAATGCTGACCACGCACACTCTAAGTTAAGTAAAAACTAAATTAGGTCATAAAGAAATTAGACTTACGAAATTAATATAAATAGCTGTAAATTGATTGATAAAATTAGAATAAAATTGATGATCACAACGGCTCTTTAGCTGATAAAGAATCTTCTTTATTCTCATTTAAACTGCGGCTTATTAGCCATAACCAAGCGGCGTGCTCGCCTTAACAATAAGCGAACCAGGACAGATATAAAACCAACCGACAATTAAAATACACATATATTACATTTATTACACCAACCTAATTTTATTCATTAACATTTCAAAAACGCAGATTGAGACCACTTGCAAAATCGACAACCACTTATTGAATGGAACAGGCATAGTGCATTACAAACCCTGCGAAGTATATGTACATAAATAATATAACTTATAGTCGACGATATCAATACATTCTGGGACGATGTAGATATTGCCCCAATACCAACTTCCCGAATACACGCTTCAGCTGAGATGAAAAAAATTATCCTAAAAAATTTCAATGTCATCCAGGTTAGATATTCAAACCCTTATCGAATCTTTTATATGGGTATTTTTTATTGCAGTCATAATTTATATCCGGAAAAGATATTAATACTATAAATACTTCAGGTCATTGCACGTTAAAGCTTACCTAAGCAAATTAGCAACAAAATAAACTTATGTTGCAATACTTTTAAACGT
Source organism: Sarcophaga variegata (assembly GCA_932273835.1). Taxonomy (NCBI): domain Eukaryota; kingdom Metazoa; phylum Arthropoda; class Insecta; order Diptera; family Sarcophagidae; genus Sarcophaga; species Sarcophaga variegata. Next base: position 44,892,417 of record OW026358.1, on the reverse strand, counting down.
AATTGAAATATTGCTGACCTTGCGTCTGTGTGAAGTTTATTGAATATTGCATTATTTATTATTTTAAGTAAAAACATAATTAAGTTCATTTGTAATTTTTGTTTGATTAACATTAAAAAAAATTAAGAACGCTAGTCTGAAGCAATTTTAAAAAACCTAAAAATAAAAGGTTAGTTTAATTTATACACAAAAAGTTAAACAATCTTTTGTCCCTATACTTCAAACTGGGCAGGGAGGTGTTATATACACACTTCCAACAACACAAAAGCCAATACTCTAGACTTCCTGTATGCTTGTACTTAATTCTTAAGAATCAATCAATTTTTTAGATTTACAAAATTAATATATTGTCTTGTATGTAATTGTATAATTAACTAAAGTGTAAGTAATATTTTAATTGTAACTTAAAGTAAAAGAATGAGAAATAAATTGGTGTTCAATCTTAAAGATTGTTTTATTTTTTTTAAATGAATACGTTCAGCGTATATAATTCGCGCGTCAGATGTTATGATAATCCCTATTATTTAGATAATATGTTGGAGAAACTACTTTCTGTTTTAGTCAGAACAAATTGTACAATATTCGCGATAGAGAAAGGTGACGAAATATTTAAAAGGATAAATGTAGAGAAATTTAAAGAAAAAATTAACTGGAGTAAAGCATATGATATGATAATAATGTTATATAGTAATCCTCTGTAGTGTAATGTATTAATGAAATCATGTAAACAAAATAAAAGTACACTTTGTTATGTAATGTATATTGTAAACAAAGTAAACTAAATTTAAAAGTGGGCCAAACAAAGAACAACAGAGGAGTAAACAAACTATAAAAAAGCAAAGTACGAATAAACTGATGTGTTAGGATAGGTCAGCATCATACTTTGTTCGATATTTCAATGCAATCTGATATTTTTAAAGAACACAATGATTGCTCGCGTACAATAATTTGTAAGTTGATAAAATATGAATAGTATGCAAAATTCCAATATAATGTCATTATATTTTGTTTAAGCTTAGACAATATGTTTATATGTATATGTTTAATATTAGAAAATAGAACTTCTCATTGTTAGTATTTAAGCAAGAAATTTTTAATAAAGAATAAGATTATGCATTTGAACTTCAGACAGCAAAGAAATTTGCTTGACTTTCATTTCATCATCTTCATTACATGGCGATTCTGGCAGGACTCTTTCAGAAGAATTTCTTTTTTCCTTTTACAAATAAAAATTAATTGATCCGGATATCTTCCAGCTAAGCATAAGCGCTGTATGCTGCTTAAATTACTTGTGGCTCTTATAATTAGATTATAGCAGTATAGCTATTATATCCAATTTAGAGTAGGATCGCCATGTAATGAGGATGACAAAGTTGTGAATGACAAATTTCCTTTGACTCGTTTGGACGATATACTAAATAAGTTGGGCTGAGCAAAATATTTTTCAACTTTAGTCATGACGAGCTCTTTCCACCAGATAGAGCTTGATCATAAATCCCGCCCATATACACCATTTTCAACACCTGATGGACATTATCAATACACAAGATTACCATTTGGTTTGAAGATATCGTCAGCGTATGTTAACAATAGCTTTATCAGGTTTGGAACATGAAGCTTTCCTATATGTTGACGACATAATAGTTTTTGGCTGTAGCCTTAAACATTATTATATAAATCTCGTAAAAGTGCTCGATAGAATACAACGATATAATTTGGAACTTAATGCAAGCAAGTGCTGTTTTTTAAAATCAGAAGTAGTACATCTTGCACATTTAATAACGCCAAAGGGAATAAAACTTGATGCAGAAAAATTTTAAGCAATAACAAACACCCAGTACCAAAGAACACTGACGAAGTAAGAAGATTTGTGACATTTTGCAAATATTACAGACGTTTTGTAAAGGATTTTGCAGAAATAACAAGTTGTCTAAATTCTCTATTAAAGAAGGATAAAAAATTCATTTGGTCGGAACAATGTCAAACAACATTTGAAACATTAAAGAATAAATTAGTAAGTCCACCAATTTAACAATACCCAGATTTTTATTTTAACAACGGATGGATCTCACTTTGCATTAGGAGCCGTTTTGTCACAAGGAAAAATGGGCGAAGATAGACCAACATCCTTTGCAAATCTTTCGCTTAATAAACATAAAAAATAAACCAGTGATTGAAAAGGATCTAATCCCAATACACTGGGGTATACAATTTAAGGCCTTACCTTTATGGTATAAATTTTATTGTTATTACAGAGCATCGCCCTTTGTTTGCGTTATTTTAATATAAAAACCCAAGATCAAAATTAACTAGAATTCGTGTGGAATTGTCAGATTACAATTTCGAGATAGTATACAAGAAAGGAAGTAATAAGACAAACGCAGACGTATTATCAAGAGTACAACTAAACTCCTACATGTTACAATCAATGATTCCCGAGAAGATTGATGAAACATTTAAAAAATCACTAGTGATAACCAGAAACATGCAAAGAAAAATGATTCAAAATAAGGAAATAAAAATAAGAAAAATAAAAAGAGTGAAGATGGATCCAAAGAAAATGGTAATATAGATCAGGGTCTGATGAACTCAAGGTTTGGGACTGTACAACAATAAATGATATTAAACAATCGAGAAAATTGAAATTTTTACTAGAAAAGCCGACAAAAGAGATAAAAGTTGAAAACGATTCTGTTCTGAATGAAACGCGCGTCAGATGTAGCGATAATTCCTATTATTTAGATAATATGTTGGAAAAACTACCTTCTGTTTTAGTCAGAACAAATTGCACAAAATTCGCACTAGAGAAAAGTGACGAAATATTTAAAAGAATAAATGTAGAGAAATTTAAAGAAAAAATAAACAAGTGTAAAGAAAATGAAGTAATAATATTGTTATATAGTAATCCTAAAAGAATAACTGGTGTAAAAAAGAAAACATGAATTGATTAAATTATATCACAGTACACCATGTGGTGGATATTTCGGAATAAGAAAGAATTTGATCAAATTGAGACAAAAATACATATTGAAAAATACGTTTAAAATGGTAAAAAATACGTTTCAGAATGTGTTCTGTGCCAAAGAAACAAACAAATAAGACATAACAACCAACCTCTATGCGTAGCAGATACGCCAAAAAATAGTTTTTCCACTATACTAATAGATACAGTTGGACCTTTGAGACCTTCTGGACACTATCCCTATATATTGACCATGCAATCAATCAATTGCAAAATATTTAACAGAAGATCTAATATTGAAATATGATATATTTAAAACATTAAATTCAGATAAAGGCACAGAATTTGTAAGTGAATTAATGAAAGAAATATGTACTTTATTAAAAATATAACACAAAATTTCAACAAGCTATTATCACGAAACTCTTGGTACCCTAGAGAGAAATCATAGAGTTTTAAATGAATACTTTTAGTCATTTGTAAATGATGATAATCTGAGTGATTGGATAATCTATTATACTTTTGCTTATAATACAACACCGCAGGTGGATACAAACTACTCACCATTTGAGTTAGTTTTTGCTATAATATCGGAACTTCCTGGTGAAAATATAATGACAGACAATACAATATATGATTTGGACAATCATGCTAAGGAATTAAGATTAAAGAATTCATTGGAACATGCTAGAAAAATAATAGAAACTACGAAAAGAATAGAAGTTTAGTTTATAACAAAAATGAATAGCATAGATTTTAATATAGGAGAGTTAGTACAAATAAAATTAGAAAATGGAAAAAAGAACTAAGCTGCGTGCAATGGTCCATATGAAATAATTAATATAGATAATACAAACGTAGAATCAGAAAATAAAAATGGAAAAACTTTAAGAATTTAAATTTTATAAACTTTTCAAAACTATAAAATATTAAGTGGATGGTTAGGGGTGTAGTGTAGTAGTGGAATCGTGTTGAGTAGTGTATTAATGAAATCATGTTGATCATTTATTAAAAACAAAATAAACTAAGTCTGAAAATGAGACAAACAAAGAACAATCAAGATGTCACAAACTTTAAAAACCAAAATACAAATAAACTTTCGTGTTTAGAAAGGTCATTACCGAACTTTATTCGATATTTTAGCGCAATCTGATATCTTAGATATTTTCACTACAGTAGCGATAGATTAACGTTAAGCTTTCTCATTGATACCGGCGCAATCTGCTGGAGGTGAAATTATTATCACCGAAAAGGTATAGGAGCAATTTTTCTCATATATGGTGAATAAGTTAATTCCGTACTTTTTACGTGTTACAAGGGTTAGATTCGTTTCGAAAGCCTAAAGGAATTGGAAGCCGGTATCGATAGAAAGAATCATATGCTTACTGTTAAACCCAATTTGAAACTTTCACTATTTGAAAATGTTTCTCAGTTCGTCTCTTAACCGAAGAATACTTTCCTGAAAATATTAGAAACAAGCTGCAATGCTTAATTAAAGAATATGTACCACTATTTGGACCAATAGATAACAGAGAGATTAACGGAACAAATGTAAGAATCAAAATAAATATGTTGACAAACGAACCAATTTATACCGAGAGCTATGCCTATCCATCTGGTATGCGATAGGAAGTGGCCCGACAAGTGAATTAACTGCTTACGGGAGAAATCATTTGCCCATCAAAGAGTGCCTACGACTCTCTGGTATGGATTGTACCTAATAAAACAAAACCAAATGGCGAGAAACAATACAGAATGGTCATAGGCCTCAAACGATTGAATGCTGTGACGATACGTTATCGCATACCAGAAATTATTTCCATCCTTGCAAGCTTAGGAGCTGCCAAGTTCTTCACAACCAAAGGTCTTACCTCTGGGTTCTATCTAGTTTCAATGATGAACCCACAATATTCCAAAGCACGAAAGATGATGAGCTTAAGGAATATATCGGAAGTATATGCTACGTATATATCGATGATATAATAGTATTCGGAAAAGACGATGAAATAATACATACATATATAGGTCATTAGAACCTAGCGTCACACGCGATGATATAATTTAAAAGAGCTTCTTGTTTCAGCAAACGTTTTAGCCTTCTCACGACTGATGTGTTGACGACCACGGCAAACGTTTAAAGGACAATGATTTACGTATAGACACATGGAACGTCCTCACCCTTTACAGGGTAGGCCATGTCGTTCGAATGGAAGAGGTTGCTCCGGTGAGACGGTTGTTGATGGACAATTGAATAAGTATGTATTATTTTAAACCATTCGTGGCTGCAATAATTTTTTAGATGTGGTCACACTGGCCCTTAGACATCGTTGCTGCAGATGGACGAAATATTGTGACAGAAATTACCCATAATCTGCAGTTTTCTGTGAAAAATCGTTTAAAACCCGTTTGACGCTAAAGGACCTTAAATCGATTTAAATGTTCATTTACATGTAGCATAAAGTAAGGTATGAGACTACTGCATTCTTGGAACCATTTTTTAATTCTTTGGGTTTTCAAACTACCACAAAGTTTCTGGAGACATATCCATGGGTGCCAATGTGGTTTATTGCAGAAGGTTTTAATGTATTCGCTGCAAATTATTGAGTATGCTGAGCTTTCAGTTGAATGCTTCATGCACGGAAAAACTTGACAGATGTTTTTTATTTTTATTCCAGCCCCAATTTAAAAAAGAAAAACGCTTTAAGCAACAGCAGAAATTAAAGCTTCAATTGGAAGTGATATTAGAGATCAGTGGAGCAAAATTGTTAAACATACGAAAAAAAAATCGAAAGCTTAGATGAAGAAAGAGTTGTGGCATTTTAAACACATGTTTTTTAAATTTAGTTGACGACTTGGAATTTGAAAATAAAATTAAAAAAATTCTTTAAAAAAAAACAATTTTGTACAACTTTTGTACAATTAGCGTAGACTCGAAAAAGCTTAAGTCAAAAACAGTATATAAAACCACATAATTCTAAAAAACCTTGAATGCTGGAACCAATAACCATGAACACCCGTTTGGAACTAACTTTTTTTTGGTGTATGGAAAACCTCGCTTTGTGTCGTCTCATTTTGCGTTCTTTCGACGTTGCGTTGTTCAGGGTTCGAGTCTAATTTTTTTAAATTTTCTTTTTTTTCTAAAAAATATCACGACTTTTGTTTCTAATTAGGCCATGTCATACAAACAAATTTCCGAAGCGTTGTGTTTGATTGACGAAGCTTAAAAACGATCCTGACAGCGTAATAAGTTTTAAAGTGTTCCAGGCGGTAGCTGCGAATATTAATTGTGAAAGAAAGCCGACTTACAGTAACAGTAACACTTGGCATCATCAGCCTAATTTTTATTTTGCTTTTTACAAATTAATTGAAAATTTTATTTTATTTGAATTTGGTTTTTTTTCTTGTTTTTTATATGTATGTAATAAAATTTTATACTATTTTTGATTTTTAAATGTTTTGTTTGTTAAATATTCTTTTTAAAAAGTAGTACTTTTGCTGTTGAGTATCTTCGTTGTCAAAAAAATGCTTTTTTTTGTGCATTTTGTTTCGATAATCAATTTCGTATTTATATTAGTCATAAACCCTCATATGTACCGCATGTATCCTAAACGATACGCACTATAGAAATTCTTCAGAATTACTATTTTAAAGCCAATTATATTAAAATTTTTGCAAGATGATTAACAATATTTAAGAATTTAAAAATAAATACATATATCTTTTAAGCTACAACCTTGATTGACTATATTTATTTAGACGAGGCGATGAATTACTAAAAGAAAAAGAATTCCAACTAGGTGCCTCAACTATGACAAATAAGAAACAACGTTTGCAACTGCCATTTTTCTCGATGGCCATAGAAAAACATGTTCTTTACGTAAAGTGGAAATGTTATTGAAATGAAATATTTTTTTTAATTTATAAGTGTTGCACTGTGTAATTTAGCATGGCATAAAAATCATAAGAATTTTCAATACAATTTATTAATAAATTGCTTTAATTAATTTGCTATGGAGGTTTGAGTGTTAATTTTTTTGACAACATGATTACAAAATGCCTGTTGTTTTTGCATTGTTGTATTTATTGTAGAGTTACGGTCACCTGTTAGAATGAATTCACCTCGCCTGGTACCTACCTTTGAGCTTTACATGGTTTGCTACAGACAATCATAATTCCCTTTGGGTCGTTTCATTTTGCGTCGCGTTTTTTTTGGAACGTAACCAAAGTGAGGTATTGGTGTATTCCTATTCAGCTACAGCTATAACGTTGATATTTCAAATCAACATGCTATAAACCACTACATCCCACATACTATATTTTTTATTAAAATTCTTCAAAGGAAGTAATTGATAAAAAAAAAACGTAACCACATCTGGTAACATTATTTTATTACTTCAATGTTAAATGTAACACAATGGAAATGCAACAGAAAAATAATCTTGAAATTATTATAAATGCATATGTTTATTGTTTCTCAAATTATTTCTTCGAAAATGAATAAAAGTATAACAAATAAAAATAAATACATATTTTATATTTTTGTTGAAACGTGTAAAGCTGTTGACATCTACCCAATTTGTCAAATATATCCTCCATATTTGGAAATCGAACTTTAGTTCTTACATTATTTATTGACATTAGTCGAACACTATTTTCCAACATTGTCTAACTCTCTCGATTTTATCCATATTAAGATATTGTATGTGCTATACAATTCTCTAATCATTCTCTTCTGTAACATCCCTTCTATTTAACTATCTACTTATTCTGCTCTCTTAAACTCTGGATATCTGTATGGCTTCGAATAAATTGGTGTAAATGTTGCAGTGTCTATTTTATGTTTTATTTCATGAGTAAAAGGCAGTGGCTTACTTTCATCATAAAATACTTGTATATTAGTTCTGGTTAATGGAACTACCTTATTTATTTTCCAATTTGTTATACATATGTTGAAGATCAATTACTTTATATAAATCATGAAGCATGAACTCATATACATAAATGTATTCTATTAGCAATATTACATATCCTCTTCCGTAGATTAAAAATAGCAGCAAAACTACATTATCAGTATTTAAATCCCAGTTACGAAAATCTGTAATTGCATTTAATTTACTCAAAATATTGTATTCAATTCCACTATCTAATCCATCATTTAATTTCTCTTTCAGAAAATAATAAAACTCATTCGTAATCCTACCTGAAAGGTTGTGATAGACAATTATGTATGTATGTTCCATTTAGGATCACATATCTAAAGTTATTTTAGATATATTTTTAAGGTAGATTGCGGCTTTGAAAATTTAACGAGTTATTGTCAATTTACATCTGTATAACGTTTCCATTGTAAAATTCTGATAATTTGTATTCTGATTATGATACTGTGAATTTCCCAAAGGATGCTTGGCACTTCGGCCCTGAGAGTTAAAATTTTTTAAATTCCGTTTGAATCTATTATTGGCTTGTCTACTAGAATGACATTATTAAAACGCAATTTCTTAACTTAGTGTGAGTGAGTAAACCAAACATATTTCGATTTTGACTGTCACTGAAATTATAATTCGTGTAATCGCTGTTCGTATTATTTAAATTTTACCTAAATCGCGTATTATAATATAATTATATAAGCTTCATCTACATTTGTGTAATATTTTGACAAATGTCCCTTAATACGTTAAGTTCTATTCTGTTAACCTCTACCGAAGAATATGTATCGGTGTGTCCTTGTAAGATTTAGAAAACGTACAGTTAGTTTTGTTAACTTGTAAAAATATTTTTTTATTTTATCCTATAATCGACAGGTCTTAAGTTTATCCATTAACTCACTGCTTCTTTTTCATCAAAATGTTCTCTTAATCGTTTCTTTATTTCTAACTAGTTCAACACAGGAACTTTAATCGTGTCTCTTACTTTCCCAACGTATTTATTTTTTATGAAATTAAACATAATAGGTTTCACCCTTGACAGATGAACGTCATCAATTTGCTAAATAAAATCTGGTAATAATAGTCCAATTAAACTTTCAATAACTGTAATACATGACATTATAACATTAAATGAGGACATCTTTAGTATTATTGCGATCCGCAAAATATACGTGATATTCCTGTTTATCTTATCATAACTCGAAAACTTGGCTTAAGAACATTACACAGAGTCGGCATTCGTTGCAATAGAATTTCGAAAATGTTCAATATTAAGAAAACCCATTCATACGAAACAAAAACAAAATAATACAAAGCTACACGAGAAGAAAAAAAATTAATAATTTTTGTGGTATGTAGTAAAATTCCTTATGCCGGTATTCTATATATTATATTAGAAATTTTGTAGAAATATTAGTTGTTATAAAAATATAATAATGAATTTTCCAAAGATTTTTTCTATTCCCTTGTTCTTATATAATATTATAAAAACTATATATAGTATATTTAGAATTAATATTTAATTTAAATATAATCTAAAATATTAGCAAACTTCTCCTTACTCCTCCTTTCCGGTACTCAAGCGTGATTCCTAATAAGTGGCTTATATCTGGTTCTCGCTGATTTGTCGGTTCGTCTCCATTGCAGATTTTACTTCTTTTTTTTTTTTTTTTAATTTGTTTTTCTTTCATAAGTGTTCTTATATTTGTTATTTATCTTTAATATTCCGGTTTTTTCTCCTCTTCGTTCTGATAACATTTTTACATTTATTTTTTCTTTTTCAAGGCTGTACTTTTTCAATTGCATTATTGTTTGGTTTATTGAATATAAAACTAATTTTATAATTGCTCTTGAGTTTGTTCTTTATCCTCGCTTTTTTCTCATCTCCTTAATAACACTTTTTTATATTAAGGCTGTGCTTTATTTTTTAGGTTAAAACGAAAAGTTCACCAAAATGTATTCGCGTTCGTTCTTTTTCTTTAATATTTCGGTTTCTTATGAACTCTACTGTTAACTTTTTCCATAACTCTACTTTTCCGCACCACACTTTTACAATTTTTTTCATTTGCTGCATTCTCATTCATTTTCATTTTGCTTTCTTTCCACATTAACAAATTTCAGTATGGTTTTAAAATTGTAGTTTTTTCTAAAAGAACTTGGTTTCCTTTTATTATTATTATTTTTTCTATTTTATTCTTATGTAGCTGTACTGTAAATTACTTGTATTTTTATATTCTTTACACTTTCTGCACAAAACCCTTGACGCGATGTTAGTCTGTCGCGATCACAATACCAATTAAATTTTTTCTTTGTTCACAAATTTAAAGAACTCTTTAACGCTCACTGGTATATTATTTTTTGCTTATTTCGCTATTTTATATTTTGTTTGCTACTCTCTTGTTCTTTATATTTGAATAAATTTTGTAATGAACATTTGTATGGATATAGAATACAGCCAAGCAATACGACTATGTAATATAATGTTTTGTTGTTGTGCAAACGAAAATATGTTATGCTAAGTCGCCGTAGTCTAGTAGGTAGTGTGTTGGCTTATTAGACGCAAAAGCCTGGGTTCTAGCCCCAGGCCAGGCATCAAAGACAAAATACAAAAAGTATTTTTTCGGCGACTTCCTCTCAGTAGATTCCTGGCAAAAACTCTGAGAGTAAATAAAAATTGCCATGAAAAGTTTCTCAATAAATAAAAATCTGTCGTTCGAAGTCGACTTTAAACTGTAGGTCCCACCACTCATGTATAAAATTAACACACACAACATAAGTGGTGTTAGAAACTAGGACGTTGTACAATGGGTCAATTCGACCTCCGGGTACTGTACTTGTCTTAATTTGACAAGTACACGTCCTCTAACCTAACCTAACCTATGCTACGTCGAATATGGAGTTTTGGTTTTTTTTTTTAAACCTATACATAACATATAACATAAAAATATGTACATATACATTTTTTTTATTTTTAATAAAAAATTCGAATAGTCTAAGGGCCATTATAACAACCTGCCGTTAACTAAAAGGAGGATTTTAACGGGCAGATAAGTTGTTTTTCATTATTATGAGTACCTAATAAGATAGTAGTGAGCGCTAAGCTAAAGGGAGGATCATCCTGTCGATAACTTTTAAAGTTAAGTTAATGTTTGACCTTGCTATATTATACATATGTTATTTTCAATATGGCAACTTCAAATTTAAACAAAATGAGCGTGCCTATACAAAAAAAAAAACGAAGCCCGTCGTTGCCATTGCGTTAAAAAAAAATTCTTTAATTGAGCAGCTTTATCGACATTGCTCCGGCACTGCCATATTTTCGAAAACAGTTAATTTTATTATTTTTATTTTATTTATTTATTAAAATAAGTTAAAGGTAATTTTACAGTTTTAGCTAAAGATACCTTTAACTAAACCCAAGTTTAACGGCAAGTTGTAATACTGGCCCTAAATGGTATTTTATGTAAATACAGTTTTTATATTTACATCTTTTAGAAGGACATGAATTTGTGTGGTTTCAGTAGTATTATCGTGTATTAAAAGACTACTACTAGAAAAAGTTTTGCGATGCAACAAATTGTGAAGAGGTGTTGGGATTAATTACAGAGTAGACAGTAGGCGCAGTCCTCATTGAAAGGGGAATTATTCAGAGATTTTACTAAGAATATGAGAGAGCTTAGTAAATGACGTTGATGGGACTAGTAAAGAAAAGGCATTTGTACTATAGCCGGAAAGACAATTGGTATGTGATAACGAGATAAAGATTTTTTTTTAAACTATTATGAAAACTAGATATATTTCACTAACATTTTTTAAAGATTTTCTTTGTAAATTTGAAAAATATTTCACATGTGACCCAATCACAAATGTGTGAATTTTTTTTTTCAAAGGAAAAAGGTTACAAAAACAATTTTTCGGAATTTAAACACTCCAAAATTTTCACAATTTATGACTTCAAATGTTCACAAGTATGGAAATTTTAATGTGAATTTTTACTTATGATATTTATTATTTATTTTATTATTATTTTCAGGTTTATGAAAAATATGTTAAAGTTAATTTAATAATATTGCTAAAAATACTTAAGTAAAAAATTTATTTTTATACATTAATTTTAATTTAATTTAGGTGTACACGTAATAAATTAAAAAAAATTATTTAAGTTGAGTAGATAAACTATTTGATAAAATTAAAATTATTAACAAAAAAGTAAAAAATGGTTAGTTTGAACACCATCATGCAAAAACTATCGGCACTTTTTAACAAGTGCCTTAGAATCATATGTAAGATATTCTGGCCTGATAACATCTACAACATGGATCTCTGAAACCTTACCAACGAGGAGCTCATTATAACACAAATAAAACGTTTGATGAAAAGGGAGGCGCCACATATTCGCAAAGCATCATTTTGGGAGTCAATATCTTCTAAAGCGTCCTCCGTTTCCGCTGTTAAATTTGTTTTTCAAGATACATTATTGTAATTTTCAGTCTAGTGTGTAGTGTGCTAGACTATTAGTGTGAGGGTCGTGGGTTCGATTCCCACCTGAGACTCTGGTCTGTGACACTACACCGAGCATATGGTCAAGTTACTCCGCACGTATATAATTAGAATATAACTTGTAATTATATTGTAATTAATAAAATAAATGAATAACTTAATATTACATTAATAACAGAGTTAGATGGTTTTAAAAATTATTTTGAAGAAATGGAAAATTGTCTAAATAACATAAATTATGTCAATGGAAAAATAAAGATAATACTGAACTGTTTTGGATTGAAGTGCACAGTTTTAAAAATTCATTGAATGTAAACCCAGTTATAAAGTTGTCGACATTTGTTATTAATTTATTTAGTCTTTAGAACAAGCGGAAGTAGGAAGAGAGAAAGAATTTTGTCTAAAATAAGAAAGAAAATGTCTCTTAATACAGTAAATTCTTTAATTCACATAAAATATAGTGTCCAAAATTAAAACTTATGTTGTGAAAATTACAATATTCTGCATAAGATATGTGCAAAAATTAATAAAAATGGTACTTATGAAAATTCCAATTATTATATAAAATAATTTGTGGCCAGAAGACGAACAAGATTCTTTAAATGAAAATTTAATATTTGTAAATAATGTTGTTTTTAAATATTTTTTCAATACTTCTTACTTGATGATTTATGTAAAATATTTTTTTAAAACCAAATACTTTGTTTTTCTCAAAACCAAATAGTTTAATAATTTAATTTATAATACAACAAATTTAAATTCTATAAAACTGTGTGTACCTACATATGTATGTATATAATTTTACTTTTTCCTGATCTTATATCTATATATGTATATAAATGAAAAATTTTATGTTGTTGTTGAAGTATAAATTTGTTATCTTTACTAGAATAATAATTTTTATCAAATAAAATATAATATTGAATATTTCATTATAATTTTATGGTTTTTACTTTATTTAGCGCTTTTTAAGCCAGAAGACGGCGCGTTATGATAACAAGTATTTATTCAAGTTTTTATTCAGCGCTTTTTAGAGCTTTTTAAGTCCGGGGCCTGCGCGTTTTGGCTGTCCGTACTTGGCAACACTGTCATATTGAGTTGTTTAAAATTTCTTTGTTGAATTTTTCCGAGTCTCTATTTTACTCATATTACGAATCATATAAGCGCAGTGTTGAAAAATTCAGTACCTTTGTTTTTTTTCAATACTTTTTCACTTCAAAAATACCGTAGTACCCCCGCTACGCTTTCAGTACTTTTGTATTATTACTAGTGTTTTTCACGGGAAATCCCGGGACGGGATGATTTTACTTATAAAAATGCAATAAAGAAAACCTCATTGATTTGGAAATGGGTGATCTATGGATAGAATCCAATATAAATAATTTTCAGAACCTTCTGAACGTTTTAAACCCAATAAAATTAACTGTGGAAGCTTTATGTCGGCGAGAAGTTAATATTATAACAGCTGATGTGATAGTGAATACTTTATGCCACCTTGACCAAATACTTGAAAGATCCTGAAATTTTTAATAAAAATTATAATATTTTTCCGAATGCTTCAAAACACTCAATTATTTTATATGCAGAACAAATTTATAACCGTCTTTTTACTGAAAAAAATATAGAATTAGAAGAAATAGAAAGCAACCATAATGATATTTTAGAAGATAAAAATTTGGAGGACATTTTAAACGATGCAATAAATAACATTAGTGAAATATCTACATCAAACACTATTGTACCTACCGGTTCGACAAAAAAAGATTTAAAATATTTTGGAGAATCTGGTAAGCAAACGGAAAACATAAATAATCTTTTGGAGGCCTTGTTAACTATTAAGCCAAAATCTGTTGAATGCGAGAGAGTTTTCTAAAAACTCTTTTTAAAAGTATTAAATAAATATGTTAATACATACATAGTTCTTTTATGTTTCATGTACATATATATTTTTAACTAGTTTTTAAAATACATTGAATTATTTATTTTTTTAAAGAACTGTACCTTTTATATGTTTCTATTGTTATTTTGTTTTATGTTTTTGATCTCATTAATATGAATTTAAAATAAAAAATATATACTTATTAAAGTAAATACATGATTTTATGTTCTAGGCGGGAATTCCCGGGATCCCGGGAAATTTCAAAATCAATCCCAGTTTCCCGGGAAATGAATAAGTCCGGTAAATGAAAAACACTAATTATTACATATTTTATGTCTTGCTCTTTTCAACTATTAAAGCATTAGCAACACGCTCAACACAATGCTAAAGTAGAATTAGGCTTTACCCCCGGTTAGCCAAACATCCACTGAACGTACGTTCGTTTTTAAAATACGAAAAGCAATACAAACGCTTTTCGAACCGTAATGTAATTTCGGTAAGCATTTTCATTGCTCTTCAAACAAGCCTATGCTACAATACGTTCTATCGACATGACTAAACGGGACTTTTACATTTTGTTACGTTCCGAATCAGGCTTACTAGACATAAGCCCACGATTCGAACCCAATGGCAGACATCTCCATCAAAACAAAGTATAAAAAAATATTTCTCCGTCGGTTTCCTTCTGGCAAAAAATCTGAGAAGAAATAAAATTACCACGAACTGTCGTTCGGAGTCGACAGTAGGTTCCGCCACTCATGTATAAAATTAACACACACAGTGGTACGAGAAGTTAAGTCGTAATCCTGATTGAAGGGTTATAATGCCCAATAATGTAGGTATGTATCTTTGAGAAAAGTATTATTTTATGCAAAAAAGTACTTTTCAGTTATAATTCAGTACCATTTCAAAATTTCAGTTTTGCAGCACTGTATAAGAGTATATTTAAAACAGAGATTGGCACCAATAGCTCTCAGATGGCGAACATCTTCGGTGTTTTAAAGACGTAGGACGCGTACATCAACCTAGTCATTAAAAGTCACTTTTTTCAGGTTTCAAATACATACCCAAAGAATTATTACGGTAGGAATCACTAATATTCAACGAGGTTCACAAAAAACAAAGAGAAATTATCTCCATTTTTATGAAGAATATTTGTCAAGTTAAATACGCAGTCTTTAGGGATTTGGCGCTGTAAATTTTTTTATATTTTCCACTACATATTCATATTATTAGGTTACACACGAAGGTATTACAAACAAGTTTTTAAAAATTTTTATCTTGTTTTACTTACTTTTATATTTCTTTATAATAAAAAAATAAAGTAGTTTTTATTGAATATTTATTACTACAAAAAAAATTCACGACATTTTTATGCCAAAAAATTAAATAATAAAATTAATTAAATAAATTTAAAATGTATATATAAATATAATTCCTTTTTTGTTTTTATGCAATCTTTGGCATGCACAAAATGCTTTTGCATTACAGTCTTCATGTCATTATCAGTGCGTATGTAGTGTTTATGACAAATATCTGTACAAAAAATTAGTATTTTTTATATATAAAATAATTATTTTATAACCACTTTAAAATATTGTTGTGAGAAAGTAATTTGCGGAGCTTGGTTTCGTGCTTGTTTCCTTAAGACGTCAATTCATTCAAAAAGACTTTTCGCATTGCGGCTCTAACGCGGTCCTTTACGTTGCGACTGGTTGTAAAACTTTATAGTTCTCATTTTACATTCAACCGACGAAAAATACGATGCTACAATTACAATTACGACCAACCGTTGATTGCATTTGTACAACTAATCGCAACGTGTAGGGGACGCATAACGAATTGCGCTTTACCTATTCCTCCAATTTTTGACTTCAGATTTTTGTGAAAATTGATTTATTTTAAAGCCATCATACATGTGTACTTTATTAAAAAACTTCCAAATTGTCTTACCTTTTCTCGATCTTCTTGAACAGCATTACTTTTTAGTTAGTTGAACAACAACTTAAATTTGTTTTTTATTCTTATTTTTTTTAATTCACTTTTATATGTTTCAGCAATGAACCGTCTTTTCGCTACTCATAAGCACTGATGAAATTTTGAATATAATATATAAGTGAGTCAACAATATTGAAATTTAACTACTTTGTACTTTGTACTTTGTTTTCGTACTCCCTACAACATTGATTTATAACAGAGGTTGGGAGTTGAGAGCTTACAGTCATAAAATTTTTTAGTAATTTATCTTATTTTGATTGTCATTTCATCAACATAGTACATAAAGTTATACATCTTTCACTTAGGTAATGTTCTGTAGATATTTGCTGGATACTAATTTTGGTTTATAAATTTCCTCTCCTACTAATAATCAACCTATTAATTTTTCCAAAATATTGATTTATGTGTATAAAAACGGTGTTCTCTTTCTATATCGTCTAAATTATTTACTTGACTATTAAAATAATCAAAATGTATTTTAAGAACATACAAGACTTTGAATTTAAAAAAAGGATTTTTTAACATAAAATATTTTTGAGTGTAAACATAAAAAAATATTATAGCATCGGCTGACATGTATGCTTGTCGCAGTCTGATCGACAACTAACTAAAAGAGCATAAGCAATGTGTGTGAATTCTCTCTGCACAATTGTGCTATGAAATGGTAATCCCTGATTTATAAGTACAGGTTGCAATGAGGATGCGTACAACGTTGACATCAAACTCATACCATTCGAAATATGTTTGATTCATAAATATACCCATTTAAATTCATAACTTTAGAAAAATACTTTTAATACTTATAAATGATTCGAGTGACTCGAATAATTCATCAAAATTTATAGTCTTAGTTGTTAGGCATTTACAAAAAAAGAAAAAGACTCATTAGCAAAAAAATACAGAGCAGAAAGCAGAGCATATACACAAACTTCTAGTAAGTATTGTTATGTTTTTACCTTTTTAAAAACGTTTAAAATATGAGTTCGTTGATTGAAAACAAAATAAAAACAATTATGTGTTCTATTTTAATTAAACTTTTAATTGTTCTCACTACATTTTTGTGCCACCGTCTATAACTTGATGAATCCAACAATAACTTGGTGTATTCGTTATACTTCTTTACACTTCTGTCCGCGTACACACCAGGGATGGGAAATTGATCTTAACAAATTGTACTAATTTCACAAAAAATTGTACTTTTTTTCAGCCCGATTGTTCTATATTCACTTTTTTTCTTTTTTAAACTTTTTTATTAAAAAATAAATAAATATATAAATGAGAATTCATTTTACATATATTTATGTACATATGTATATGCGTAAAAAAACATAAAAATTAAAAAAAAGGTACGTTGCAGTTTCGTTGTACTAAGCACTAAGTATATATTTATAATAGGTAAACTTAACAACTTACTTTAATACTTAACTATAAAGAAACACAAAAGTTTATGAGATCTAAATTTTAAAATCACTATTTATGATATTTTTTTTGCTAGCAAACTATTTGTTATTTCAAAATTGTAGCAACACGAATTAAATCACTTCAATAAATCCCTTGTTTGGATTTAATTGGAGACAGTCGAAGCAAACAGTCTATTTCTCCCTTTGGTTTTTTGGTACGAAAATATCCTTTTTACATTTACAGATGAATGTGGAATGGAAAATATTCCTTTTATAACTCTTGAAATGACATTGAACATTAGTTCATTTAGTTCATTTTTTATTTCTGATACCTTCGACCAAAAAGGTACATATGTTCCTATATTTGAAAACTTTAATAGTTTCTATATTCAATATTTCAATATTCAATATTCTTAATTTCAATATTCTTAATTTCATTGGGAAACATTTTGAATATAAACGGTACAATACTTGAAGTTTTACCTGAAACAACGTTTTCTGGTGTACATTTTTTAAACCATAGTAACATTTGCTATTTCTTTAAGCTCCAAAATAATACTGTGATCAATCTTATTTATGGATATGTACATGTACATCAATTTCTGTTCCACAATATATCTCGCCAATAGGAATATGGTTGTCATTGATATTGATTTTTAATATATCATTTTCATCTAATGCATCTTTTTGCATAAAATTGCGAGCTATTTGACTGAACAAAAATTTTAAGCGGTCTAAAAGTTAGCATCGAGTGGCAATATGAAAATAAAGCAAAAACAAAAAATTATACAGTGATGAGACAGAATATTTGAGTAATGTAATAAAATAGGGAAAATTTTTAAATAGTGCTAAATAAGTCATTGAGGTGCTACGGTGTTTTTGACTTCCAAATAATGCTAAAAAAGTACAATTGTACCAACTTTTCCATCCCTGGTACACACTAACAAATGCTCGGTAGATCTTTGCAACGACGATCTTCAAACAACGACTGTTTTCTTCACACGCAAAGCGTTTTCACACTTGACTAACTGAATTCTTACTACTCGTTGCCTGCTTTGCCTTGCATTTTTGTCAGTGTTGAAAAATTCAGTACTTGGGTACTTTTTTCAGTACTTTTTCATTTCAAAAATACCGCAGTACCCCCGCGAGGCTTTCAGTACTTTTTTATTATTTCATATTTTATGTCTTGCGATTTTCAACTATTAATACATTAGCAACATGTTCAACGTAATGCTAAAGGTAGAATTAGTCTTTAGCCTTGGATATCCAAATGTCCACGGAACGTACATTCGTTTTTATAACACGAAAAGCAGTGAAAAAGCTTGCCGAACCTTAATATAATTTTAGTAAGCATTTGCATTGCTTTCATATGCTAAAAACTATCGTAGGTTACATTGCTACGTTTCATCGATGTTTGACTAAACGAGTCTTTTACATTTTATTACGTTCCGATTCAGGTGTTCTTGTCTTGTATGTGAGGAACACGAATAAGTCGTTAATTTTTCTGTTCGACTTCTTTACGCAAAAACTCTGAGAGTAAATAAAATTGCCATGTAAAGTTTTTCAAAAAATCTGTCATTCCGAGTCGACTTTAAAATGTAGGTCCCGCCATTCATGTATAAAATTAACACACACAAACCTAGTTGCTAGGTCGTAATCCTGACTAAAGGATTGTAATGACCAATTATGTTTTTACAAAAGTACCATTTGGTGCAAAAAAGTACTCTTTCAATTATAGTTCAGTGCCATTTCAAAATTTCAGTTTTGCAACACTGCTTTTTATATACCCACTTAATCAGTCTGATGAATGTTCTTGAAATTGAATGTTCGCGTGTTCGCCTTCTGGAGAACTCTATCGCGACTTCAATGTTGTTTGTGTATTTTCTTCATATTGCTTGTTGTTCCGTTCGCTTACTTGTCTATCCCCTTTTCTTTCATACTGATGTTGTTGGTTCACTTGTAAAAAGTTCGTTGTATTTGTTTGTGTAGCTTTTGTTGTTTATCGTTTTTATCTTAAACGATTACCGTCTCCATTTTCGTAACAGTATTTTAGTGTTCATACGCGATTCACACTTATTTTGTGATTCGTGTAAATGGAAAGTCGATCTCACAAAAAACATCACACGTTTCACTTTCAAACCATCTTTTTTCTTTGAAAGCAAAAGTACAAAAGTTGATACAATCTTTTATATCTGTTTACTGTTTGTCATTTTATTTGTATTATGAATTTCTGAATAAAAGACTTACAACCAAATATAAAAACAAATATGAAAAAAACAGTGAAATGCAATTAAATCCACTAAAGTTACAATATTTTTAGCTACAAGCGTTATCAAGTCAGTTTGAAGTGAGAGTGATGAAAATACTCTATAACGTACAGTAATCTTTTATCTGAAATGTTTACATGATTTTTGTGCTTTGTGTTAGAAAAGAAAATTCCAACTTCTTAGCATAATTCTTGAAGGAAAATTTCCAAGTGTAGATACTACCTTCAACTAAAATTTTCCAAACCAAATATTTGATGAGGCAAGTAAGCAAAGACGGAAATTTGTACTAAAAGTGGAGAAACCGAAGTTTTCAAAAACTAAACTTACACTTTCACTCGATGGAAATATTGAGTGAAATAATGCCATTATAATCTAGAAGTCCCAAACACCATGTCAATAAAAAACGATTCGAAAACTAACTGAGCAATATTAAAATATTTAATAAAAAAGGTTTGGATTACTTTTGTAAAACAATAATAATTTGCAGCATAAAGAACTTGGATCCATTTAAATTTGTATCTAAATTAAATTCGATTGAACGAGTTTTTCTGTTAATACAACTCGATACCTTGCGATCCATTTTTTAATAAATATAATACTTAATCTATACTTCGAGTAAATCTCGCATGAGATCGACTACGAAAATTTGTCCCCTGTTGATAATAAATAGTGCTCTAGCAATATGAAAGATGCATTAAGAAAATTTTATTCACGATTTTTTATTGCTTTATCTGATAACAATGCCGAGGATCTTTATAAAAGAAAGATGGAAGAAGATGTCTGCATCGACAGAGCTTGGAAAAATTTAGGGTCTAGGTTTAGGTCTAAGATTAATGTGTAAGTAATTTCAACGATATTACAAGTAAATCATGAACTACAGAGAGATATTTCATAGATTCCATTTAAGTGAATAAATTACATTGAAACGTTTTGAAAAAGTTGATAAGGATGAGAATAGAATTGTGTCGGAAAGTCTTGGCTTCGATAATACCGGTTTTTGTACGGTTTTGAAATAAAAATTATGTAAATAGGGATAAAGAGTAGTTATCTTTTTACATTTAGATTTTCGTATTATTCCCTTTTTCTTTTCCATTCTTTATATAAGTTTTGTAATTCTTTGAGGAACATATGTATGTCGAACTGTAATTGTTCTTTTTTAACTTTTTCGCATTGTATTCCACAAGACCGAATTTAGAATGCATTTTTAATCGAGTGATAACTGTACATTACAGTCCGTTGATATAGTTTACTTTGTTATTCTAGTACAAAAACACAAATTCCATATTTCTACTAAAACCCGTGTGTTTATTATTTCTTCAAAAAAATCTCTTCAAGCTCCTCCCTATATTTGATCTGATTAAGAAATAATCCGGTGGGTGTTACATTACTTTTATTTTTATTCAAGATGCGTATTTAAGTTTCCTATTCATAGTTGGCTGCATTCAAACAGTTATACTTTATATATGGTCAGTTGTAGTTGACAATTTTTGCACGAGATAATAATTTTAACAAACAAATGAAGTTTAAAGATCAAAAACTTTTCACACAATGAATAATAAAGCAATATTTAGCTTATCATCTCACCTCAAAAATTATGTTAGAGTAGATATTTTGGATACATTTTTGATAGACACAGGAGCGGATGTTTCACTGTGTAAGAAAAATATTTTTGTACAGATATGAGGAAAATACAGATGACTATTGCAGTCTTACAGGAATTTCAAAGGAAATAATTAAATCTTTTGGTTCCACTACTATAAAAATTATTTTTAATGATAGAACAAGATGTGCATGTGACTACACGATATCCTCATTAGCACTGATGGAATTCTGAGTAGAGATTTTCTGTCAAGATATAGATGTGATATTGACTATGATAGATATGTTCTGACATTTGCTATGAACGGTGAAAATGTTACGATCCGAACACAGGATAATTCATTCAAAATTAATCAAGTTATAATACCAGAAAGGAGTGAAACAATTTAACCATTCAAGATGGATTTGAAAGAGGATGCGATAATTTTAAAAAGAGAAATAATAAAAGGAATGTTTTTGACAAATGCGATAATACCGAAAGAAGGCAATCAACATGTAAGACTATTGAATGTTACAGACCAGAAATGAACTATAACAACGAGCGATTTAAAAGATTATTAAAATGTTTCGACCTAAACGATCTAAGAGATAAAAATAAAAAAGAACTTATATCAATATTAAAGATATACCAATCAATATTTCATCTTGATAATGAGGATTTAACTACAAACAATTTCTATAAACAGAGGATAAATTTACATGACAAAAATCCTGTATATATACGCATACAGAAAAAATTAATCCCCAAATACAAAACCTTTTAAAAAGTAAAATAATCGAACCATCAATTAGCCCTTATAACACACCGCTATTGTTAGTTTCCATAAAGGGACAAACCGATTTGAAAAAGTGGAGATTGGTTGTCGATTTCAGAAAGCTCGACGACAAAATTGTGAATGATAAATGTCCACTAACTCATTTGGATGGTGTTTTGGACAAGTTGGGTAGAGCCAACTATTTTTCCACACTCGACGTGACATGTTCCTTTCATCAGATCGAATTTGATCACAGGTCTCGACCTTACACTGTGTTTTCTACCCCCAATGGTCATTATCAATAAACTAGATTGCCGTTTGGTCTTAAGATATCATCAAATAGTATTCAGCGAATGTTGACCATAGCTTTATCCGGGCTAGAATCTGAAGCTTTTCTTTATGTTGATGATATTATAGTTTTTGGCTGTAGTTTGAAGCATCATAATGCAAATTTAATGAGGGATCTCGATAGATTGAATAAGTATAATTTGAAACTGAATCCAAGTAAATGTTGGTTTTTAAAACCAGAAGTAATTTATCTTGGACATCTGAGAACGTCTGAGGGAATAAGACCCGACCCTTCAAAAATTGATGCGATATCAAACTATTCGATTCCGAAAAATACAGATGAGGTTAGAAGATTTATTGCTGGCACAGTGACATGTTTGAACTCCTTGCTCAAAAAAGGAACAAAATTCGAATGGACAGAACAATTCCAAACTGCTTTTGAGACACTAAAAACGAAGTTGATAACACCAATTTTGAAGTATCCCGATTTTGAAAACCCATTTATACTTACAACAGACGCATCTGATTTTGTTTTGGGAGCCGTGTTGTCGCAAGGAGATATTGGAAACGATAGACCAATATCGTATGCAAGTCGTTCTTTAAATAAACATGAAAGGAATAAACCTGTTATAGAAAAAGAGCTATTAGGTATATATTGGGGAATTCAATTCTTCCGTCCATATTTATATGGTAGAAAATTTATTGTAGTGACCATCATCCACTGGTGGCATTATCTTCACACAAAAACCCTAGCTCAAAATTAACTAGAATCAGATTGGAATTGTCGGACTACGATTTTGAAATAATATATAAAAAGGAATAAACAACACAAATGTGGACGCACTTTCAAGGATAAAAATAAATTCCAATGTATTGAGAACTATGATATCTCCAAATATTGATAAAACAAATAAGAAAACACTGGTGTTAAAAAAGAGGAATGAAAAATAAGATGATACAAAATGGGGAATATAAAAAGAAAGATAAGAAATATAAGAAGAAAAAGGAAAATAAGAAAAAAAAAGCACTACAGTGCCTGTTGAGCCCGATCAACTCACAATTTGGGAATGTACATCCATTAATGATATAAAAGTTTCAACAAAGTTAAAATTTTAATTAGATAAGTCGACTAAAGAATTAAAAATTTAAAAAGATTCTGCTCTAAATGAATTGCGCATCAGATGTAGTGATAATCCCAATTATCTAAATAATATGTTGCAGAAACTACTTTCTGTTTTATGCAGAACAAATTATTAGAAATAAATAAATATATATATTTAAAAGAATAAATATAGAAAAATTTTAAGTGAAAATAAATAAAAGTAAAGAAAATGACGTCATAATATTATTGTATAACAATCCTCAAAAAATAAAAGATGAAAACAGAAAGCGTGAATTAATTGAATTGTATCACAATACACCATGTGGAGGACACTTTGGAATAAGAAAAACTTTATTGCAATTGAAACAAAGACACATATGGAGTAACATGAATATGGAAGAACTGGAAAACACTAGAAAATTGATAGAAGAAGTAAAATGTTAGAGAAGTCTAGAATCCGCTAATAGGTTTTAAAATAAATTGGTTTTAGTTAAAAAAGAAAATAGAAAGAAGAATGAATCACCGTACAATGGTCCATATGAAGTCACGGACATAAAAAACTTAAATGTAAAAATAAAAATCAACAACAAAGGAAAAACTGTACATAAAAATTTATTAAAGAAATATTTTAAAGAATAAAAAAAATTACTTAAGAAATGCAACTATCATATAAATATATATACATATTCACATTATTTTATGGTATAAGAATTAATAAGATATAATTACTTGTATTAAAACGTAATCAAAGAAAAAAAGGCCTATGTAAAATAAATATTTATATTTCATCTAAATACTATATTCAGTTCATTGCAAATATTATGGCATACCATAATAATGGTAACTATATAAAAAAAATTGGCTTTTACTCACAGTAAACAAACTGTAAAATTTCAAAATTTTCATAATGTTAATAAAAAATTTTAAATTTTCACTGAAAGATTGTAGTGTATCCACTGTTTGTATTTTTGGTTTATTTCAAAGCAAAGAGAAATTGAATACTAGTTTAATAATAAACAAACGGTCATTGCCCGTTTACTCATAATGTTTTCAGCAGTACAATGTACAAATGCACTGTTTTGCTGTTCTAGCATAATTATCCAATTCTTTCATAATAATAAATATGCATGTGTCAATTGAAACATAATAAACTAGATATTTATAAAGCTTAAAAGTATGAGTTAATAATCGCAATTTTAATATAAGCATTAATTTTAAGAGATGAGAGAAGTATTGAGTGACTTTTGTAAATCACTCAATACTAGAGAAGTAAAATTCTTTTCATAGTTAATATTGAAATAATATTGAAAAATCTTATTCTAGAATTAAAAAATAATTTTTTTTGATAGATATCCCACTCGCATCCCATTAAGCGATTATAAAGGCCTTAAAGGAAATTGCTTTCTTTTGAGAAAAAAAGGCCCATTTTGAAAAAAATTCAAAATTAAATAAAATTTAAAAAAAAAATTTTTAAAAATTAAAAAAATTATTTTTGGAAAGATTGAAGAAATAGCTATCTAATATGCTAGGACCAATAGGTGAAAAGTTACACATATTTTAAAAAAACCCTGTATGACCAAAATGTCCAACTTTGGCCCCCTCTAACTCCGGCATTTCTTGACTGATAGAGCTGAAAATTTGTGTCTGGCCTACTATCCAATAGTACTAACCATACAAATCGGAAGACATCGATTTTAAAAATTGGGTCACTTGACACGAAATTCCCCATATAAGAAAACCAAAATTTGGAAATAAAATTAATGATTAACTAACAACAAAACCTGCTTGAGTTTTTATTTTATAAAGAACTTCACAATATTTTTAAAAGTGAATTTGAATCTAACCAGGATGTTTTAAAAGAGAATTTGGATCACGATGTTGTAGTAGGAACAAGATAGAATTTTTGTGTATTTTTGTTAATATATTTTCTTGGTGTAAGAAAACCAGCAAAAAAATGACATGAAAGCAATTGATGACAATTAATTCAGTTTCAAAAAATTGCATTAAATTTTTTTATTAAACGAAAAACAAGAATTTTTAGAAATATTACATGAAATTACAATATAAAATTATTTCATACCGCTCCCAACTTAAGAAATGCTGACAGTTCGTCTGGGATGCGTCGCAAGGTGTCAAGTTTACCTGTATAAGCTCGATACAAAATAATCAGCTTTAAATTATTTTTCCACAAATTAACCAAAACAAAACGTCTAGCACAGCGAATATTATATTTTTTTTATTTGTGTCATATTTTAATTTAAATTCTATTGAATTTTTTTTATTGTTGTTGTGCCAAATTAAAAGAATCTTAAAGAATTAGCAGTATAATCAATGCTTAATTTAATAAAATATTTGAAAAGAAAGTTCAATTATTAATAAACCAAGTATACATTGTGGAGGAAAAACAAATAGTTAAGCATGGTATTGGTAGACAACGCTGTAGGAATGAGGGCTTGATAAAATAATAAATAAGAGAGTGTATTTAAACATTCTAAAGGAAAAATTCACCGAAACTTCGGAAGAATTAAGAATCTTCCTCAATTACAAATGAAAATGTTACTTCCCTACCAAAGTTCCCACAGGCTTAAGTCTCTTGCACAAAGTCCCGGCATGATTTCAAGGAGTATTTAGGGTATCATTTGCAAGAAAAGTTACATAGCCGTTAAACATCAAACAAAAGCCAAATTAAAACTTGGTCATGAGTGCATGGTGGCAAATATCAACAGAAAATCCTAAAGAAAACTAGTACATTCAATACCAAATGGATAAAATGGTACTCTTGACCTTAAGGGATGTGTTACTAAATATTGGGTGTACCATTTTAGTATTTCAAATTTTGAAAGACAAATTTGCTCTGATTTCTTCATGTGGATACCCACACTTTTGCGGTGCAAAAATATGGAGTCATCAGAAGCACCTTAATTTTTTTATGGTTTGTGTAAAATCTTAAATTTTTTTTGTTTTATTACAAAATAGAAATACATATTAATAAACTAAATGTAAAAACGTCAATTACATACATACATAATTGGTCATTACAACCCTTAAGTTAGGATTACGACCTAGTTTCTCACGCGACTTATGCTGTGTGAGTTACTTTTTTACAGTGGCGGAACCAACAGTTTATAGTCGTATCCGAACGACAGGTTTTTTGAGAAACTTTTCATGGAAATTTTATTTACTCTCAGCTCTTTTGCCAGAAATCCGAAGAAATATTTTTTCATATATCCTTCTGATGTCTGACCTGGGGTTTGAAACGTGGCCTTACGTCTAATAAGCCAACACACTGCCTACTAGACTACGGCGACTTCGAGAGTATTACATTATTATTAGGTTTTTTATCCGGAATGAATTATTTGAGTTAGTTCAGTTTGAACGAACGGGTTATGGGGTAGGGTTAGTATGAGGATTAATCTGAGGGTTAGGGTATATAATGCACAAACCTTTTAGTATATATGTGTCTGTATGTTAATAATAAATGTTATTATTGTTTTGTATGTGTTTTTAAAAAACGTTATAAATATGTATGTATTTTATTAAAAATATTATAGAGTGTATATATTTTTGTTTACAATGTTTATTTCTTACACTATGTTATTATATAATTTTTTTGAAGTTTATATTTTTCGCAAAGTTATTTATTATTTGGCACAATAATAATAATAAACATAACAATTTTGTTCTATGCAATTTGTTTAGAATTCAAATTTCAAATATAATTTTGTTCACTGGTTATCACACGAGTAGGGTTGGTTTTTTGCTTGGTCGCGGTTGTTTTTCAACTGATCTAAAAGGATATAAACAATCCTTTTGAACCTGTTGAAGGATGTGTATATGTGATGTGTGTGGTGATTGTTGATATGTATGGTGTTATGTGTTATGTTATGTTATGTGTGTTGGTGTTATTATTGTTATTTGATGTAAGGAAAATTGGAAGGCAGAGTTAAATTTTATTATATTTGTTCACTCGTGTGAACATCCTCCCGGGCCGGCAACCTGTGAATAAAAGACAATTATTTTTATGTATTCATTTAAGGAGTAAGGGTAGTGTTGGGTAAAAAACAGGGTATTTAAATACTTGGGTAAAGGTTTAAGCCTAAATGGAGCCCATGACCAACCAACCAAGCGTTGAGTCTTGGGCAATAAGAGAGCCCTTTCCAATGTGGATAACATTGGGTTGCAATATAGTGGTGTATAAGTCTCCGCCAATCTCAATACACACCGGAATATTAGTGTAAAACTTAGGGTCAGCCAGGGATATTCGGCAAAAATTCTCTTTAATGGCTGGATTCATTTCCGCGTGGTATAACAACTTGGGCAAATCAGAAACAACTCTCATGCATATTTCATAGGAACAGGAGGAGCCCATGTTCGGTTCCATCTTCACTTTAACGTATGTCTGACCTTCTACCTTGAATGCGATCAAACTTCTGTCTTGAACCACTGATGCAGCGATGGTAGACGTGCCTATAGTGGGGTTAAGGACGACTCTCATCTGTTTACCATCGATATTGACCATAGCCGTAGGGATAAATGTTTTTGTTGACGTTGGCATTATCAAAGGTGCATGTATGGATACGGTTGACTTTGTACGTGGTGCAGGTATTGGCACTGCATCTTTTTTTACGATGACCTTGGAAGATTTTGCTCTAACCAATTCCTTAGTAATGCGTTCAGGCCCGTGTAAAGTAGTATGATGTTTACCATTACATTTGTTGCATCTAGCGGAGCTGGTGCATTTTTCAATCAAATGATTTCGGGCCAAGCAATTTACACAATAATGTAAGTTTAGCACATTCTCATATTTTTGGGCCAAATTCATTCGATCGTATCTATGGCAGTCGCTTAAACGATGGTTGGCCTTACATATACCGCAGCCAAAGTGTTTACTTGTTTGTTCCCGTTGGTTACGGCGCTTATTACGCGGCGATTGTTTGAAATTCTTGTGGTGTTTGGGTGGCATCTGTGGATTAATAAATATGTATTAATGAAGGTGAAGAGTGTGTTAACTAATGCTCGAAATGGGTGGGTAATCAATTTTCGGGTGGATAATGTTAGTGGGCTTGGGTGACTGGTTAATAATTGTGAGTGTTTTGGGTAAGAATTCGGGTGTTAGAATGGTGTTGGGTAATGGGTGTGTGACGAGGGTGAAATATGGAAGGTTATTCGGAGGGAGTTGAATTAATGTGTGGGTAGGACGACGACCTTGGTTATGGGCCGAGTCAATGTTCCGGTTGATGTGTGCAATTCGACTACTCTAGGCAGTCCATCGGAACCTGGGTAAGTCTTGGTTACTCGTCCGAGTAACCATTCATTTGAGGGTAGGTTGTCCTGTTTAATGACAACAATGTCATTGATTTCCACAGGACGTTTAGGGTTTCTCCATTTATAACGTTTATGGAGCTCCTTCAAATATTCATCCTTCCATCTTTTGCAAAGCTGATGGTGTTGAATTTTCAACCTTTGCCATCTGTTTGCTAGGGTAATATTTTCGTTACTAAAATCGGGTTCAGCGGGTGTTAATAAGGGTGAGCCAATTAAGAAATGACCTGGGGTTAATGGGTTAAGATCTTGAGGGTTTTCACTCGACGGGCTTAAGGGTCTTGAGTTGAGGCATCCTTCTATTCTAGCCAATAGGGTTGCTAGTTCCTCAAAGGTATATTTAAAATTTGCGAGCTTCTTAATATGGGACTTGAAACTCTTTACGCCGGCTTCCCATAAGCCTCCCATATGTGGAGCTCCGGGTGGGATAAAGTGCCACGTCAAGTTTTGAAAGCTATTGGTTGATGTAACCAATCCCTTCAACTGTTTGAGGAATTCCTGTCGCTGCTTTTTAATTAGTTGGCTAGCTCCAACGAAGTTGGTTCCATTGTCGGAATACACAGCGACAGGGCATCCCCGCCTCGAAAAGAATCGGGCAAATGCTGCCATAAATGCTTGGGTAGACAGGTCAGATGTGGGCTCTAAGTGGATAGCTTTGGTAGAAAAGCAAACAAATACGCAAACATAACCTTTGGTTATTCTACATGTTCTACCAATGTAGGATTTTATGTCAAATGGTCCGGCAAAATCTACTCCAACAGTATTAAATGGTCTGCTAATTTGGGTACGTTCGGGGGGTAATGCAGCCATAAATTGGGTAGTTTGGCGATTCCTATATTTCGTGCAGGGTACGCACCTATTGACTACAGAACTGATAAGATTCTGCAGTCTCGGAATCCAAAAATTCGAGCGAATTACTCGCAACATTAGACGATTTCCTCCGTGTAGGGTTATAAGATGAACGTGTTGGGTTAATAATTTAGCAAAGGCGCTAGGGTAGGGTAATAAAATAGGGTGTCGTTCATCATATGTTAAGTTGTTGGAGTTTGCCAATCTGCCATTTGTGCGCATGATATTCTTTGCGTCCAAAAAGGGTGTAAGGGTGATTAAATTGCTTTTCTTGGGTAAAGGGTTCGATTTCTTCAGACAAGAATATTCTTCACTGAAATATTGTGTCTGACAAAGAATTATCAGTCTATCA
Source organism: Sarcophaga variegata (assembly GCA_932273835.1). Classification (NCBI taxonomy): domain Eukaryota; kingdom Metazoa; phylum Arthropoda; class Insecta; order Diptera; family Sarcophagidae; genus Sarcophaga; species Sarcophaga variegata. The sequence goes on along the minus strand of OW026358.1, from coordinate 44,862,219 downwards.
CGGGTAGCTTTGATTTCATGCGCATCAAGTTCAATACTCGGGTGGGTTAATAATCTATTGAGTTTTTCGTCAATAGATTGTGGAATTTTTCGACCCAGAACTACGCTGTCATGTCGAATTCCATTTCTTCGAGTAACTGATGCGCGATCATAAAATCGATAGACATATGACAATATTCTAAGTGCTTTGGACCATTTAGAAAATCTTTCCAAAATGTCCTGGGTAGGGTGGGTAGAGTCCATAGATGTTTTTGGGTTCAAAGTCGTAGAGAACGACTGACAAATTTTAGCTTCAGCTTGAGTTTCGTAGGGTAAATGTGTTGTTGGCCACTTTGTTGGATCTTCCTTCAACCATGTTGGTCCATTCCACCATAGCTTGTCGTCCTTCAGTTCATCTGCGTTGCATCCACGACTGGCAACATCGGCTGGGTTATCGTAAGAGGCCACATGACTCCAGTTCTTGGTTCCTACAGCCTCGGCTATTGCAGACACACGGTTAGCCACAAAGGTATTCCAGGTAGTCGGGGGTTTATTGAGCCATGCCAAAACTATTGCGGAGTCCGTCCAGAAATGCATTGGGTATTGGCTTAATTGCAGCTGGGTAATTATGTTCTGTGCCATTTTTGCCAACAACACTGCACCACAAAGTTCTAATTTCGGTAAAGAAATAACCTTGATAGGTGCAACTCTCGTCTTAGCGACGAGTAGGGTTACGGACATAGGTCCGTTTATGGGTATAACTCGTGCGTATAAAACCGCAGAGTATGCTTTTTCAGAAGCATCTGAAAAGCCATGAAACTCAATTTTTGCTGAGGGTGAAAAATTTATCCATCTAGGAATTCGAATATTGTCAATGTTATCATAAAACTGCAAAAACTTGTGCCATTTAATAAGTGTGAGTGGGTTAAGACATTCATCCCAAGCTGTATTATCCTGCCAGATTTGCTGCATCACGATTTTGGCGGATATTATAATTGGTGCTAACCAACCAGCTGGGTCAAAAAGTTTAGCGATGTCAGATAAAACTGCTCGCTTAGTGTAGGCTGGTTTTCTCTCTATTTTCGGGGCCTCAAAGAAAAAATTGTCCTCTTTTGGATTCCACCGAATGCCTAGAGTTTTAGGGTTTTCAGATTCCGGAAGGGTGAGTAAGGCGGCATTGAGTTGGTGGTCCTTGGGTAAATTATGTAAGAGCTCTTGGGTATTTGATGTCCACTTTCGTAGAGGAAAACCAGCAGATTCGAGTGCAGTGATTAACTGTTTTTGAGCGATTTCAGCCTCTTGAACAGAATGAGCACCGGCTAGTACATCATCGACGTACATATTCTCTCTCAAAATTTGAGATGCAATTGGGTGGATATCTTGAATGTCTGCGGCTAATTTGTGTAGGGTTCTGATAGCCAAATAAGGGGCACAGTTAACGCCAAATGTGACTGTTTGCAGTTCGTAATCTTGAATGGGTTCGTTGACGCTTTTACGGAATAAAATTCTTTGATAGGGTGTGTGGGTAGGGTTCAATTGAATTTGCCTATACATCTTTGTGATGTCGGCATTAAAAACAATCTTATAAAAGCGCCATCTCAAGATTGAAACAACCAAATCTTGTTGTAGGGTAGGACCAATGTGTAGGGTATCATTCAAGCTGTTGCCGTTCGAAGTTTTGCTCGATGCATTAAAAACTACTCGAACTTTTGTCGTAACACGATCGGGTTTAACAACAGCATGATGGGGTAAATAATATTGGGTGTTTGAAGAAGTGTTAGGGTTATAAATAATTGGTTTCATATGACCTAAGTCAATATACTCTTGTAGCGCGTTATCGTATTCAAGTTTCAGATCGGGTTTCTTTAGTAAATTCTTCTCATTTCTTAAGTATTGAGCCATCGCTATATGGCGCGAGTTTCCTAACTCAATTTGAGGGTTACGAAATGGAAGATTTACTTGATAACGGCCATTGGGTAAACGACGGGTAGTTGTCGTGTAATTTTTCTCACAAGTACAATCGTCTTCGGATTGAATGGGTTCTTGTGGAATTTCTTCAATTTCCCAAAATTTGGTCAAAAATTTATCAAGCTTGACAGAACTGTAGTAAGAGACGATTCTTCGGGTAGGGTGAGAATCTTGTATTGGTCCGGTTAAAATCCAACCAAACTCAGTTTCTTGAGCTATTAATGTGCCAAGAATATCTTTCTTGACACCAGCTCTGATAATTTGTGGGTAAAAATCGCTACCAATTATAATATCAATTGGGCGGCTTTCATAAAATTTAGGATCAGCCAATGGGATTCTGTCCAACTCTTTTATGAAAGTAGGGTTTAAGTTTCGGGTGGGTAAGTTGCGGGTGAGGGTTTTTACAACAATTGCCTGAATATTCAATGAAAATTCCTTATTAGTGTTAGAACCAAGATGTATATTACACATCTTGTTCGAACGTGCTGAAACAACCTCATTTAAACCTGAGATTTCAGCAACTATGGGTAGGGTGGGTATGTGTAATTTGCGCCTTAGCTTATCAGAAATGAATGAAAAGTCTGATGCTGGGTCAATAAGCGCTCTAGCAGGGAATTCTTCACCGTGTATTTGAATATTCAAGGCAGCTGTGCCTAATAATTTAGCTCTGTCGTCTAATTGGGTTTTGCTTGATTGGGTTTGGGTAGAGAAAGACTGTATTGCACTTGACGTAGAGGGTTTATCGTCATTCTGTGGGTTAGTGTTGGGGTTGGGTTTGTGTAAAAGGGTGTTATGTCTGCTGCCACAGTATCTGCATGTGAATGTACTGCGACATTCTGATACCATGTGACTAATGGCCAGACAATTGTAACAAATTCAATTCTTTCTTACGAATTCAATTCTTTCATTTACTCCCAGGGAAGTAAATGATGAGCATTCCCTCAAAGTATGGTTACTTTTGCACAGTTTGCACAATGAACCATCGGGTTTTTCCTGGGTTTTTGGGTAATTATGGGTATTTGGGTTGGTTTGGGTTAAATTCGAGGTTTTGCTCTGGAATACGTTTGTGGATCGGGTATCCTTCCTATTATTGTGTGTCACATTATGGAACGTTTTTGCTCTTCTGTCAATTCGATTGTTGATGTCCTGGAGGAATTTGTGTTTTGGGTGGGTGTTTGGGTTAGGGTTAGGGTTACTTTCCGGAACATCATTGACAGAAGTCAGTTCCTTGAATGTATTTGTTAGAAATACATCCACATCTGTCCAGGAAGGCATTTCAGCACAATCCTTTAGGGTTTTCTCAAATTCCCTTCGGGTTTCCTTGGGTAATTTTGTCAAACAGAGATATACAATGATAGGATCCCAATTGTCCGTATCTATCTCCAATGAATTCAAATTTGCAATACAGCAATTTATCTTTCTTTGCAGTTTTCTTATTGAAACACTGCACATAGTGTTTACCGCTGGTAAATTTAAAAGGGTCTTAATTTGTGCGTTAATTTGCATCCTTTTATTTTCATATTGATTTACCAGTTGGGTCCAAGCAATAAGAAAACCATCATTAGTTAAGGGTGCATTGTCGACTATTTCTTTAGCTTCGCCGCTAGTCTTATTCTTAAGGTAGAAAAGTTTTTCTACACCACTTAGGCGGGTATTATTGCCATAAATGGCCTTGAATAGGTCTCTGAACGAGGCCCAAGACTTGTAATCCCCACTGAATGTTTGCATATCGCAAGGGGGTACGTTAAATCCAACTGATTGGGTGGGTTGTGTGGGTTCGGGTTGGGTGGGGTTTGAATTTTTGGGTTGGGTAAAGTTTTCTATAGACTCATCTATGGAAATCATAGATGACCTATAGAATTTTTTAGCCGATCTCACATTCCTGGAGAGGCCATTAAAATTTATCGAATTGGCTACTTCGGGTTCATTGAGTTGTGGCGACTCTCGGATCTGTCTGAATTTTCCGTCAATATTCGACCACAACTCTTCCAATTCATTCTTCATGAATCTCAATGCGGGTAGTGATTGAGACTTCTCTGTACTGGCCTTAAAATCTTCCTCAAAGGCACTTAAATCCTGTTGGATATAACGTAGAATATCGGCGGCTAAAGTTTTTAATTCCGACATATTTATTTTCTTAAAATTTAATACGCAGAGGATTGGAAAAAGTTATTAAATTGCGATAGTAATTCGAATTATCGCGGGTAAATTTGGTTAAAAAATGTTTATTTCAAATTTGAAATAAAACTAATCAGCAGACAAAATTGCCTATTGGGTATCCTTTGTGTTTTTGTTGCACTACACAAAGAGAACGGCAATATGTGTTACTCACAATATTTTGAAAATATTATCGAAAAAAAAGGGTAAATATTGGGTGGGTTTTATAAGATAATATTTCTTATTGTGAGTTTTTTTTTTTTATAAATTTCAAAAAATTCGCGACAAATTATGCGATATATATAAAAAATATGTAAATTGAAAAATTTCAACTTACCTTGTCTGCTGAGGGTAGGGTACAAACCAATTTTATTTTTCCAATTCCTCTTTGTGTGATGTTTGTTGTGTTGTGTTTGTGTGCAATGTTAATAATGTTAATTTGTTAGTAGTTGCTTTTATTTGTAATTGTTTTTGATTTATTTTTTGTAAGTGAACTGTATTGACATGTAATTGTTAGTGCACTTTATATTTTTCAATTTTTTAATTTTTGTCACTATGTACTTTGTTGCTATTTGTTTTGAATTTTGTTCAATTTTTTATTTGTCTTTTCACTTTTGATTTTGTTTATGTTTTATTTTGAAAACTGTGCAAGATGTGTTTCTAATTATAATTTATTTTGTTTCTATTTTTTTTTGAACCTTTGTGAACTTTTATGTTTCCTTTTTAATTTATATATATATTATATTTATATATTGTTTTGAAAATGTATAATTTTTGTTTCTTTAATGTAATATGTGTTTTGTTTGTATTTTTTGTGAACTTTAATAACTTTTGTGCTTTCCTTTTGATTTCAGATTTGTTTTTAACTTTTATTTTTACAGTTCTATGTAATTTCACTTTTTTTTTTTTTGTAATTTTAATATGAATTATAATTTTAAATATGTGATATATTATTATTTTTGATTTTGCAATGTCTAATTTTTACTGTTCCATATGTATGTTGTTTTTGTTAATTCACTATTTATTTAGGGTAATTTTTTGTGATTATTGTTTTTGTTAATTGTTAAGTTATGTTTTTGATTTAAGTATTTTGTTGATTAGCGAATACTGATTTTTGTTTGTAGGATATTTTGTAAAGATTTTTGTATAGGGTGATTTATGTTTAACACTGTTTTTGTTAGTGTATGTGTGTTTAGTTTAATTTGTTTATTTATATCACTTTTGCACTGATTTATTTAATGCACTGCTCTATTATTGTTTTTAGATTTCTTTTTTGATATTTATTAAAATTTAAAATAAGAGTTCTATGGGGTTATATTTTTTAGGGTGGGTTATTTTTCACAAATTAGGGGGTGTTTTGTGGACTGTATATATACGTGTCGCTGTCTCTTCTTTTTCCTTGAAGGACCATGAACGAACGGGTTATGGGGTAGGGTTAGTATGAGGATTAATCTGAGGGTTAGGGTATATAATGCACAAACCTTTTAGTATATATGTGTCTGTATGTTAATAATAAATGTTATTATTGTTTTGTATGTGTTTTTAAAAAACGTTATAAATATGTATGTATTTTATTAAAAATATTATAGAGTGTATATATTTTTGTTTACAATGTTTATTTCTTACACTATGTTATTATATAATTTTTTTGAAGTTTATATTTTTCGCAAAGTTATTTATTATTTGGCACAATAATAATAATAAACATAACAATTTTGTTCTATGCAATTTGTTTAGAATTCAAATTTCAAATATAATTTTGTTCACTGGTTATCACACGAGTAGGGTTGGTTTTTTGCTTGGTCGCGGTTGTTTTTCAACTGATCTAAAAGGATATAAACAATCCTTTTGAACCTGTTGAAGGATGTGTATATGTGATGTGTGTGGTGATTGTTGATATGTATGGTGTTATGTGTTATGTTATGTTATGTGTGTTGGTGTTATTATTGTTATTTGATGTAAGGAAAATTGGAAGGCAGAGTTAAATTTTAGTATATTTGTTCACTCGTGTGAACACAGTTGGTTATGTTGGTTAGTTCAGTTGGTTATGTCTGACCTGGTTCAGATCTTGGGCGAGTCTACGACCTGATTCGCCGCATAACTAATGCTACAATAGGACTCTTGACTATGTCTATAAAGTCTGCTGCGGAACCATCTCTTTCTATGCAGTGATCCAAAAGTGACACGGGAGCCCAGAAAAATTCTACGAATGGGAAATTAAATTGAAAGTGCTTATATTCGGGGAATACTGTATATTAGATGGTCTCAATTCCATCTGGATTGAGCAAAAACTTGCTGAATCTCTATCCTTCCTTTCGCCTGCATCCTTCCAAACCTTAGTTGCTATACACTGAAAATATTATGGCTCCAGCTAGAGCCAGCTCATCTGCTGGCTTGTATTCCTGAATTCCCAAATGACCAGGCAGAATGACGTCTCTTAAACGGTTCGATTGAAACAAAAAATTTTTTGCCAACCAAAATGCTACAATTTGCCAGAAATTTTGTTAATGTAAATTGTAAATTGTTAATAATCATGATGAATTTCCATTAAAATATTGCCTTTAACTATTATTTTGCATAGAATATTGCAGATTATAGATAATATGAATTATATCAGAGTGTACTTAGATATATTTCATGCAACTTTTTTTAATACATCTGCTTCTTCTAAAGATCAGCATTAATAAATTAAAAATTTTATTTTTATTCTTCCACATGAATGCATGCTCCTTTTAAATTTTATTGATTGTTTGAAATCGTTATGTATGTTGGTAAACCGAAATTCATGAATAAAGTTATATTTTGGTATTGAAAGATAAAATGGAAAAAAAATACTACAAACAGAATTTATGGCGCCATGAATAAATTTTTATGCACCATTAACATACTCTCTGTGGTTTTCTCCTTCTCTTAAAGAAATAAATTATTCAATCCGATTATGCAATAAGAGAAATGATGAACATTTTATATAATTTTTATTCGTTCATAAGACTAAAGCTTAAAATGTTCCAAATGGAATAAAAATTATAAATTGAATTACAATAAGAATAAAATATCATTTATTATAACGACACTTCGAAATTTTTTTTTTTATTTTTTTTATAGTTTTCAATATTTAATTGAAATAACAGTGTTCAGACCTTCACAATGAATTTCTTTCATAAGTCCGCCTGTACGTTTGCATAAATGGACAAACATACTTGCGTGCATATGGTTGCTCGAAATTAGGTGAACAACCTTATTTTGCTGACTTCTTATAATTTTTTATTTGTTTTTATTCTGCTGGATTTATGCATTTTCCCTTATTTTTGATTTTAACAGATAATTCAAATTATGATAAAAGAAAAACCTTGAACTTCTGATTAAGTTTCAATTTTGGCTTTTGTTTATTTCATTTGTCTGGGGTTTCATGTTTCCTGCAATGTTTTGCACGTGTGGGAAAATGCATAAGTCCAAAGCGCTTTTATATTATTACTAAATACTGTTAAGAATAATTTGTTGCAATTCAGCAACAAAATATAAATTAAATATAATATAAATATAAATATTTAAATAAAATAAATTAAATTGCAATTTGGCAATAAAATATTATTTAAGACTTGGATTGATAAAAATAAATCGAGTGAAACAATTGGTTAACAAAAGACAACGGTTGTTTTATTCTCTAATCCTCCGCAATAACCAAGTTTAAGTGCTTGCACTATATGGATAATTGTCCCGTTTATTCCGCCCGGACAAAGCAAACATTCTGGTTGTCCCGCACAAATCAAAACCGACCAGCAAATCAGCTGAGCCAATACATTCTGGTTGTCCCGGTGATTCCGCCCGGCAAATCAAAAACCGAACAGCAAATCAATTGAGGCAATACAAACAGTAATATAAATTATTAAGACCCGGTCAATCGGATTACGTGAAGTATTCGTCTTTGATTATATTTATGAGCATATTTTGAAATTAAGATTTGACTGTTGGTACCGCTTGATCTGTATGTACGTCTGAGTTTTTAATATACCAGGGCGCTGCTGTAGTCATCCATGAGATCTTATTTTACCGCCCTTGAATTTTTCTCTGTATGATAACCTAAGGGAGTCTCCATAACTGAATACCGTTTACAATACAGTTCTAAACCTGAGTTTCTACCAAAAAGCCAATTTATTTAAAATAGTTTCAACTTCATTTGTGTTAAATATGCTTCAATATTGAATTTCCAAGTTGAACGTCTATTGAAGTATAATTTATCTGCGAATATTAATTAAATTTGGCCGACGAAAATTCTCTACCAAACATTCCACGTGGGTGTCGGCTGGTAATGGTGGTTGCCCGATGGGGTGTCCACCAGCCAAGGGGGAGTCCACACTCATTTGATCGTAGGTCGAATGAATTATGGCTCTCACCATAGGATAGAGGTATGGGCTGGACTAAGGTGTTATACGACCCGTGCCGATAGTCAGCCTGGCTGGGGGCCCATCAAAAATATTCCAGTCGTTAACGGAGTATCCTGGATACCGGGCGACCTCCAGGATTAACTAGCCTTACCTGGGCACAGCGGATCCCTGCTCAGGTGGACCTTCCCCTTATCCGCAACTCGTGGGGCCAAAAATGAATAATGAAATGGAAAATAAATTAATAAAGGAAAATCAGAAAACCGCCTCCACTAGTGAGGACGAGAACGGAACTCGTAAAAATCCGCGTACGGGTGTTAAGCCGACGCCCGTCTCCACAGAAGAGGGAAAAGACTTGGTTGATGCTAAGGCAGACCAAGAACCTAGTACCTCAAAAAACAGTAAAACACAACAAGCCAAAAGCGTCGGCCTTTCCAGAAGCAAGGTTGCTCCAAAAGCCGGACCTTCGTCCAGCAAGAGTGGCCTTGGTAATGTAAAGGTTGACACGGCTCAGAAAATGAAAGAATCGAAGCAGAGGTACAGGGAACGATTGAGCGCAAAGCGGGTTCTAGACAGGATCTCCAAGATCCCAATAGATAACCGCACGCAGCGCGAAGTGCAATCACTGGCCTGGGCCAAGGAAAAGCTCGAAGAACTAGATAAGACGTCGACCATGGAGGTGGCTGTCAAAAGACAGCGATCTTCTGATGGAGACGCTCCAGGCGCTAAAAAATCACGCAGCTCGCATCGCACCAACACCTTATACAGTGAGGTGCTTAAAGACAGCATAGAAATGGCGGTTGTAGATCGCTCAGATCCAGACGGCAGTATTACACCGTCGAACTGGAGACTTGTAGCAGACGCCCTTGCGGACGTCTTTCTAGAAGTAATGGAGGAGAATCCGGGACCAGTTCCAGTCTACCAAATGTGTGGCTGGCACCAAGGACACATGAAGTTAGTAACGTGTGCCGATAAGAGAGCCCTGGATCTCTTCTCCATCGCCATAATGAGGGTAGGTGAAATCTGGAAGGGCGCCAAACTAGAAGTAGTGCCCAAGGATGCCATACCTAGCAGACCCCGAACACGCTCTTGGATACCTTTAACTCCAAAGGAGCCAGAAAAAGTACTAAGGATAATAAAAAGGTGCAATCCAAAGTTACCAACACACAATTGGAAAATTGCAAAGTTGGAGGAGCGCCATGGATCTCGCTGTGCGACTATCATAATCAATCAGGAATCCCTGGAGCACCTGTCAAAATCCAATGGTGTGGTGGCCTTTGGATTTGAACATATTATCCTAAAAGTATACAAAAAGGATAATCGCCCCATGGAGTCGGGTGACAACGCCCCTCAGGGGGACAAGCCACAAGACGAACACATGGGCGCATCAGTTAATGGAGAAAAGGAGGTGGATAACCTTACAGCATCCTCAACACAGATTCATACCCGGTCCAGAGTAAGCTCTCTCTCTTCCACTGGGTCGGATATAGCATCTGCCTTTGATATGCTGTTAAGGGAATCTGAACTCCTGGACGAGGCTGATCAAGAGGATTATGGCCTAGACATTACGATGGTGGAGAGGAGAGAGGATGAAACAGACCGAGTAATCCAAATAAATCTCCATCACTCTAAGGCAGCATCGGCTGCACTACTTCTCCGGCTGGCGAACAGAGGAGAAGACATAGCCCTGATCCAAGAACCATGATCCATAGCCAACAAGGTTTGTGGATTAGGGCACAAAAATTATAGGCTGGTCCATGCCAAATGCGTAGGTAGGCCCAGATCCTGTATACTCATTAAGAACAACTAAATGGCATATTTGCTTCCTAATTTCAGCAATGAAGACCTAACCACACTAACGGCGGAGATCAATGGTAAGCAACATAGGATCTCCTCCAGTTACATGCCGCATGACCTAAGCAGTCACCCACCACCATATCCAGTGAAGAGACTGGTTACAGAGGCAAAGCGCGCAAATGTTGGCCTGCTGATGCCAACTCTCATCACACTATATGGGGCAGCACGAACGTCAACGAACGGGGTGAGTCTCTTTTTGATTTTATTATATCTAATAACCTATTAGTTTGTAACACGGGTAATAAGCCGACATTTATAACGAAAAACAGAAGAGAGGTTTTGGACATAACCCTTACCTCCGGCAATATTTATGATAGTGTCAGAGATTGGAGAGTCTCGGAGGAGCACTCCTTTTCTGATCATAGGTTTATTGAATTTTCCCTTGGTAGGGGGAACAATACTGTAAGGGCGATTAGAAATCCTAGAAACACGAATTGGGATCTTTATGATCGCCTTGTCAGGCTGGGCTTGGACCCACTCACGAGCTGTAGAATAGACAGTATTTCTGGACTTGAGGCTACAGTAGCTGAATTCACAAAGGTCATAGAAGGGGCTTTTGAAAAAGCATGTCCGAAAAGGGTCAACAGGGGTGGAAGAAAACCACCCTGGTGGGACCGGGATCTGGACATTCTCAGAAAGGAGTCACGGCGACTTTTCAATGTGGCGAGAAAGTCCGGTAATGCGGATCAGTGAAGGGACTATAAAGTGTCCCTTGGAAATTACAAGAGAGTTCTAAGACGGGCTAAGAGGGACTCGTGGAGAAATTTCTGTGACAACGTGGAAACTATCAACGAAACTTCTAGGCTAAGCAGAATTCTCTCGACAACATCCTTTATACCTAGTGTACTGCAAAGGGAGGATGGCTCATGGACCAACTCTGAGAAGGAAACTTTTGATCTTCTTGTGGACACCCACTTTCCACCGGGACAGGGTTCGGATGCGCGAACAACCGTCTCGGGGAGTGAATCACAGTGGGACTACTGCTCGATCATGTCTGCAGACGCGATAAAATGGGCGATAGACGGATTTAGACCGTTTAAATCTCCGGGGCCGGACGGAATATATCCGGCCCTCTTGCAACGTCTGGAAATGAAACACATCGGAATGCTTGGGGCGATGTTTGTCGCCAGTATTCGGATGGGCCATATACCGTCGGAATGGTGTAAAGTGGGGGTAGTGTTCATACCGAAGGCTGGAAGAAACTCTCATACTACACCCAAGGACTTCAGACCCATAAGTCTATCCTCCTTCTTATTGAAGACTATGGAGAGACTCGTGGATGTGAATCTGCGTCAGACCTTGGATGGAAATCTCCTTTCCGGGGGACAACACGCATACATTAAGGGGAGGTCTGTTGAGACTGCCCTACATAGCCTGGTGTGAAGGATAGAGAAATCGCTGACACAGAAGGAATACACTCTGGCTACTTTCCTTGACATCGAAGGAGCCTTCAATAATGTGGAACTTTGCGCTATAACCAGGGCGCTGGATAGTCTGGGTGTACGATCCACTATAGTGAACTGGATAACTAAGTTACATTGTGGGAGAACAATCTACCCCACACTTGGGAGCTCACAGACAACCAGGGCTATAGGGAGGGGAACTCCACAGGGCGGAGTACTCTCTCCTCTTTTGTGGAATCTGGTGATGAATGAGCTACTAGTGATACTAGAACAAAATGGATGTGAGGCAATTGCCTATGCGGATGACATTGTTTTTGTGATCTCCGGAAGATTTGTCGACACTATCAGAGATAGGATGCAACTGGCTCTGAGGAGGGTCTGCGTGTGGGCATCTGAGCGTGGTTTGGGTGTTAACCCGGTGAAAACGGAAGTAGTACTCTTCACGAGAAGGTACAAGCCACCGACATTTCGTCCATTGAAACTTAACGGGACGGAACTGAAACTCAAACAGGAGGCACACTTTCTAGGACTTATTCTGGATAGGAAGCTGTCTTGGAAATCGAATATCATCAACAGAACTAAAAAGGCTTCCATTGCCCTGTATGCTTGTAACAGAGTGTTGGGGAGAAAATGGGGCCTAGGACCTAGGATGACACACTGGATCTACACAGCGGTGGTCAGACGTATCTTGACCTATGGATGCCTAGTTTGGTGGGAATCCCTTGAAATTAAAACTAATTCGAAACTAATACAGCGACTGCAGAGATCTGCCTGTATTATCATTAGTGGTGCCTTGCGCACTACACCTACGTCGGCACTGGAGATAATTTTGGGCCTCTTTCCGCTTGACCTTTTCTGTAGGGGAGTGGCTGCTAAAATAAGTAAACGTCTCTGGGCGACTGGACAGTGGCATGACTCGGGCATAGGCCACGCAAGAATCCTGAGGGAAGTTGGAGCTGTCGGGAGCAGTGACTACATGACACCGAGGTACGACTTCACGAAGAGATTCAGGACATCGGTTCCGGATAACGGGGCCTGGAAGGGTGGTGTGACCCACCTGTTTAGAGACTCCGTACAAATCTACACCGATGGCTCTAAGCTGAACGGAGCGGTTGGCAGTGGAATTTTTTCGGAATCGGTTGGAATAGCTCAGTCTATAAGACTACCAGACCACTGCAGTGTCTTTCAGGCGGAGGTGGTGGCCATACAGGCTGCGGCGAGTATTATTGGGGATGGAAGGGTCTCCAAGCGGAACGTTACCATACTTTCTGATAGCCAGGCGGCTATCAGGGCTTTGAGTTCTAACGTGATGAACTCCAAGACGGTGTACGGATGAACTCCAAGACGGTGTCGCAGATATCTCGACGAGATAGCGGAACGATATGACATCCATATCGTATGGGTACCGGGACACAGTGGTATTCCGGGCAACTGTAGAGCTGATGAACTTGCCAGGCGGGGCACGACCATCGAGCTCACCGCTGAGTTCTCGAATCTGGGCATACCAATGGGGACCTGCAAGCTCATAATTGATAATGCGATCGTCGATTCCGTCAACGACAGGTGGGCGGCCTCGGACACGGGTAGAACGGCTCGTAAAATCTGGCCAAGGCTGGATGAGGGGCGCACAATGAGTCTACTTAAACTCCAAAGAGGCGCGCTCAGTGTAGTTGTCGGTGTCATTACGGGGCATTGCATTATGGGTACGCATGCGAGGCGCATTGGGCTTGGACACCTTGCTAACGACTTCTGTAGAAGCTGCAGAGATGAGGAAGAAGAGGAGACTGTCTCTCACCTGCTGGGTACATGCCCGGATCTATGCCAAAGGAGAAGGAAGTACTTGGGTACTTACTACATGGATGATCTGGAGGAACTGTCAGAGATTGACATTGGCAGCCTAAATCGCTTCATCAGGAGCTCCGAATGGTTTCGAGACTAGGGGACAACGGATGACTGGGGTAGCACAATGGGCCCAATGCGGCCTAAGTGTGTCCATCACCAAGAAAATTTTTCTTGGATGGGCAGCCACCTCTACCTACCTACCTACCTAATTAAATTTGGGAAGCATGCTTCCAATTTGTAATGTTAACGTTATCCTCCATAGATTTTACTACTTCTCTAGGCATAATATGTAATCCTGCAGATGCTGAAATGATTCGTTTGAGTCCTTATGTGCACAGAGGAATGCCCCAATGAACTCGTAAGTAGTATGCTAAGCTTCGGGTACTGAGGCCGTAGGTCCGATTCCCACCAGAGATCCTAGGTAATTTGGTATTGACTGATTGTAGAGAATAAAAAACAATGTTTCAAAAATAAAATTTGTCGCACACTACCCTTCTTGCCTTTCTCCTACAAATGTTCTGTTATTCCACATTGTGTACTACATAAGTAGGGTACTAACATCTCCTAAGTGTTAGTCTTATAATAAAAGCAGTGATATCAGCGAAGGTTGAAGGTTGCATCTGTGTTCTTCTTGGCGTGTCGGAATTTATACAGTAAATCAGGTCCCAAAATACTTAGGTAATAACAAACTTACGGTCAGTTATAACTTTAGCCTTAAATTAGAGATTAGGCCTTCGTACCTTCGTTTATGATTTGGTTTAATAGAACTATGTATCCTCCTGAAGCTGAAATGATGATCCGGGATGTACTTACCCGCATTAAATTTAATTAAAATTTATTTGGCTTTAGATGACCGCTATGGATTGTAGTTTACTCACATACACCTCCTACTTAAGAAAAGTCCAATGAAATCGCTTAATATAGATGAAGAATTCACATCACCTCCACGTGAGATGATTATGCCCTCAAATCGTTGGTGTATAATATTCAATGGCTTGTAGCACCACCATGCTTATCCAACTCAGGACAAAAGAAGTTGGTAATCATGGCTGCATATAATGCTCACCGTTGACAGTGATGGCCTGGTCGACATCGTTCTTAAAGAAATATGCACAAATGATGCTCTTGGAGCTCATGTGGATTGTATCTTTGTCAGTTTGTCGCCTATATTATATTGTTACGTTTTTACCTTTTTAAAAACGTTTAAATATGAGTTCGTTAATTGCAACAAAAGTAAAAACAAATAAGACTTTAGTTTTTCTTAAATCTCTTTATTATTCACACTACTTTTGTGTGCCACCGTATAGAACTTAACGATACAACAATAATAATCTGCTTATTCACTTTATTAGTTCACACAAGTATTCACTGGATCTTTACAACCACGACTATTTTGTTCACACGCAACTTCACACAAGGCTGACTAAATTAACTCAGACTACTGCTTGCTTTGTCCAGCCCTTTTATAGTCCGCACACACGTATGATTGAACGTTCTCGATGTGGAATGTTCTCGCTCGCGCCTTCTCGAGACTTCTGCTAGTACATTGTTGTTTGTGTACTCGCTTATGTTATGTACCAGTCGCTACCAGGTTCGATACATATTTGTCCTAGCTGGTCTACTTTATGTTGTTGTTGCTACCTGGTTCGTTGTACACATGTGTGTGTGTGCAGCTTTAGATAATCGTTGTATTCTTAGTGTTAGTGCGTATTTGTGTCGTGTGTATTGTGTTGGTGTAGCTGATAGCTTTTGTTTATCGTTTTTATTGTTAAACGATATTAGGTCGTTTCGATTTACGTAACACTGCCGCCCACTTAAGCCTGTTCGTCCCGAATAGGCTCATTATCTCCTTTCCCATATTTTCCCAGTCGCTCTATGTGTACGACCTTCATTTTTGTTCGGGGGCTGTTAGCTTTCTGTATCCTGTACACGACATCGTTTAACCGGTTAATTATTTTATACGGTCCATCCCAGCTGGTTTGTAGCTTGGGAGATAATCCCTTCTTCCGCTTTGGGTTGTATAGCAGAACCATTTGTCCCTCATGGAGGCCCTCCGTGTTTGCTGCTCTATCATACCTGGCTTTCATTCTATCACTGACCATTTTTATACGGGTGCGTACAAACTCATGAAGTTCATTCAGGCTTTCTTCTTTTCCAGTGTATGTTTCGTTCCTTTCTGTGGCGGGCTTAACACCAAATTCTAAGTCGCCGGGCAGTTTTATCTCAGTCCCAAAGATAATCTTGGCGGGTGATCTGGATGTTGAATCATGGACTGCAGATCGGTATGCCAGTAGAAACCTCGGAATGTGTTCGTCCCAATCCTTCTGTTGCTCGCTCACTACTTTCCGCAAGTATTCCTCCAGGGTTCGGTTAAATCGCTCTACCATTCCGTCTGACTGTGGGTGAAGCGGCGTCGTTCGAGTCTTCTTAATACCGTATACTTCACACATTTCCTGAAATACAGCCGACTCAAAATTTCTGCCTTGATCGGAATGTAGTTCTATTGGAACCCCGTAGCGGCATACCCAGTTGTTGACAAAAACAGTTACTATGGTGTTCGCCTCTTGATTTGGTATGGCATACACTTCCGGCCACTTGCTGAAATAGTCCATCACAACGAGAACATATCGGTTTCCGGCATTGCTGACAGGAAAAGGGCCTGCTACGTCCATCGCTATCCGCTCGAAAGGTGCGCCTGAGTTATACTGCTGCATCTGACCTCGACTTCTTCTTGTTGGACCTTTAGCTTCAATACACTTGGTGCAGTTGGCTATCCAATCCGCCACTGCTTGTTGACATCCAACCCAATAAAAACGTTGTTTTAGCCTTTCCAGTGTCTTTGTCAATCCAAGATGTCCTCCGCTAGCTCCATTATGGAATTCATTTAATACTTCTTTCATTTTGGAGGAAGGCACTACCAGTAGGTTGGATGAGGTCTTGCCATCAGCGCTTTCCCAAAGTCGATATAGGCACCCATTTATGATCTTTAGGCTGTCCCATAGGGCCCAATATGCTTTTGTAAGAGGACCTTCTGCGGATATCTCATTTCTTGTAGGGCGTTTGTCCTCCTCCTTCGCTGCTATTACCTTCGCCAATATTGGGTCACTCCTTTGTGCTTGGGACCAGTCTTCGTTGGCTTCAATCCGCGTTAGCCGGATATCGACGATGGATTCTTTGTTCTCAGCTTTCACGCAATGTTTACACTCTAAATTACAAGGTCGGCGTGAAAGAGCGTCAGCATTTCCATGTTTTATGCCCCTTCTGTGTTCAATGCTGAAGTCGTAAGTCTGGAGGCGTTCAATCCAACGTGCTAGTTGTCCTTCAGGGTTCTTGAATTGTAGCAGCCATCTCAGTGCGGAGTGATCAGTCCTTAGCAGAAAATTTTGGCCATACAGGTACTTATGGTAATGTTTGATGCACTCCAGCACTGCCAGTAGCTCTCGTCGGGTTACACAATAATTCCGTTCAGGCTTTGACAATGTGCGACTATAGTAGCCTACGACTTTCTCTGTTCCATTGATCACTTGGGAAAGTACGCCACCAATACCATATCCGCTAGCATCACTGTCTAAGATGAATTTTTCTCCTGGGACAGGGTACGCCAAAACTGGTGCAGCACACAATAGGTCTTTCAGTGTCTGGAACGCCTTCTCCTGTGGCTCACCCCATTGATAGATTTTTGACTTCTTGGTGAGCTCATGTAAACTTGCAGCCACGCTGGCAAAGTTAGGCACAAAGCGTCTGTAGTATGTGCATAATCCCAAAAAGCTGCGTAGTTCATGAAGATTCTGGGGACGAGGCCAGTCCTTTACTGCTCGTATTTTATCTTCATCGGTGGATATGCCATCTGCTGTGACAAGATGCCCCAAATATTTCACCTGCTTTTGGAAAAATGCACATTTCTTTACGCTTAGTTTTAGTCCAGCCGTTGATATCCGTTGCAGAACTTCTCCCAGGTTCTTGAGGTGTTCGTCGAAAGTTCTGCCCATCACTATTATGTCGTCGAGATACACCAGGCAAGTCTTCCAATGCAGTCCCTTTAGCACACGTTCCATAAGCCGCTCGAATGTGGCCGGAGCATTACAGAGTCCAAATGGCATAACCTTAAACTGCCATAAGCCGCCGTTCGCACTGAATGCGGTTTTCTCTTTGTCCTTGTCTGCAATATCCACCTGCCAATACCCGCTTTGTAGATCCAATGTGGAGAACCATTTTGTTCCGGCTAGCGTGTCGAGTGTGTCGTCAATTCTTGGTAGCGGGTAACTATCCTTTTTAGTGACATCATTCAGCTTCCTGTAGTCTACGCAGAATCTTGTACTGCCATCTTTCTTCTTTACTAAAACTACAGGTGAGCTCCACGGACCCGATGATGGTTCGATTACACCGCTCCTCCTCATTTCGTCGACTAACTCCTTAACCTCATTACGCTTCGCCAGCGGTATGCTTCTGGGTGCCTGCTTTATCGGTCTCGCTTCGCCAGTATCAATTTCATGTTTAACCATGGCTGTTCTTCCTTGACTTTTGTTGTTCGTGGCGAAAGCGAAAGCATACCTCTTTAGCAGCTTTTTGGCTTTGTTTTTCTCTGCAGCTGCTAAACCTGCTATCCATTTCTCCACATTTTCATCAAATCCCTTTTGATCCCTGGCTGACATATCGGCAGGTTGCGGCGTTTGCTCGCTGTTTATTATCGCCTCTACTGGAACACATTGGCCCACCTCTGAGT
The DNA here is from genome assembly GCA_932273835.1 of Sarcophaga variegata. NCBI lineage: Eukaryota > Metazoa > Arthropoda > Insecta > Diptera > Sarcophagidae > Sarcophaga > Sarcophaga variegata. Next base: position 44,843,909 of record OW026358.1, on the reverse strand, counting down.
TTTTACAGACGACTCTTTCATGGCCTGATAGATTTAGCACTCTCACCGGGACTATTCTTTGTTCTGTGGATTTGACGAGGGCCTTTGCTAATATTAAATCCGTCTGTATTTCTGCTGGTTCCACAACCCACAAGCGGTTTTCCACACAATTTCCATCCATACGCGCCCATATCAGTGATTCACTCTGAGGTGGTAATTTGAGTTGTTCGACCGCAACTATCCTTCTGGCGTGCACTTGATGATTGTACCCCACGTCTAGAGGTATCTCTACATTTCGCCAACTCATAATCTGTTGCCCCATATTCAAATTGATGCCATGAGCTATCATAAAATCGGCACCAATGATAACCTCGTCCACAATATCGGCAACAATAAAGATGTGACTTACACTGATGTTGGCTATAGTCACCTTCGCCTCTGTTTTTCCGTGGACGGTGGCAGACTCTCCCGTAGCTGTCCGTAGTCTTACATTGCTAAGTGCCTCACACTTTCCCTTCATTACATCTGGCCTGATGATAGACTGCGTCGCCCCGGTGTCTATAGTGAAGGTATGTGGTCTGCCATTTATGTATCCGCACGCCGTAAGATTGTTGTTGTTCTGTTGCATCACTGATATTGAGATTGTGGGGCCCTCGCTTGTGGGAGCCAGCACTTGCCCCTCAGTGCTAGCTCGTTTTAGTTTAACGGGGACTCTTGTGAAGATGGTTGGTAGTTCGCCCGTTTCTTATTTCTCGATGGTGAGGTGGATCTTGATCTCTTGCGTGGCGCTTTGCAGTTTCTTTGGAAATGACCACTCTTTCCACAATTAAAGCATTTAAGTTTAGTCCTTTGTCCGTTTTCTTCCAAAGCTTGCTTCACCATCTCCTTAACTTTAGTTAAAAGGCTTTCCTCCTCCTCCACGACTTCCATTTTTCGCACTTTGCTGACTGGTGGTCTAGAAATCGTGCGAGCGGTCTCCTGGGCTAGTGCGAAGGCCACGGTCTCTGCAAAAGTTGTCTTCTGTGTAGAACATACCGCTAGTTTAATATCAGGATCGCGTATACCATTCACAAACGCCTCGGTCTTAATGTTGTCTATCAGCGGGTGGTTTTCTCCAGGGTATGTAAGCTGCACTAATCTCTCGACTTCCATTGCAAAGGCCTGAAGTGACTCATTAGCCTTTTGCGCCCGGCACCTTAATTCCATGCGATACAATTCTCGTTTGTGCTCATCACCAAATTTACGCTGCAATGCCACCATTAATTCGTTGTAGTTGTTTCTACTGCTGGCTGGCATGGTCTCTAGAATCTCAGCTGCGATACCTTTTAACGCCAGAATTAGTTCTAGAGCCTTCTCTCCATCGTCCCATCCGTTTCTGCTGGCTACCGTCTCAAATTGGTATTTGAATACGGATAGGGGTGAGCTCCCATCAAAGCAAGGTGTTCTTATCCTGCCGGTACTTTCCGAAACGACTCGCACTGGTTCCGGTCGCTGGCTTTGGAGGTTGTTGATCTTTTCCTCCATCATAACGATTTTTCCGCCGACGGTCCTCTCCAAATTGTTCACTTTAGTGTCAACGGTCTTTTCCAGATTGTCCACCTTCGTGTCAACGGCCTTTTCTAAATGTGACACCCTTTCCTCGACACCAGTGATCCTTTTGCTGACCGACTCATGGATTTCCTGCAGCTTTCCAGATGTTGCTTCCAGCTCCTTTTCAATTTTTGACAAAATTGCTGCTTGCAGTCGTTGGTTTTCGGCTCTAGAAGCTTCTCGTACTTCAGCTAGCAGTTTTTGATTTTCGGTTCTAGAAGCTTCTTGCACTTCAGCTAGCAGTTTTTGATTTTCGGTTCTAGAAGCTTCACGTACATCAGCAAACAGCCTTTCGTTCGCCTCTTGCATTTTGCGATTTTCGGTTCTGGAAGCTTCTTGTACTTCAGCCAGAAGTTTTTGATTTGCTACTTGCATTTTCTCCATCATAGCTGCTAGGAACAAATTTATGTCAGCAACGCTAGGAGTTGAAGGGGCCTGTAATTCTCGTTCCTCTTCTTCCTCGAAGTCGTGAGAATCGATGTTAATGCCCTGAAGCTGCAGATGTTCCCTTAACCGCCTTTGGAGTTCATTCTTCGTTCCCGTCGTCGGCAGCTCTAGTTTACCCAACTCTCGTTTCAGTCGTTCCACTCTTAGTTCGGTGAGCTTCATTTTAATTTTTTTTTTTTTTTTTTATTTATTTATTTTTACTTTTGGATTTTGCAATCCCACTTCTGACACCAATTGTTACGTTTTTACCTTTTTAAAAACGTTTAAATATGAGTTCGTTAATTGCAACAAAAGTAAAAACAAATAAGACTTTAGTTTTTCTTAAATCTCTTTATTATTCACACTACTTTTGTGTGCCACCGTATAGAACTTAACGATACAACAATAATAATCTGCTTATTCACTTTATTAGTTCACACAAGTATTCACTGGATCTTTACAACCACGACTATTTTGTTCACACGCAACTTCACACAAGGCTGACTAAATTAACTCTGACTACTGCTTGCTTTGTCCAGCCCTTTTATAGTCCGCACACACGTATGATTGAACGTTCTCGATGTGGAAGGTTCTCGCTCGCGCCTTCTCGAGACTTCTGCTAGTACATTGTTGTTTGTGTACTCGCTTATGTTATGTACCAGTCGCTACCAGGTTCGATACATATTTGTCCTAGCTGGTCTACTTTATGTTGTTGTTGCTACCTGGTTCGTTGTACACATGTGTGTGTGTGCAGCTTTAGATAATCGTTGTATTCTTAGTGTTAGTGCGTATTTGTGTCGTGTGTATTGTGTTGGTGTAGCTGATAGCTTTTGTTTATCGTTTTTATTGTTAAACGATATTAGGTCGTTTCGATTTACGTAACAATATTATATTTTCAAATACTTTGTCCCACATAAATTTAATTCTAATTTTGACAGAAATAATTCGAATTATTTTCAACTTTTACAGTTGAAATTCGGTTATTCAATTTTTAGTAACATATTTTTATTTTTACTAACTTATGATTACTTTTTTGCTAATTTTATTTGCGATAAAATCTTTAATTGGTCGATTTTTCTAGTTGCCTTATTAGTTTCTGAATGCTAGCATGCTTCATTAAAACAGAATTAATTAAAGACGAAATGAAACAGCAATAATACGATTAATTTAGGATAACTAAAAACGTTTTTGAAATTGTTTTTTATTTTAATTTTATTGTTTCTAATTTTCCCTAATTCTTCCTTTGGCAGTCTATAAATCTTGTCATGTACTGATTCGTTAACAATTAATAGGCAACTAAAATACCAATTAAATTTAATTACTGAAACGTTTGGTTTGTTACAGAAAAATAATACAAAAATTAATCGGATTTAGCTAAAAACGTACAAGCTACAGTCATTGATTGAATAAAAAAATGTTCGTTTAAATATTGAAAAAGTACTCGTCTAAACAATTGTAAAATAGGAAGACATTGATGAACACTTAATCCGATTTTAATAAGGATGTCTGTTATATATTTCTGGATTTACAAGCTGACTCTAATAATTCAACTAAATGTAATTGTGTTTATTATCGATAACATTAACACTATAAAAGTATAAGAAATGTATAAGGATATAAAGCAATATGTACAAGATTCCTTTTTATTGAAATAAATTAGTTTAACCCTTACACAACCATTTATTATTATTTCTCTTAAGTACTATTCATTAGATGTCTAGAAGATTAGAATCCTATTTTAAAATCAAATTATCAAAACCAACAGCGCGTTATCCGTTTTTCTCTAGACATGTCCTTATAGCCGTTACTGGGTTTTTCATTAGTTAAAATAAAGAGAAAAATAATTTCTTCTGGTATTTAGTAGAAGAAAATGAAAGATTTGTTACAATAGAGTAATGAAATTTATAAACTTTAGTGGCATTCGATGATTTCTTTATCCATATATGTACATATCGTATGCAGATATGGAATCCGTAGTTGCACCGTAACGTTACCAAAGTTTGAATCCCCATTATGCTGGCATATTTTCTATGTACTGCTTCGTATATCTTACAATTGTGCACATAAATTGTTGTCTGCTGTTTTTGAGAGCATTTTGAAATGAAGCACTCGCTGTTTTTTTTTCATGCTCTGTCATAATTTGGGTTAGCAGGATCTTGAACCTCTTTATTGTTGCAAACATTAAAGTTTCTGCGTATACCTTCGAACAGAGATGTAGGAATGCCGTTTGATAGATAACGCGCGCCCACATTTGGTTAGGTAGACTAATAATCTCTAAATTATGGCAAAATATGGTAACATACATACATAATTCGTCATTAAAACCCTTCACTCAGGATTACGACCTATCTTCTCACAACATTTATATTGTGTGTATTTATTTTACACATGTCACATGTTACAGTTACTGTCAACTACGAACGACATTTTTATTTTTTGGCAATTTTATTTACTTCCCGAGTTTTTGCTAATAGTCTCTGAGTGGCAGCCAGCGAATAAATATTTTGTCGAATTTCGTTTTGTTAGAGATGTCTGACCTGCGAATTGCATCGTGACCCGTGAACTCACGTCTAATGTTTTTGCTTTATCAAAGGTTGCATTCCATCCGTCAAAAGCAACTTTTTCTAAATTTTTCCTTTTTGGGCCTGTGGCACAAAATGAGAAACCTTTTAAATGTGTTATATTTTTAATTGCTTTTATTTAATTATTCATAAGTTGTTTGTTTCTGGGGAAATGTCAACAGCATTTTGACAGTTTTTGAATTAAAGGTCGAATACAAAAATAAAGCTTGTTAACACGTTTTTAGTTGTTGTTATTGTAGTACTGTCGTAAGAAAGGGAAATCATAGGAGATAAAACCGCTTTAATAGGGAATTTAGTGATGATTTCAGAATGAAGAATTTTTGCAAAAATTGAAGAATTAAAATTAAACAAATTTTTTATAAAATTAATTGCAACATTCTGAAAGACATTAGGTGCGTTTAATATTAAATTATAGTAGTTAATAGTCTGGACCACGATGTTGAAGATTATCGTAAATAACGACAATCGGCTGACTTGTGACTTCTCGTGTAAAACTTTTTCAAACAGGTCGATCGATGTTTTTCCTTTATTCGTAATCAGTTTACATTGTAGGATTTGGTATTGATCGTGGAATATATTCAGGCAACTATGGATTTCTGAAGATTTTTGGTGTTGTTCTCCTCGCTAGTTATTGCAGCAAGGTCTACGCACATTCAGCTTGTCCTAACGTTTATAATATCAATCTAATTAAATATTATATTTGTCAAATCCCATGCAGAGTCAGTGAATGTTTTTTTGCGAAACGGAAATCCGACAGAATTTTTCATCATCATCATTTTAGAAAATTATTCAACAATTCAGTTGTTTTAAATTTTAATATTCCATCTAAGCTACTAATTTATGTCTCAACAGTCAAAATAAAAAAATTCATTATATGATAACTATTTATACTTTATCTACATGGTTATCATGGTTAATTACACGAAATGTTGAAATTTGGTACTACTTAAAATTTGGTTTGGGTAATCATGTCTTTCCCTGATTGTGCTGAAATCATGAAATAAAACAATAAATATATGGGCAATTTCGTGTCAAGTGCACCAAGGTTAGTACTATTGGATAGTAGGCCAGACACAAATTTTCAGCTCTATCAGTCAAGAACTGCCGGAGTTAGAGGGGATCAAAGTTGGACATTTTGGTCATACAGGGTTTTTTTTAAATGTGTATAACTTTTCACCTATTGGTCCTAGCATATTAGATAGCTATTTCTTCAATCTTTCCAAAAATAATTTTAATTTAAAAAAAATTTTTTTTTATTTTTTTTAATTAATTTTTTTTCTAATTTTTTTCAAAATGGGCCTTTTTTTTGCTCAAAAGAAAGCTTATAAAATTTCCTTTAAGGCCTTTATAATCGCTTAATGGGATGCGAGTGGGATATCTAGCATAAAAATTTTTTTAACTCAAGAATAAGATTTTTCAATATTATTTCAATATTTTATTTATTACTTATAATACGAAATAACAATAATAATAAAAAAATTAATAAAATTAATATATAAATTTTGAAATTGCCAATCTTTCGTCCTTCGTATTTTATAAAAATTCTTAAGAACTGGCTGCTTTTAAAGAAAAATAAAAGAAGAGATTCACAAGCACAGAAAAATAGAGAACATTTGTTAACAGAAGACCTAGACAAACTTTTCAATATCGCCCATGCAAACGCTATGTATTGCAGAAGACAGATAATCATGACATCAATTGACAAGAAACTAGAAAAAACCAAAGAACGATCTCTCAAACGAAAACATAGAGCCGAAGAATTAAGAAAAAATGAAGCTGCTTCAACTTCAGTAGTGTAAAGTCAAGAAATAGAACTTGATTTAAGCTTCAGTAGCAGTTCGAGTTCAAAGGCAAATATGAAGGTAAGCAAGATGATTTTGTGTTTCCTCCGAATCTCTCGGACCACAATTCGACGTGCAAGAAAAAAAGCAAGGACAGAATTCAATGCGAATATAAAAGAACTATTTGACCCAAAGTATCCACTTGCCATACTTTGGGATGGGAAAATACTGCCTGATATAATAGTTAAGAAAATAGAACGCCTTCCCATTCTTGTCTCCGGTAATGGTTGCGAAGAACTGTTAGGCGTACCCAAACTTACTGCTGGAACGGGGAAAAACACGTCTGATGCTGGTTTTGACACAATGGAACAGTGGAATGTCACAAAGTATGTCCGAGGTATGAGTTTTGATACTACTGCCTCTAACACAGTTGCCAAAAAAGGAGCGTACACTTTCCTCGAAGTAAAGACAGGACGTGAACTTTTTATGGCTTGCTTGTCGTCATCGCGTGTTTGGAATAAAGCTTTCAAAAATATTTACATTGTGCTTTGGGCCATCAAACTCTCCTAAGATTCCATTATTCAAACGATTCAGCTAGGTTTGGGATACATTACCAAAAGATCACTACGATTGTCTTGACTTTAATATTATCGAGAAACATTTTGCAGTCTTACGACTCATATAGCTAGAAAAAAATAAGTTCGTGGTGGTTACAAAGAGCTAATAGAGCTCACAATGATTGCTCTGAACAAACCACCTGCAAGGATTAGTTCGCGTACTCCGGGACCAATACATCATGCTAAATGGATGGCAAAACTGCTATATGCTATGAAGATTTTTCTCTTTAGAAAAAAATCTCAAGCATTTAAGCTTACCAAAAAAGAAGAAAAACAAATTGTTCGATTTATTAATTTTGGTGCACTCATATATACAAAGATTTGGATCGAAGCGCCTTTGGCAGCAGATGCAGTGATTAATGACCTCCAACTTTGAAAGAGATTAAAAGCATATGAAGTCATTGATCCCTAAATCAGTGCGACAGCATGGGTTGTCTTAGAGCACCACTTGTTGTACTTATCTGATGAGCTAGTTGCCTTTGCCTTGTTTTCCGATAAACTGTCTTATGACGAGAAAATGGCCATTGTTCAAAGAACGGATGTTAACGGCGGTTCTCCTTTAGTAAGAGGTGACTGTGCCAAATTATCCACGGAAGCCACATTAGGAGTCTTTGCATCGCAAAGAACGCTGAAAACGTTCTCAGTTCTAGACATCAAAGACTCTTTCTTGGAATTACCTCCTGTGGCTTGGGATGACAACGTTGATTACCTACAAGGCAAAAGTTGCATAAGAAACTTGCGTGTGGTTAACGACACTGCGCAGAGAGGTGTAAAACTATTTGAAGATAACAATACGATACTCACTAACAATGAAGTAGTAGATTAGTTGAATACGTTTTATTTGCTTTAGCAACACTTTTTAAATACTTTAAAGAATTTCTTTGTTTGCACAAGTTATAACTTAAAAACTCGCGTCACCAGAAGTGATTCCAGTTGATCCTTATTGTAAGAATTTTGTAATTGCCTTAAGGTTATTTCCTTGATTTTTGATTCTGAGTTCTAATTTACATTTTTTTTAATTTTTCCGAAAGTCTATTACATATGTTTAAGTAGATCACTCCAATATGCCTTAACTGACATACATATTTTCAGAAAGTTCCACCTTTATTTGAAATACATGTTTTGATCAGTAATTTAAAAATTTTAGTGTAGATTGGAAAGGGCGATGTACACTATTGGTCAACAATAATAAATAATTAATAAATTAGTATTAATACATACATAATTGGTCATTACAACACTTCAGACAGGTTTACAACCTAGCTTCTCACACCACTTAAGTTCTGTGTGCTAATTTTATACCTACTGTGTGATGACAAAAGGCGGAGACCTTGTTTTTGCCCACACCATATCACTGGATGATATTTATGATTTAATGTATTATTCATTTTCTTTTATATTTTTCCAGTATGAATTATTGAAAATAAAATTATTCTATTTTAGTATAAGTTTATAACAGGCCCCACTGTGCCTAAAATATTTAAATTGATTTTTGTTAAACTCTTATGATCTATTTTCAGAAATATTATTATTCTTTATAACGGTTGTCGTACGACTCACATTTGACCTACAAGACCTCTCTGCTGTATTCAATCGGTGCTTGCTCTCACATTGGTAAGTTGTAGAGTAGGACACAACATGATTGATGTTCGGTCATGTTTGATCTGTTATTCGTTACTTTCGTGAATAAAAGCGAGCATGACTTCAGCAGTCGGGGGCAGTTGATAATGAGTTGCTGGTAAGGCGGGTCGATCTTATGACATCGGCTGTTGTTGAAAATATATCGAATCACAAGTGCTGTGGTTGTCCACATTAGTTAGAGATTTACAGCCAGCAAAACATTGGCAACTGTGACTGGACGGACACCGGAGACCTCAGAACCACATTCATCCTGTGCGTAGGCCGTTTGATTGCCGTTATGACATCCTCCTCCGGGTAATTTGACTGACTTGGAGCCAGAATCATTCTGTGCGTAGGCCGTTTGATTGTTGCTCTGACATCCTCCTTTGGTTGACTTGACTGACCGTGCCGGGGTAATAGCAAAGACCAGTAGAAACCACAGTCATCCAGGGCGCATGCCGTTTGATTGTTGTTCTGACTCAACCCCCCTTGACGTCTTCGGCACTGTGACTTGACGAACCATTGTTTGGCCGGCCTAGGGCTTATTAACTAATATTAAACTTAATTTTTCCTTCTATGTAGCCCTAACGTAGTTTAGTACGTAAGCTATTTTACTTATTGTTAATAAATAGCTTACAACTTTCAAAGTGTTTTTTATGTAACCACTGGACGCCGCTGAACTACCCCAGCACCCAAACGGAAACGTGTCGTTAAAATTGGTACGACCTAGAGCTTAAATTCGACTCCGAACGAATGTTTTTTTTTTTTTGAGAAACTTTCAATGGCAATTTTTATTTCCTCTTAGAGCTTTTGCAAGAAATCTGCTGAGAGGAAGTCGCCGAAGGAACGTTTTTTCATATTTTCGTTTTGATGTCTGACCTGGGGTTTGAACCGTGGCCTTACGTTTACCAAGCCAACACCAGTGTCTACAAGACAACGTCGACTTTTATTTTTATTAGTATTAAGACACATTCAATTGGTTCTGAATTGACATTACTATTGAATATTGATAAAAATAAACAACATGACATAAAGCTACGACAATGTATAAAACGACTACGAGAACTTCTGGAATACCAAAAATCGACATCGCTTGCAAGTTATTTGAGAGGACTGGATTCTACATCACACACTGTGATTCGCGACTGAGAACTTAATATTATATTTTGATGTTATATTTTTGTACACTTTCATAAAATTCCTCCAATTGTTTTGCAATAATGCTAAGAAAGTTGACATATTTGTGGACAACCTAAGATCTACATTTATTTGAACCCAAATATGTAAACTGAGATGACCTATTGTCCACCTACTGTCAAGTCTTAAATATTAGCCAGAAGAGTGGAAGGTTGCACTTCTTAAAAACAAACAAATTAAAGTTGTTCGAAAATTAAAGCTGTTCGAAGGGTAGAGATTCATGCTTAAAGTTGATTTTCAAATTTATACTGTAGAATTCTCTCCTATAAACAATACAGGTTTATGCAGCACAATTAAGGGAACTACTTATACGACTCATGTAGAAGAAATTCAAACAGAAATAAAAAATATTACGTATTATTACAGCTGCATCGTGGTGTATTAAGGACGCAAGCATGCCATCGGTCAAAGCAAATATGAAAAATAATATGAATAATTTTGTGAAAAATACTTTTAATAGTTGCAATCCCACTCTTTCTTTATACAAGATTAATAATTCCTCCCGTAGTCCAGTAGACGTGGTGCTAACCCCAGCTGAGACATCTCGAACGAAGCCGAATCAAAACCGAATAAATAAAATTGTCTTGAAAAGTTTTTTTTTAAAAATCAGTCGTTCGCAGACGACATTGAACTGTAGGTACCGACATTCATGGATAAAATTGACTCACACAACATGGATGGTATCAAAAGCTAGGTCGTAATCCTGACTAAAGGTTTGTAATGACTGTTGAACTGTGGACTCCATGAAAATAGATTGGTGGTTGTGACAACTCCTTGGAAACGAAATTGGATCCAAATTTCTTGCAAACAAAGGCAAAATTATAAAAAAAAAAATGCTTCCAAATAAAGAATAAAAGCAAGCAACACTTTCCTTTTTTCGTTTATTTATTCCTGTCGTACACTGTATTTTATTCACAATATTTTTTCTTCACAATATTCTTTATTTTATTTTTATTTTATTTATTTATTTATTAGAATACAATTACATATTATATTTAATTATATACGAGCTGAGTGACTTTGACCACATGCTCGGTGTGGTGTCACAGACCAGAGTCTCTGGTGGGAATCGAACCCACGACTCTCACGCTAATAGTCTAGCACACTACCCACTAGACTAATGCTTCACAATATCCTTTCTTCACATTTTTTTTATTTATTACAATTTTAATTTATTCTTTGTTTTAAATTACTTAATTAAACTATTGTTACCAAACAAAACAATATTTAAAATTTAATTTTAATTCTTATGGATCCAACCAACGAATGAATAAATAGAAAAAAATTATAAAGACTAAAGGCCTAATATAACATTAAAGGTTAATTACAGAAATCTTAAATATAATAAATAGCGGCTCTGCTGGTAACTTCCCATCCTTCAAACAATCGCGTTTATGTCACCAGGAATGGAAAGTGTGGATCGTCAGGCATCAAATTGCCGGCGCTCTTGCAGTACTGCAACCAATAAAGATGTCCTCCATCTATTGACTAAAGAAAGGAAAAAAAACCTCGGGATACCATGACTCTGTAAGCTAAAGTTGTTTATCAATATATTTAGTTCGTTGGCAGAATTACAAGATTTCCAATCGGCCTTGTAATTGTTCCACGTTAAGTTGCTAAATCCTTTTATGTTACCATTATTACCCAAACGTAAATTACATAAGCGCGATTAAGTGGTAGACCCTGTACCTTCTCTTCTGGCCGCTGGGCCATTTTACGAAAAAATCTATCTATTTAATCTGAGTTGGACTTGAGCCAATTTGGCAACAATTTATGCCCTCGATCATTTGGCTTCAAAATTTCTATTTCCTTTCAATAGCAGTAGTTTGACCCTTCACTAGCATAATATCACAATGTTGTGTGTCGGCACCAGATGTGGGCAGTTTGGAATTTCTTGATAATAATATTGATTAATATTTAAACATACTAAAGAACAAATTTACCTAAATTTCAAAAGAATTAGGAATTCGTGATGGTCATTAATTCCAACATGTCATTCCACTCAAACATACAGCTGGTAATGTGATTTGCCTAACCACAGGCTTAATACTCTTGCACCAAGTCCCGATATGACACCCAATGAGTATTTAGTGGATTATTTGTAAGAATGGTTGCGTAGTCGCTAAACCTTAAACACAAGTCAACTAAAAGGCTGGCTCATAAGTGCATGCTGACGAATATCAACAGAAAACACTAAACAAAAATGGTACATTCAATGTCAAATACGTTAAATGGAGATCTTAATCTTAAAGAATATTCTACTAAATATAAGGGATAATATTTTAATACATTGGGCCTTTGAATTTTACTCTGAGTTCTTCTTGGGGGTACATACAAGATAAATATGGAAAATATGTAGTTACCAGAAAGATTTCCTTATTTTTCTTTTAGTTCGTAAAAAACCTTAAACCACTTTTTGCTTTTATACAATTTTTTTTTTTTTTTTTTTTTTGAACAATAATGTTTATTTACAATCTATACAATAAACAAATTTGATACAAACTATTTTCAAATAATTGTTGATCTAGACTGAGAACAACAACATTAATACAATCCGTTTATATTCCTAATTGTTTTTAATGTTAGGGATTATTCCTAAATAATCTTATATGTTAAATAAATTAAACGAAATAAAAATAATTATGGAAGTGGTACGTCAAGTATATGATATCGCTTTAGTCTTCTCACTTCTTCAGTATCATCCAGTAGAGATATCGCTAGTGGGTTGCAGTGGTTACTTAATCTATTAAGATAGTTTTCGCTATATTTCTGTATTTCATGCTTGACTTTTGGCACGTTTAGGTCATTGTGTATAGCTTGATTTGAAACAAACTTTGGAGTATTAATAATTTGTGTTAATGTTTTATTTTCATAGCGCTGAAGAATTTCAACGTTAGAGTTACTGGCAATTCCCCACAATTGAATGCCGCAAGTCCACAACGGTTCAAGTATTGTTTTATGTATTATTAATTTTGCTTCAATGCTTACTTTAGACCTGGGATGTAGAAGCCAATAAAGACGTTTAGTTTTGAGGTTAAGATGCTCTTTTTTGCCTTTATATGAGTCTTCCACGTAAGTCTTTTGTCAATATGAACGCCAATATATTTAACGCTTTCTTTTTTGTGTATTACACTAGCGTTAGTAAATAGTTGTGGACAATTACCCTTTCGCAAGGTAAACATAACATTTTACCTGTTCACTTTAATATTCCATTTAGTAACCAAAGCTCTACCTGTTTAAGATCGTTTTGAATAAAATTTTAAGAGTTTATTGTACAGGCACTAGATGCTAAAATTGCAGTGTCATATGCGTAAGTTGCAACTAACACGTTATCTGATAAAGGCATGTCAGAAGTAAATATCGTCCCTTGCGGAACACCTGCTTTAATATCGTAAATTTTTGGAAAATCGTCGATTACTGTCACGTAAAAGTTTCGATCGCTTAAATATGATTTCAGCAACAAATAAAAGGGTATTGGTAGTAAGTTTTTAAATTCGAAAAGTAAACCAATATGCCAGATTTTGTCTAATTCTTGCTGAATATCCAAGACGACACCAGAACAGTATTCTTTTCTTTCTAAAGAATTTCTAATAAAAGCTACAATACGAGGACATTGTTCAGGGGTGCCGTGTTTATGCCTAAAGCCAAATTGGTGTTCAGGGAGAATATCAAATTTATTCAGAATCGATGACAATCCACTCATAAATATTCTTTCAAATACTTTGGAGAATGTTACCAACAAACTTATAGGTCTATAAGATGTGACAGCATTGTCTGGCTTATTTGGCTTACTTGCCATGACAATTTGCGCGTATTTCCATAGTTACAGTATTGAATTATAAATTAACGTTAAGAATATAATCGCTTTTTTCGGTAGATATTTTGCAATTCTACCGCTAATGCCATCATATCCTGGTGTTTTCTTATTACTTAACTTGTTAATTTCTAACTGTACTTCGATAGGCGATATATGTTTAATCGGCCAATCCATTTAGTTTATTACTTCATTAACATTATTATTATTATTGCAAAAGTCATGTGGCTGAAAAGTGTTTCGAAGATGTAAGGCAAACGCTGAAGCTTTGCACTAGACACCATTTTTATCCTTGATAGTAGTATTTCTTTTTATGGGGCATTTTAAGTATATTGTAGTTTTCCATAAACTAAATTTTGAAAAACCTAGATTACTTAGAAAGTAGTTGAGTTGTTCAGTCTGTTGTTCATTAAGCAGTTTTTTAAATCCTTTGATGCCTTATTAAACCATTGCTTGTCTATGGGATTCCTAATAGTTCGCCAAATACTTCTTAATATTTTTTTATATCTTATAAGATTTCTTAGTTGAATGGTTATAACCATGCTGTCTTGACCATTAAAACTTTTTTTTTTTTTTTTTTTTTATTTCAGATAATTGTACAATAATAAATATTTTACATAGAATTCATTTGGCCTATGCGCCCTAAAGGCATTTTAGAGGCAAGTTGGCAACTATTAAACTTAACGTACAATTATAGTAATAATCTAATATTAAATATTATAATAAGTATATAACTTTATAAAATTTACTAAACAAAATGTTTTACAAATGCGTTTCTATTGAATTATTCAAAAATTCTTTACATAATCTTTTAAATATTGATATACTCCCGGCAGTTTTTAGTTGTGAAGGTAAATTATTATAAAGATTTTCTCCCATATAATCAATTCTTTGTTTAGTTTATCTACACCTTGGGATTCTTAAGTTTGAAGAATTTCTTGTGTAAAAATGTGTTTGGTTTTGAAGAAATGGAATTGTATGTTCACCTATGTTGTAGAGACTTTTAAAAACAAACAATAGAACCTGATATATATATAAGCCATTAATTGGCAATATATTTTCACATATATCTTTATATAGCAACAATGTTGAAAAAGTACTTGGTAAATTATAAACAATTTTTAAGGCTTTATTCTGACAACGTTGTAAAGATTTTAACAATACATTGTTTTAGGAAAGTGATATATACTCGTATGTGGTACAACAAATGTTCACATTACAAATGACACTTTCACACTTACTTTTATAAGTAGTCCGCTGAAAAAATAATTCTTCTACAGTAGATTAGTTGAATACGTTTTATTTGCTTTAGCAACACTTTTTAAATACTTTAAAGAATTTCTTTGTTTGCACAAGTTATAACTTAAAAACTCGCGTCACCAGAAGTGATTCCAGTTGATCCTTATTGTAAGAATTTTGTAATTGCCTTAAGGTTATTTCCTTGATTTTTGATTCTGAGTTCTAATTTACATTTTTTTTAATTTTTCCGAAAGTCTATTACATATGTTTAAGTAGATCACTCCAATATGCCTTAACTGACATACATATTTTCAGAAAGTTCCACCTTTATTTGAAATACATGTTTTGATCAGTAATTTAAAAATTTTAGTGTAGATTGGAAAGGGCGATGTACACTATTGGTCAACAATAATAAATAATTAATAAATTAGTATTAATACATACATAATTGGTCATTACAACACTTCAGACAGGTTTACAACCTAGCTTCTCACACCACTTAAGTTCTGTGTGTTAATTTTGTACCTACTGTGTGATGACAAAAGGCGGAGACCTTGTTTTTGCCCACACCATATCACTGGATGATATTTATGATTTAATGTATTATTCATTTTCTTTTATATTTTTCCAGTATGAATTATTGAAAATAAAATTATTCTATTTTAGTATAAGTTTTTAACAGGCCCCACTGTGCCTAAAATATTTAAATTGATTTTTGTTAAACTCTTATGATCTATTTTCAGAAATATTATTATTCTTTATAACGGTTGTCGTACGACTCACATTTGACCTACAAGACCTCTCTGCTGTATTCAATCGGTGCTTGCTCTCACATTGGTATGATGTAGAGTAGGACACAACATGATTGATGTTCGGTCATGTTTGATCTGTTATTCGTTACTTTCGTGAATAAAAGCGAGCATGACTTCAGCAGTCGGGGGCAGTTGATAATGAGTTGCTGGTAAGGCGGGTCGATCTTATGACATCGGCTGTTGTTGAAAATATATCGAATCACAAGTGCTGTGGTTGTCCACATTAGTTAGAGATTTACAGCCAGCAAAACATTGGCAACTGTGACTGGACGGACACCGGAGACCTCAGAACCACATTCATCCTGTGCGTAGGCCGTTTGATTGCCGTTATGACATCCTCCTCCGGGTAATTTGACTGACTTGGAGCCAGAATCATTCTGTGCGTAGGCCGTTTGATTGTTGCTCTGACATCCTCCTTTGGTTGCCTTGACTGACCGTGCCGGGGTAATAGCAAAGACCAGTAGAAACCACAGTCATCCAGGGCGCATGCCGTTTGATTGTTGTTCTGACTCAACCCCCCTTGACGTCTTCGGCACTGTGACTTGACGAACCGTTGTTTGGCCGGCCTAGGGCTTATTAACTAATATTAAACTTAATTTTTCCTTCTATGTAGCCCTAACGTAGTTTAGTACGTAAGCTATTTTACTTATTGTTAATAAATAGCTTAGAACTTTCAAAGTGTTTTTTATGTAACCACTGGACGCCGCTGAACTACCCCAGCACCCAAACGGAAACGTGTCGTTAAAATTGGTACGACCTAGAGCTTAAATTCGACTCCGAACGAATGTTTTTTTTTTTGAGAAACTTTCAATGGCAATTTTTATTTCCTCTTAGAGCTTTTGCAAGAAATCTGCTGAGAGGAAGTCGCCGAAGGAACGTTTTTTCATATTTTCGTTTTGATGTCTGACCTGGGGTTTGAACCGTGGCCTTACGTTTACCAAGCCAACACCAGTGTCTACAAGACAACGTCGACTTTTATTTTTATTAGTATTAAGACACATTCAATTGGTTCTGAATTGACATTACTATTGAATATTGATAAAAATAAACAACATGACATAAAGCTACGACAATGTATAAAACGACTACGAGAACTTCTGGAATACCAAAAATCGACATCGCTTGCAAGTTATTTGAGAGGACTGGATTCTACATCACACACTGTGATTCGCGACTGAGAACTTAATATTATATTTTGATGTTATATTTTTGTACACTTTCATAAAATTCCTCCAATTGTTTTGCAATAATGCTAAGAAAGTTGACATATTTGTGGACAACCTAAGATCTACATTTATTTGAACCCAAATATGTAAACTGAGATGACCTATTGTCCACCTACTGTCAAGTCTTAAATATTAGCCAGAAGAGTGGAAGGTTGCACTTCTTAAAAACAAACAAATTAAAGTTGTTCGAAAATTAAAGCTGTTCGAAGGGTAGAGATTCATGCTTAAAGTTGATTTTCAAATTTATACTGTAGAATTCTCTCCTATAAACAATACAGGTTTATGCAGCACAATTAAGGGAACTACTTATACGACTCATGTAGAAGAAATTCAAACAGAAATAAAAAATATTACGTATTATTACAGCTGCATCGTGGTGTATTAAGGACGCAAGCATGCCATCGGTCAAAGCAAATATGAAAAATAATATGAATAATTTTGTGAAAAATACTTTTAATAGTTGCAATCCCACTCTTTCTTTATACAAGATTAATAATTCCTCCCGTAGTCCAGTAGACGTGGTGCTAACCCCAGCTGAGACATCTCGAACGAAGCCGAATCAAAACCGAATAAATAAAATTGTCTTGAAAAGTTTTTTTTTAAAAATCAGTCGTTCGCAGACGACATTGAACTGTAGGTACCGACATTCATGGATAAAATTGACTCACACAACATGGATGGTATCAAAAGCTAGGTCGTAATCCTGACTAAAGGTTTGTAATGACTGTTGAACTGTGGACTGCATGAAAATAGATTGGTGTTGTGACAACTCCTTGGAAACGAAATTGGATCCAAATTTCTTGCAAACAAAGGCAAAATTATAAAAAAAAAATGCTTCCAAATAAAGAATAAAAGCAAGCAACACTTTCCTTTTTTCGTTTATTTATTCCTGTCGTACACTGTGTTTTATTCACAATATTTTTTCTTCACAATATTCTTTATTTTATTTTTATTTTATTTATTTATTTATTAGAATACAATTACATATTATATTTAATTATATACGAGCTGAGTGACTTTGACCACATGCTCGGTGTGGTGTCACAGACCAGAGTCTCTGGTGGGAATCGAACCCACGACTCTCACGCTAATAGTCTAGCACACTACCCACTAGACTAATGCTTCACAATATCCTTTCTTCACATTTTTTTTATTTATTACAATTTTAATTTATTCTTTGTTTTAAATTACTTAATTAAACTATTGTTACCAAACAAAACAATATTTAAAAATTATTGATTCTTATGGATCCAACCAACGAATGAATAAATAGAAAAAAATTATAAAGACTAAAGGCCTAATATAACATTAAAGGTTAATTACAGAAATCTTAAATATAATAAATAGCGGCTCTGCTGGTAACTTCCCATCCTTCAAACAATCGCGTTTATGTCACCAGGAATGGAAAGTGTGGATCGTCAGGCATCAAATTGCCGGCGCTCTTGCAGTACTGCAACCAAAAAAGATGTCCTCCATCTAATGACTAAAGAAAGGAAAAAAACCTCGGGATACCATGACTCTGTAAGCTAAAGTTGTTTATCAATATATTTAGTTCGTTGGCAGAATTACAAGATTTCCAATCGGCCTTGTAATTGTTCCACGTTAAGTTGCTAAATCCTTTTATGTTACCATTATTACCCAAACGTAAATTACATAAGCGCGATTAAGTGGTAGACCCTGTACCTTCTCTTCTGGCCGCTGGGCCATTTTACGAAAAAATCTATCTATTTAATCTGAGTTGGACTTGAGCCAATTTGGCAACAATTTATGCCCTCGATCATTTGGCTTCAAAATTTCTATTTCCTTTCAATAGCAGTAGTTTGACCCTTCACTAGCATAATATCACAATGTTGTGTGTCGGCACCAGATGTGGGCAGTTTGGAATTTCTTGATCATAATATTGATTAATATTTAAACATACTAAAGAACAAATTTACCTAAATTTCAAAAGAATTAGGAATTCGTGATGGTCATTAATTCCAACATGTCATTCCACTCAAACATACAGCTGGTAATGTGATTTGCCTAACCACAGGCTTAATACTCTTGCACCAAGTCCCGATATGACACCCAATGAGTATTTAGTGGATTATTTGTAAGAATGGTTGCGTAGTCGCTAAACCTTAAACACAAGTCAACTAAAAGGCTGGCTCATAAGTGCATGCTGACGAATATCAACAGAAAACACTAAACAAAAATTGTACATTCAATGTCAAATACGTTAAATGGAGATCTTAATCTTAAAGAATATTCTACTAAATATAAGGGATAATATTTTAATACATTGGGCCTTTGAATTTTACTCTGAGTTCTTCTTGGGGGTACATACAAGATAAATATGGAAAATATGTAGTCACCAGAAAGATTTCCTTATTTTTCTTTTAGTTCGTAAAAAACCTTAAACCACTTTTTGCTTTTATAAAATTTTTTTTTTTTTTTTTGAACAATAATGTTTATTTACAATCTATACAATAAACAAATTTGATACAAACTATTTTCAAATAATTGTTGATCTAGACTGAGAACAACAACATTAATACAATCCGTTTATATTCCTAATTGTTTTTAATGTTAGGGATTATTCCCTATTATTCCGTGGTCTAGTAGGTAGTGTGTTGGCTTATTAGACGAAATGCCAGGGTTCGAGCCCCAGGCCAGACATCAAAATAAAATACAAAAAGTATTTCTTCGGCGACTTCCTCTCAGCAGATTTCTGGCAAAAACTCTGAGAGTAAATAAAATTGCCATGAAAAGTTTCTAAAAAATCTGTCGTTCGGAGTCGACTTTAAACTGTAGGTCCCGCCACTCATGTATAAAATTAACACACACAACATAAGTGGTGTGAGAAACTAGGTCGTAATCCTGACTGAAGGGTTGTAATGACCAATTATGTATGTATGTATGATTATTCCTAAATAATCTTATATGTTAAATAAATTAAACGAAATAAAAATAATTATGGAAGTGGTACGTCAAGTATATGATATCGCTTTAGTCTTCTCACTTCTTCAGTATCATCCAGTAGAGATATCGCTAGTGGGTTGCAGTAGTTACTTAATCTATTAAGATAGTTTTCGCTATATTTCTGTATTTCATGCTTGACTTTTGGCACGTTTAGGTCATTGTGTATAGCTTGATTTGAAACAAACTTTGGAGTATTAATAATTTGTGTTAATGTTTTATTTTCATAGCGCTGAAGAATGTCAACGTTAGAGTTACTGGCAATTCCCCACAATTGAATGCCGCAAGTCCACAACGGTTCAAGTATTGTTTTATGTATTATTAATTTTGCTTCAATGCTTACTTTAGACCTGGGATGTAGAAGCCAATAAAGACGTTTAGTTTTGAGGTTAAGATGCTCTTTTTTGCCTTTATATGAGTCTTCCACGTAAGTCTTTTGTCAATATGAACGCCAATATATTTAACGCTTTCTTTTTTGTGTATTACACTAGCGTTAGTAAATAGTTGTGGACAATTACCCTTTCACAAGGTAAACATAACATTTTACCTGTTCACTTTAATATTCCATTTAGTAACCAAAGCTCTACCTGTTTAAGATCGTTTTGAATAAAATTTTAAGAGTTTATTGTACAGGCACTAGATGCTAAAATTGCAGTGTCATATGCGTAAGTTGCAACTAACACGTTATCTGATAAAGGCATGTCAGAAGTAAATATCGTCCCTTGCGGAACACCTGCTTTAATATCGTAAATTTTTGGAAAATCGTCGATTACTGTCACGTAAAAGTTTCGATCGCTTAAATATGATTTCAGCAACAAATAAAAGGGTATTGGTAGTAAGTTTTTAAGTTCGAAAAGTAAACCAATATGCCAGATTTTGTCTAATTCTTGCTGAATATCCAAGACGACACCAGAACAGTATTCTTTTCTTTCTAAGGAATTTCTAATAAAAGCTACAATACGAGGACACTGTTCAGGGGTGCCGTGTTTATGCCTAAAGCCAAATTGGTGTTTAGGGAGAATATCAAATTTATTCAGAATCGATGACAATCCACTCATAAATATTCTTTCAAATACTTTGGAGAATGTTACCAACAAACTTATAGGTCTATAAGATGTGACAGCATTGTCTGGCTTATTTGGCTTACTTGCCATGACAATTTGCGCGTATTTCCATAGTTACAGTATTGAATTATAAATTAACGTTAAGAATATAATCGCTTTTTTCGGTAGATATTTTGCAATTCTACCGCTAATGCCATCATATCCTGGTGTTTTCTTATTACTTAACTTGTTAATTTCTAACTGTACTTCGATAGGCGATATATGTTTAATCGGCCAATCCATTTAGTTTATTACTTCATTAACATTATTATTATTATTGCAAAAGTCATGTGGCTGAAAAGTGTTTCGAAGATGTAAGGCAAACGCTGAAGCTTTGCACTAGACACCATTTTTATCCTTGATAGTAGTATTTCTTTTTATGGGGCATTTTAAGTATATTGTAGTTTTCCATAAACTAAATTTTGAAAAACCTAGATTACTTAGAAAGTAGTTGAGTTGTTCAGTCTGTTGTTCATTAAGCAGTTTTTTAAATCCTTTGATGCCTTATTAAACCATTGCTTGTCTATGGGATTCCTAATAGTTCGCCAAATACTTCTTAATATTTTTTTATATCTTATAAGATTTCTTAGTTTAATGGTTATAACCATGCTGTCTTGACCATTAAAACTTATTTTTTTTTTTGTATTTCAGATAATTGTATAATAATAAATATTTTACATAGAATTCATTTGGCCTATGCGCCCTAAAGGCGTTTTAGAGGCAAGTTGGCAACTATTAAACTTAACGTACAATTATAGTAATAATCTAATTTTAAATATTATAATAAGTATATAACTTTATAAAATTTACTAAACAAAATGTTTTACAAATGCGTTTCTATTGAATTATTCAAAAATTCTTTACGTAATCTTTTAAATATTGATATACTCCCGGCAGTTTTTAGTTGTGAAGGTAAATTATTATAAAGATTTTCTCCCATATAATCAATTCTTTGTTTAGTTTATCTACACCTTGGGATTCTTAAGTTTGAAGAATTTCTTGTGTAAAAATGTGTTTGGTTTTGAAGAAATGGAATTGTATGTTCACCTATGTTGTGGAGACTTTTAAAAACAAACAATAGAACCTGATATATATATAAGCCATTAATTGGCAATATATTTTCACATATATCTTTATATAGCAACAATGTTGAAAAAGTACTTGGTAAATTATAAACAATTTTTAAGGCTTTATTTTGACAACGTTGTAAAGATTTTAACAATACATTGTTTTTATTAAAAGCATAAATACATACTAAATAATTCAGGTGCGATTCAATTAATGCATTATAAATCATTTTTTTAGATCTTTGTGATAATTTATTTTGTATAAGATACCAATAGCTGGGGCTATTTGGTTCTTAACACTATTAATGTGATAATCCCAAGATAAGTTGTTTTGTAACGTAATTCCTAGGTATTTAACTGAATTTGACTGATAAATGGGGTTGCCATCAACATATACAAAGAAATTGTTATCAGAATTTACTGCACGAGGTCTAAATCTAACTAACTTAGTCTTTTCAGAATTTATTAACAATCTATTCAAGCGAGCAAATTCCATTAATAAAGCAGCATCTCTTTCAATTTGTGTTTTCAAAACTAAATCAAAATTAAATGGATAAAACAAGCAAATGTCATCAGCAAACATAAATAATTGACCCGTTAAATCCAAATTCTTTAGATCATTTAAATAAATTGTAAAAAGTAAAGGGCCCAAACCACTTCCCTGAGGAACCCCATATTCAACAGTACCGATAGAACTTTTGAACTGATTAATTTGTACAAACTGTTTCCTGTTGCTGAAATAATTTTTAAATAACATAAGTTCACGTCCTTGAACACCATAATATTTTAACTTCTGTAACATTATTCCATGGTCTACAAGATCAAATGCCTTAGAAAAATCAAAGAAAATTCCTGCAACTCCACTGAATCCATCATCTAAACCTTTACAAGTATATCTTACCATGTTTAGGACTGCATCTTGAGTGCTAATACCTTTTCTGAAACCAAATTGATATTTGTACAACATACTGTTCCCCTCTAGATATATCAAGAGCCTATCATATAGCACTTTTTCAAAAATTTTATCTATTGTTGATAGAATAGCTATGGGTCTATATTTGTCTACAGTGCACGCAGAAACTGTTTTTGGAATGGGTACTATTTTGTGAATTTTTAAAATGTCTGGATATTCAGAGGTATTAATAATTTTATTAAATATATCGAGTAGTATAGGTAAAAGTACTGTAATACATTCCTTAACGAATTTTAAAGATATACTATCAAATCCTGGTGATTTATTTAATTTCATATTGAAAATAATGTTAATTATGTCATTTTCATTTATCTCATTTAATATGAAGCGATGACAAGTAGCATTAAGTGTCCTCAAAGAGTTAATTGAGTCATTTGGCAAAGTATTAATATTTTGTTTAAGTTCTTTTACGACCGAAATGAAATAAGTGTTTAATAAGTTTGCTTTTATCTGATCATCTAATATATTTTCACCGTACATATCATTAAGTTTTACAATATTTTGTTTCGTTCTACCAAGTGTATTATTTAAAAATTTCCAACATTTTTTAGTATCATTTCCAATTCTACTTAAATTTTCCGTATAGTAATTATCTTTACATTTTTTAACTGCTAATTTTATAACTTTGCTTATTCTTTTCAAATCAACATCATATTTTTCTCTATATTTTGATCTACGCCTTTTCTTTAATAATTTGTATTTATATAAAATTAACCCCTGAAGACTATCATTAATCCATGGGGTAATTTCAAAGTTCAACGGTTTTTGAATATTTGATATTACAGTAGAGTGATTTACAGCTGATTCGACGGTAGATATAAGTGAACTTGTTAAAACTGATACGTTAGTTGATGAGAAATTAATTGGCAATGTTCTTTGTAAATATTCATTGGCCTTTCTATAGTCACAATAAGTTTTAGAAATCTGGATGTTATTTTTACATTTGAAATTACTTTTTAATTTACAAGATAAAATATTATGATCGGAAAGGGCACATTCCACAGAATCAACGATAAGTATATCAGCTAAATTGCTAAATATATGATCTATACAAGTTTTACTTCCAGGTCTTGTTATTAAGGTGTGAGCATTGCTACAATCATAATTGTGAAAAATAGAAATTAATTCAGTGCTCGAATCACTTTTAAAAATATCTATGTTTGAGTCACCTACTATTATTAATGGATTTTGAGCTAATTCATCTAATAAACTATCAAGAAAATCAAAAAATACTAAATCACTGCACTTTTGCGAACGATAATATGAAACAATTTGCAAAGGCTTAGATTTAACCTTAAAATTTGATAATGTTATAGCCAAGATTTCAACAAAATTTTCACTTTTACAAGTTTTAACAGTAAAATCAATTTCTCTGTTTATATATATTGATGTACCACCATATCCGTCTTCTCTACAACAATGTATGAAAGTAAATCCGGGTATTGAATATATTTGAGTTAAGTCATTTTTGAACCATGTTTCCTGTAGTGCTATTATATCAGGAAGTTTTGAAAGTTGAGATAAGATTGATTTGAAATTGTTGAATTTGTCAATAGAAGAAACGCTCCTAATGTTGAAACTGATAATATTTAAATAATTAAAATTAAAACAATTGATGTGTTTATTAAAATCTGCGAAATTATGGAAATATTGATTTTTTAACATTGAAAAATAAAAGTTTAAGTTTTAACTTTGATATATACATATATACATTGAAAAGAAATAATTACAATAAAATAAAAATAAAAGAAAATAATAAAATTTTAAGAAGGAGACATGTATGGGGCACCATCTTCACCATCAACATCACTAAAATCTTCAGCTTCAACTTGTCTTGGATGAATTAAAGATCTCCTACCCCACTGTTTATTAGATGTTGCATTTAATAATATTTTATCACCTTCATCTTCATCACGAATCAGTTGTTGGTTAGATGTGTCACTTCTTTTTGCAAAAACTACCATTTTTTATAAAAACATATTGATAGCCTATCGATTTTAACGATTTGGCATAATTATAAAGGTGCATAGTTTCTTTACTATTAAAATTGTTTATATAAATCTTTTTCGTATCTTCATTCTCTTTTAGTTTGGCTTTAGAAGACATAAATTTATCTTTTTGCATTTTGGAAGTAAACTTTACAACAACAGTTTTATTTTTTTTATTTCAGTTCCTGGTGTAGATAAGTAACTTGCCTCATGTATGAGGTTGTTAAAATTTTTAACAACTTTTCCAATTCTTCTTTAATAAGGTTTAAACTTCTTTCAATCCAAGTTTTAAATGAGTTTAAATCATTTCTTCGGTTTACAATTTGATACTTTTCGAGTAACTATGCAAGAACCTATTAGATAAAATAAAAATAAAATTGGTGAGTGGTCAGAGCTAAGTTCATCACAAAGTGCATTAGATATACATACCGGAGTAAACAAAAGCATCTAAAAGGTCTGGGTTTCTTCTTGGATCCGTAGGCCAATAAGCTGGACTTCCGGTTGATAAAACTCAGTGTTTGTTAATAATGCAGTTGCGTAGCTCAATGCCCTTTGGATTTTGGGCTCTTGACCCCCACCATTGGCGTTTAGCGTTAAAATCACGACCTACTATAAATCTAGATCCCAAAAGATTAAAGAAATCTTGAAAATCTTGGTAGTTTACTTTAAAGCTTGGTAGAAAATAAATGGAACATATTGATATACTCGTACATATATGTCAGATGACAATCTATTTTAATACAAACTGTTTGAAGAAAGATTTGACTTATTATATAGGAGACTTCATACCTTAATGTTGATATAATTAGAATTGCGGATCCTGCGTGGGCAAAATCATGTGGTTAATTATCATTTATTAAATCAAAATTCCTAATCTTAAAAAACGTTCTGTTTTTAAAATGAGTTTCTCTACAAGTAATACATCCATATATAGTTAGTTCAACTTCACTGGCGTGGTTGGAAAGACCAATTGCATTCAATGCTGCAATACGAAGATGTAATTGCATAGTTTTGAAATAAGAATTGTGATCATATTAAAAAGTTTATTAGTTAGTTCAATTTGATTTTTAAGCAAAATTTAAATTTTTTTTAAAAGGACTGTTATTTGAATTATGTTGCGAATTTTTTAGAATATTTGCATATGTACTTTGATTTTGTTGATTATTGTTGTCAATCACTGACCTAAATGTATTATTGTCGGACATATAGTTAACATTGTGAGGTCTGCTAATATAATTGTTGTTTTGTAGTTTTTTGCTCAATACCGGCCAGTATACGGCACAGCCTCTATAATTAGCTGGATGACTTTTTAAACAGTTTACGCATCTGGGCTTCGTGTCTTCGGCTTCATGCCGATCTTGGAAGCGATGAACTAGGTCATTATATTTTTTGAGCGGAACTATCGAAACAATTGCGTTACTCAAAAGTCTGATATCATATATATTTTTATTGTTTGATTTTGGTTCCAGATCAATATAAAACATGGATAGAGGAGTTTTAGTAATCCCACGAATAATATTCGTGACATTTTTAACTTGATGTCTTTGGTTTTCAATATTGTCAATCAATCAATAATGTCTTCCGTTGGTGTTGTGTGGTGCAAAATGTTTTAATACAACCCTATATGCCCTTTCCTGTCTGATTTGATAAGTATGAAAATTAAGTTTTTTATCATTCAAATATCTAACTAATACTCTATACGAATTAATTGTACTAAGCATTACTCTTATTTGACCATCTCTAAGAGTCTCTTATTTTAATTCACAAATTTTTAACTTTTTGTTTTTTCCGGTGCTATCTATGACCGTACTTTTTTAACTCCAAAATTCGACTTACTAAATTTTTCATTTTTCTGATTTACGATACTTAAAACTCTAGGAAATTTGTTTACATTTAAATTTTAATCTTTATTGTGACATTTCGCTTACAATAGAATATTGCGACATATCGCTTATAATAGAGAAATTATAAAAATTGTTTACATTATTGATTTGGTTTCAAAATATTTTTTATAATTAATTTTTTACGACCACACAATTTGCACTTTTACTGCACTTGAGTGTGATGAACTTTTAAGTGGGTGGTCTTTATTTTAGTTTTGACGATCTTGCATTTTTAAGTACGAATTAAATTAGGGCAACATAAATCTGATTACTTGCATTTTTATTAACCATAACGTTAACTTATATCTTTAGTCATGGCATTAATATTTGTCACATTTGGTATAATTATTGGTGAGGGTTTTGGTAAATTAACTTCGTTATCTTAATTATCATTTTCACATTCTTTCATAGCATCATTATCTTCATAATTTTTTAAGCATCACTTTCATCACTGCTTAAAGCAGAAAACTGGTTTTGTTGCAATGTTCTTAGACTTTGTTGCTTGTTTTGAAGTACTAGGCTGTTCATTGTTGTTGGTATATATCAATTTGTTTGCACTACTATAAATTATGTTTGAAAATATATCGTTATTATTTGGCCGATTCTATTAAACGTCGTCTTTGTAACTACCTGCCAGCTTAAATCATTGTCTTCTTTTTCGCAGTCATCATCCATTATGATGATCAGTGCAAATTGTTTTTATTTATAATAATTCTTTTTATTAAACCATATAAATTGTCCTTGTAAGAAAAATTTTTGTTTTTTAATATTTTTAATACCGTTAAGATTTTTTCGTATTAAGTAATATTTATAATTTTTTTTTGCCGAAAATTTATAAATATTTATCGAATAAAAATATTCAGTTTCGCTTGACAGTTAAATCGAAAATGATTATAATAAAATTGTTTAGGTCCTTATTTTGTAAGTCCCCTGCGTTGAACGCGTCACTTACACTTCACCGATAAAGGTGAACGCAGAACAAAAATATTTAATTTTGTATATCACTATTCTGTATATCACTGGAATTTTCAATGCATTACGTTTTTATGGTTGCCTACCTTTATACAATTAATAACTATTTTCAGCATTTTTCTTAAAATATGTATTTTAATGCGATTCAGCAATTCTAGTGTCAAATAAATAATTAAAAAAACACAATTTTAAAAAAAATTTTATAACCGTTTATAAATTATAAAATAAATTTCGAATTTCGATTATTAAAATATCAGTTATGTGCAAATCTAATAAGTAGCTATGCCTTTAGCCAGAGATGTTTAGTGCAATTTTTGAACAATCTTCAGCATCAGAAGACGAAGATCGTCCCAGGAAATGAACATTACGAAACGCAAAATGCGTTTTCAAAATGATTTTATGGATCTGTATGCCAAACAATGAGTAAGCAAACATATTTTCTATTGAATGTTATTAATAGTGTTCATGTATCGCAGATTTATACAAAATTTTAGGATGAGTAAGGAAACTTTTAAATTTATACTAGATGAGATTTCTGCTCATATGAAAAAAACATTTAGAGGTACAGCAATAATCAACAAAATCAAATTGGCTACAGTTTTTCGCTTTCTCGCTACTGGAGGTTATCAAAAAGGAATTGGTAACGAGTTTACGTCATCATTGTCTCAAACGAAAGTTTTTGAAGTCATAGGCGAATGTAGTAAATGGGTGAAATTTAACCTTCGTCCTGACGAGGAAAGATCAATTAAACTAAAATTTTATGAAAAATTTAATATGCCAGGAGTTATTGGCTGTATGGACGGCGCACACATAAAAATAATGGTACCCAAAGAGGAACTAAGACACCTTTATTATAACCGTAAAGGTTTTTATAGCCTCAATGCTATTTTGGAATTGTTATACATATAGAATAAAATAATTTGCATAGATTTGCGATTCCGATCTAGTTATCAGATATGTTGACTCCCGACATCCAGGGGCAAATCACGACTCATTTATTTGGTCATCGAGTGCAGCAAATGAGTCCCTAGAACAAGGTTTTTTTAACGGAAAGTCTCTTAGGTAAGGAACAAATTTTGTATATCTATCTATCTATGTATAGGCGATGGAGGATATCAGTGCTTACCAATTTACTCACTCCATACAGAAACCCTTCAACTGATGCCCAAATAAAATTCAACACCACATTGACCAAGGCCCGCAATTGCATCGAGACACCGTAACCGGTGTTTTAAAAAACCGATTTAGATGGCTTATAGGAGAACGGGAATTACACTATAGCCCAGAGAAATCAAAAACCATTATAAATGTGTGTTGCGCTTTACACAATATGTATATTTTTTAAAAATGATTGGCCAGCAATGGAAGAAACAGAAGAAAATGAAAACAATGTTGTACATTTGGAAAATGATAGTTCGGTTTCTGCCACAGCTGA
Organism: Sarcophaga variegata; assembly: GCA_932273835.1. NCBI lineage: Eukaryota > Metazoa > Arthropoda > Insecta > Diptera > Sarcophagidae > Sarcophaga > Sarcophaga variegata. The sequence continues at coordinate 44,814,644 of OW026358.1, read as the reverse complement.
AAGCATAAGGAATGAAGTAGCAAATAATTTGTAATTTAGTTATGTATTTTTATTTATTTTTATAATTCAACATTTGAAATGAAATTAAACAAACTTTGGGTTTCAATTAAATTAGGTAATTTAGTTACAGCTTGTGATTAATTTTCTATGGCACTCGTAAGTTTGTCTAAAGTTTCGGTGTTTTTTTCCACCAATTTTATAATTTTGGATTTTTCGCTTTTAGCATTACGACGACGTTTTCCTAAAATGGTTTGTTTTTTTTTCATTCTGTGGTAATTCGAAGTTGACGGAAACATTTTCTTTATCCTCAGATAAAAGCGGTAATTCCAGCCCTAGAATTCACACACATTAATATTAACAATACTGTCGACATCTTGCTCAATTGGTGAGAGTTCCTGATAGGGACCTCCACCTGTCTGACGTATGCTACTTTTATTTAACGATAACTTTTTCTTTGTACTGCCTCTTAGACCAGTCAAAACCTATAAATTTATTATAAAATAAAAAAATATAGATTTATTATTAAAATAAAATTTTTTATATTTACTTTTCTCCACTCCGACTTTTTTCTTATTGGTGGTCCAATGCCATTAAGATCTTTGCAAATTTCCTCCCATCGTTTTTCTACATCAGCCCTGCTACTTCCATACGCTGAAGTTCCTATTGCCAATTTCACGCCCTTTTCCATTCCATCTGTCAGCAATTTGAACTGTTCTGTCGTTGTAGATTTTTTAGCCCTTTAATAAAATACATAACAAATATTTCAAAAATAAATGTATATCACATAGATAGATACTTACTTACATATTCAAATAATTTAAAAATTAAAATTTTTTTTATAATTATATAAAAAACACAAAATGCCAGAATAATTTAGGTGTTAGGTTTGAAGTTTTGAATGACATTTTTTGCAGGTGATACGTTTACCAAAATTTCAAATTCTATACATTGTTTTAAAATAACGTAACAATAAGTGTTTCCAACGCAAACAATCACGTGTCATATTAATGTGTTTTATAAAATACTAAATTAATAAACGCAGGTGAAGTGAGGCATAGTATTTTAAGAAATTAGGTCCTAAATGTTTACTTTGTTAAATTTTCTTCCTAAAAAGTAGTGTTTTCGCAAACCTGGAAACTATCTTCGATCTTTACATGCTTTGCTAAAGAAAATCATAATTCACTTTGCGTCGTGATGTATGGGTGTACCTAGGATTGCCAGATTCCGATTCGCAAAAAGCTGGACATTGGGTTTTTAAAAGCTGGACAAAACAAAAAAAAGCTGGACATACAAAATACTGAGAAAATGTTAAATTTGGTTTTGTGTAAATAATTTTTATTAAAATATCCATTGTTATCAACATATGTATGTATTACTATTTAAAAATATTACAATTAAATAAATTCATTGCATTCTTTAAAAAAATTTTAACTAAACTTAAATTTTTTCGGTTCAATCCGACATATAAATATTTACATATACATATGTAAGTAAGAATTAAAATTAAATACGAAAAACAAACAAAAAATCAAAAAATAAACAAAACAATAAAAAATAACAATTCAGTCTAGTTTGATTTTGTTTATACTAGTTTGTACTTTGGTAAAAAAAACGTTTGTAATAAGCTAATGATTTGACAAAGATAACATGAAAATGATTGCCCAAGTTATTGCAGTGTACAAAAAAATTTCTATTTAGCTGGACATATTAAATTTTAGCTTGAAACTGGACAAGCATCAAAAAAGCTGGACAATCCAGCCAAGTTCAGCCAGGCTGGCAACCCTAGGTGTACCTTAAAATGAAATAATAAAGTGAATTCAATAAGCCGTATCGAAATTATATTCAATATAATATCAAAGTTCTTGCCACGAGTTATCACATAATTGGCCTGTTCGGTAAGGTTTGCTACTACGAGATAACTCGTAGTTGTCAAAGTCAAAGTGTTAAAATCCCTAAAATTGCTGAAATATATTGGTGAACCTAGACTTTTGCTGTCCACTGTACATACAGTGAGTAAACACTTTTGTTTTTAAGTATAAAACAGTTTTGTTCTTAAGTATAAAAAAATTCATTTAACATTTTATAAGTAATAAATAAACGTTTTTATTTTTGAAAATTTATTACACTATTCTCATTTACTTTCCTCGTTATCCTAAAAAATGAATTATTTGAGTGGTGTTTACTCACTTTTGGCGCTCAGTGTATATCTATGATATACTCTTGCTTTGAATCACATCTTTATGGTCTTAATGGCGTTAAATTTTTCATAAAACTCAGATTTTTTAATTTTCCTTTGCTGAAACTGAAACATTTATTTCAATCAAGCAGATGACTTGTCTACTGTAACAAACCGTAGAATGAGCTTTGTTCGCAAGTAATGGGTATTTTCAAAGAAGTTGATTGAGGGCGTTTTAAATCCTAGGTAGTCAGGGGTTAAGTATTTAGAAGGGGATTTTAATTTCGAAAAATTTCTAAAGAAAACCATGATGCAAATTGTTCGTGTGTTCTGATATTCGAACCAGGGATGTTTGGGTTTATAATTAAGCATTGTTGCTCCTATATCATGCGATCCTATATTAATGATTGAAATGTTGCATATTTTAACATATATACAAACAATAGTTTGTATTTTCGTAGAACGGGAATGTGTTGTGCAATATACATTTTTATTTTTATCGTATTGTTAAACCAAGCACTCTTAACTATAACAAGTTTCCTGTTCTTTTGTGTGTAAATATTTGCATGAACTTTATACAAATTATACATAAATACGTACGTGCGTATATGTGCAGTCATTATATGGAATCGCTCTTACAAACAAAAATCGTTGAAAGAAAATGAAAAACGAGACAATGCTACAAAAACAAAGCGAAAAGTAACTGAATGAACCAACGAAATGAACTGTTTTAAAAGTTTTAATTTAAAAAAAAGGTAACTGCACTCTACCACATGTTAAAACAGAAAAACTAAGTGAGTGGAAAAAGAACAAGAACAAAGAAAACTAAGCAAAATATTTAATTATGATAATATGTCATACAATTTAGCAATTGAAGTGTGTTCCTTATTTTTAAAGTCAATTCTATTTTCTAGATACGTATCTATAAAAATATTACTTAGGTTAGGTTAGAGGACGTGTACTTGTCAATTAAGACAAGTACAGGCCCCGGAGGTCGACCACTTATGTTGTGTGAGTTAATTTTTATACATGAGAGGTGGGACTTACAGTTTAAAGTCGACTCCGAACGACAGATTTTTGGGAAACTTTTTCATGGCAATTTTATTTACTATGAGTTAAAAAAATATATATTACTTAAATCTATTGGATTTCATGTAAAGATTTATTTATCTTTTCATATACTTATATGATATACCGTATTAACATACTTTATTGTTGTTGTGTGATTTATGTTACATAATCCATATTTTAGTATTTCTTAATTATAAGGTAAATTTATTTATTTATTTTTGTTTTAAAGAAAAATAAAGATTGTATCAAATTATTCTGTTAAAAAGTTATCATTATGGAAATTAAAACTAAATATTCTGTTTTTGAAGCAATCAAAATCTTGGGAACATACTGGCCAATCCGCACTACTTCAATAATTTTTGATGTCAACCAATTCTTTGAGTAATGACAGTTGTGCTGTGCTACTGATATATGATTGTCTGTGGAGTTATGCAATAATAAAGTCACCAAACGAATTTAAAAAGTTGATAATTAGTCGGCGCTATTCAACGTTAAACAAACAACGTTACGGTTCACACCCCAGGTTAGACATTTTCAACAAAACAAAAATATTTTTTCGGCGAGTCCCTCTATGCGGTTTTCTGGTAAAAACATCTAAGAGTAAATAAAATTGCTATGAAGAGCCTTTCAAAAATCGGTTGTTCGGAGTGGATTTTAAGCTGGAAGTCCAGCCACTCATGTATGCAGTTAAAACACACCAATAATTGATACCAGATGCTAGGTCGAAATCCTGCCAAAAGGGTTGTAATGACTAATTATGTACGTACATATGTATATAAAACCAACTGGGTTGGAATCTTCCGCATTGAATAATAGGGCTAAATGGATGGAAATCCGCGACATTGGTATTGGTCAAAAATATCGTGGTTCCTCTCCTGATGTTGATGTAAACTCTCTCAATGACAAATTTGTTAATATTAATGTTCCGACCCCTGATAGTAGCATATATGACGATTTTTGTCGCGCAAAAAAACTCCTTTAGTTTTCGTTGTGTTAATCAGTTCATAGTTTTGGAATGCTTATCTTCGGTGAAATCGAATGCGATTGGTTCTGATGACTTAGATCCTTTGTTTTTAAAAGCTTTTTCACCTAGACTTTTGCCTTTTTTACTCATTTATTCAATACAGTTTTAACTATGTCGTCCTTCCCTGATGAGTGAAAGCAGTCGAAAATCATTCCAGTTCCTAAATCCAACAACGACTTCAGGCCAATTGACATTCTTCCATTCCTGTCTACAGTAATGAAAAACCTCAAAGCTAGAGAAATAAATAATTATCTCGTAAGTAATAATTTCCTCTCTGAGAGGCAGTCGGGATTTATGAAAGCTAGGAGCTGCACTACTGCCTAAGTTAATGTAGTTGATGACCTTAGGTTCAAACTAGATGAAAACTGCATAGCGTTTTTAGTTCTTTTGGATCACGCTAAGGCTTTTGATACGGTTGATCACGAGATATTATTGAAAAAGCTACAGACCCTCTTTCATTTTTCTAATTCAGCTGGTAGTCTTATACGTTTTTATCTTGTGAATAGATCACAACGAGTTTACCTTAACGGAAACATCTCAAATTCGCTAGACGTTGGAAGAGGTATTCCTCAAGGATCTATATTCGGGCCTCTTTTAGCCTGTATATACATTAACGACCTATCTGATGACTCGGAAAATTGTAACGTGCACATGTACGCTGGTGACGTTCAGCTTTACAGGAGCATTCGTATTGAGAATATTAATCTTTGTATAGACCTGATTAACTACGATTTACGGAAAATTGACAACTGGGTCAAGGCTAATGGACTTTGTATAAATCCCTCAAAATCTAAATGTTTATTGCCTTCTAGAACGAAAGGAACATTTGTTGTGCCAGACATAATTATCAGGGGGAATAAAATTGATTTTGTTAAATCAGCATACAATCTGGGTATTAACTCTAATGGTCGGCTAAAGTTGTCTAACCACTTTAATGCCACCGTTGACAAAGTATACGGTGTGTTTAGAAACTTATGGGCTGTTATAGATTCGACTCCCTTTCCCACACGTATGCAACTGGCTAAAACTGATTCCTGTTCTTTTATACGGGTGGGAAATTTACACTAACTGTAATGCTGATGATAGGCGGAAACTCAACTTGGCTTACAATAATATAGCCAAATATGTATTTATTAAGGGACGTCGAGATCATAAATCACAATTTTCTTACCAGATATTTGGAATTAATTTTGACATCTATTAAATATTAAATGCCTTATTCTCCTCCATAAGGTTATTACTTCAAAACAGCCAATATACTCATTAAAAAGGATTAACCGCAAGAATATCTCAAGCCACAAAAACGAAATTTTACAGGGGAAGGTTTTTATTATTTATTTCTTGTGCAAATTAAGTTAGAAAGTTAAAATTTTTTTTTGTTATAACTTCATAAATGTACAGAGTGTGATCCTGAAATTTGTATAGATGATGCAATTAATGCCAATGAATTTATTTCTTACAAAAAACTATATATGAAAAATATGTCGCTTGAGATATTTTTGCGGCTATGGCTCGATATTTTTCTTTGTTTGTGTATATTTCTTAATATTTTTACATACTGTTATTCGTATTTTTCCAACTTTATTTTTTACATATATTCATTTCTTTTTTGTCTTATTTTTTTGTATCGATTGCTATATTTTCTAAGATTTTAACTTGTTCTAATTTATTTCTATTTCTATATTATTACTTATATTTTTTACTTATTAAATCAATGATTCTTTTAAATTTTTTTCTTTGCTAAACTCCCATAGCACTTTCAATTATAAGATTAATATCTTGTTGTGCTATGATCAATATTAAATAAAAAAATAAATCATTCTATAAATAATACAATATAAAATACTGCTCTCTACTCTTTAAAGAAGCTACGCATTCACCTCTCCGTTCCATATAAGAGCCACTGTAGAGAAGTTGAAACTTTCTTTTAGAAAATTTTAAAATTCGTTAAGGCGAAATTGAGCAGTGACTTTCTAAGACATGGGGTGAATTTTACGCAGACGTATCGCTGGAAATTGTATTGCAAGGTCTACTGCTATGAAGTAAGCGTCAGATACAAATGTCTCCATAGAGTGAATCATATTGTGAATCAGCCTAATTTTTGTTTGAGTTGACGATGACATCTGTCAAACATATACATATATCAGTAAACATACAACATATTTTTTATGGTCTTAAAGACAGTGTATTGTGTACCATATTATTATAATTTGCGGAAGGTTTAATTTGTTGTTTACCTTTGAAGAAAAATGCTGGAGATTCGATTTTGATGTTGAAAATTGAAAAGTGTGAAAAATATATGCCACATGAATTGAATGACAGATCATGGACAATCGAAAAAAAACTTTTTTTCTTCAAAGGTATGATAGAAAATCAGTTTTGAATCGAATTGTTACTGGCGATGACAAAAGGCATGGATAGCAGTGGTGTACCACGAGCTCCTACAACCTGATGAAATCGGCAATAAAAGTCGATAGCCGCAACAAATGATCAATTTGCATTAATAGAAAAATGATCAGGATAGACCACAAGACGTGGCAATCTTATATTGGAACATAAATCAAAACCATTTCAGGATACAAACCAAGCATTAAGCTGGAATCTGCTATCCCACCCGCCTATTTGTTTTCATCGATGGTACACGCATTGGTTGAGGAGCACTTCATTCCTACAATGAAGTAGAAAATTGAGTGACAAATTAGCATGCTTCGAAGACGAACAGTTTTATTGGCGCGGAATCTACAAATGGAATGAAAGATAAAAAGAAATGTGTAGCCAAATGTTGTTTAATTTCCCATTAAATATTAATGTTTTCATTTCACCAACTCTTGTATCAAAAAATATTGATGTAGTCGATTAGCCTCTTGCCCAGATTTTAATACAATGAAAAATATATTTTACGCAAGTATTTTACTCCAGTTATATGAAAATACGAATATGTAATTGATGAAAATACCGCCAAAATTTAGTATGTAAAGTAGAATGAAAAATAGAATATTTAGTTTATTTAGTTAACAAGTTAATAAATTGATTATTTAACAAAAATTATTCAACAACAATAATAAAGTATATAAATACATTATTTCCTAAAAGTGTATAAATATATAAAAAAATCTTCAAAAGGAAAACAATAGATTAAAAGAATATTTTAAATAAAAAAAATTGTGAACTTATAAATATGGGACGCAGTGTTAACTGCTACAAAAACAATTGATAACTTGTATGTATAACAGCGATAGTGATAAAAAAAGGAACAACTACAAAAAACTTGAAAAGACACAGAAATGAAAAGAAGACTAAGCAAAAAAATTTAATTATGAGAATATAAAATTTGACGATTATGCCTTTGATTTAAAAAAAATTAACAACTTGCAACAAAAATTAACAACTTGCAACAAAATTTTAAAACACAGCAACAATAAAAAAATTTGCAGTAATGAGGTTTTTATGGAAAAGTATCAGTGAAATAAAACTTCCTATGATTATTATTCCTTCATCGCAATACAGTCAACACAACACTCGGTAAGCACCACAAGTACATATTCAAAGTTATGCAAATAAATATTGACGGAAAATAAGAATGTATGCTTTTGAGAGGCATGTCATTAAAAATATTCTTGTTGTTTTATTACTTTATATGTGTGTTCGGAATTATGGAATATATAATCAAATCTTTATTTATCTCCATTCCAATGTGTTATCTTTATGTAAATTATCGTAAAAAATTATTGATTAAGAAAAGATTTAATTGTGATCTCAAGGTTAACTAAAAATTACAAAATTTTGTTAAATTATTTAGGCAACGAAATCTGTGTTAAATTGTATTGTTTAATAATTTAAAGTAAGATAAAATTTTTGAAGTATTAGGAATAAGAATTAAATATAAAAACAACCGTCAATTTATTAAATTGTTAATAAACTCAATATTTAGACAGATATAATTCAGACAGGAATATAATATTATATTCAGAAATGCACTTTTATTGAGTCAATATTCGGTTTATTGAGTACAATGTTTTAAGTGTTCAGACATAATAATATACATAGTTCAGCTGCTTATTCAATATTCATTTGACAGCTGGTAAACAAAACACCCACATTGTTTTTATTTTGCTTTTTATTTTGTTGTTTTTTTTTTTTTGTTTGTCATTGTTGACATTTGTCAAATTTGTCAAATATCAACAGAAAATGTTCGGATAATTGTAATATGCTCACTGAACGTACTTATTACATTGTTGCATTTTAAGTTTTACTTAATATTATAAAAATTTGCGTATTTATTGCGCAATAATTAATTGAAACTTTATATGAAATATTAAGCTCAATAATGGCGTTTATTGCGATTTACGCAATAAAAGTGCATATCTGAACATCGTATAATACTGTTGATATTTATTATATCTGAAAGAAATATTTGTTTTTTCTGATTTTGTATCAGCCAAACTTTATTTACATTACATACTACAAATTTATGTCTTTCTGAAGAAAATTTTGTATTAAAAAAATATTTTTTTAAATTTACTTAGAAATTTTTTAATCATCACTTTCATCACTGCTTAAAACAGAAAACTGGTTTTGTTGCAATGTTCTTGGAATTTGCTGATTATTATAAAGTTGTTGGTATATATCAATTTGTTTGCACTACTATAAATTATGTTTGAATCATATTCACAATAAATATAAACCAATCCAATAATACCAATCGTCATATGTCTACTAACATTGACTTTTTGGTATAGTTTATACATTGGCGGCATTATTTTTATCGAAATAAGCATAAAGCTGTCGTTACGGTGAACGGCATGTGATATTGAACCACCAGCCTTAGTGAATATCCGTGTTTAAAGTTAATGAACTAAGAATCAACTTGCCATACAGCACGCTTAACAATAGATTTTCTTTCCAGAAGTGTTCCTGCTTACTGGACTCCCCGTTCATGAGAGTTATAGATTAAGTTAAGTAGTGTAAGTACGCTTAAAGTTGTGGAACTTAAATAAGAAAAAAGAAAAGAGAAGCAATAAAAGAATTGATCATTATTCTCGATCAACCCCCATACAATAAGGTACGTGTATGTTTTTTTAAACATAAATCTGTAGTCTTTTTCTAATACTTTTGTATTTTTTCTCTGTGCTCATATTAAATATTTTATTTTGGACTTATTTACCCCAATTCCCCCGAAACATTTGGTCCACTTCGAGCCAGATAAAACCAAAATAAAATATTTTAATTTGAGCTATCTCTTGCCAGATTTGAAGAGACAGCCATATTGGCCAAAATTAAAGGAGTATTTTTTTTAAATCATCCCCATCATCTATCACACAACAAAACGCCCCCATTTACAAATATTATTTTATAAAAAAAGGTATGTTCGTGAATTTTTAAAGAAAAAAGTGAGAAGTGAGAATAATTAAATAGAATAATAATTAAATAAAGTGTAAGAATATATATGTAAGTGCTGAATGTACGGGATTATAAAGTGAATTGTTGTTGCGATTACATCAAAGTGCGTTTTGTTGTTGCTGAAAGCAATAAGTACAAAAAGTGTTGTTGGCTGTTTACTTCTTTTTTTAAAGTAAACAGTTTATTGCTTTCTGCGTGTGTTGTCAATCTTCGTTATTGACATTATTTTTGCGTTTTTTTTTCGGCAATTCAGCAGTGAAAATATATGAAATTATATTCTTACATTCAACTAAATTTATTAATAATTTTTTGAACATTTTAATAATTTTATCGCTTTAATTTTATTTCATATTATTTCATATAATTTTGAATATTTTATAAATTCATTTATTTATTTATTTTTATATTTAAATATTTTTTTTATTTTGAAAATTTTCGCGTGAACGGTTTATGTCGAACTATTTTTGAACGATTCCAATTTTTTCGGATTTTGAATATCTTTTATTCGTTTTTTTTTCCTTAAATCATTCGTGTAGAGATATTGCGACATTTTTCGTTACGTATCGCGATTTTTTTGGGTTATTTTTTTTACGAGAGGTTTTCGTAACTCTACATTTCGTGTCGGAATATTGCGAAATTCACGTTACGTTCCGTGTTTTTCTTTGGTTTCTTTTTTTACATAAAGTTTTTTGTAACCCTTTTTGAAGTTCCTGACTCATACGAAAATGGAACGGAATTTAAGAAATTTCAGTAAGAATTTCAACCGCCTAGCGGATTTTGAAACCTTTGTTCGGGCTATTCCGAAAGAGGAACATTCCGTTCATTCTTTGAACACGCATCGGCAGGAATTAGTCCGTTTGTGGGAGGTCTTCCGCGATAGTTATGAAGACCTTCTAGAGAATGCTGAGGATACCAAGATGTCGACAAAGGACATCAAGACAAAGTACACGTCGGGATATACTTTGTATTTCGAACTGGTATCATTTCTCGATAGTTTAGTTGATACTTTTAAGTCTAAACCCGCGAACCCTAGTGGTACTATCCCCATACACCTTCCCCCGTGTGACACCCAAACGTTTTCTGGGGATTACGCGTCCTGGCCAACCTTCAGGGACATGTTCACGGCCCTTTACGGGACTAACCCCCATATCAGTAATACACAGAAGATGTATTATGTTCTACAAAAAACGGAAGGCGAGGCTAGGGATATAATCCGCACATGCCCTATGACGAACGATGGGTTTGATATGGCGTGGAAAAATCTGGTAGACCGGTACGAGAACAAGCGAGTACTGGTAAATTCCCAGTTGAAAACTCTATTCAATATTTCTACCATAGAAAGGGAATCGGGTCCTGCATCAAGCGATTGCAGAGGACAATCAATGATTGTATAACGAATTGGGACGTCATATTCGTTTATATCTGTTCTACCCGTTTACCTGAGACCAATCTTGGCCTTTGGGAACAGTCACAGGGCCCCAACTCGTGCTTGTCCAAATGGAGCAGCATGGATGAATTTTTGACCGCGAGATATCGGACCTTAGAGTCTGTTTCTGATATCATTGGTAGTCACAATCCAAATCAAGCGGGCAATGGTACTCGAAATTCCCCTCGGGAGAATCGAAAGTTCAGGAATTTTGGGACAACGGTCACTCCTACTATACCCACGGTTTCGGTTCGGTTTCCTTGGGTTCGTCCATTGACCCAGAATTTCACTTGGAGACTGATGCTAATGTGGTCGAGCAACTAACTGGTCGCCTACCTACGTGTTCACTGAAAGACACAATTGATTTGGATTTGTCCGAAATCCCTGCTTCGGATCTCAAATGCTACCATATGGATCTACTATTGGGAGCGGATGTATATTCGCAAATTATGTTGACCGACGTAAAAAGGGACCCTAAGGGTTCTCTTATAGCCCAGAAGACCGTCTTTGGATGGGTCCTTACTGGTAGAGTTCCTCAGCCGCATTCTTTACACTCTATCGTGTCATTTTTCAGTCATTTGGACTTGAACGCCCAAATCACTCGGTTTTGGGAAGTTGAGGAAGTTCCCAAATTTATGAAAGTTTCGGCTGAGGACAAATTTTGTGAGGATTTGTACCGTCGTACCACCACTAGAAATAGGGAGGGACGTTATGTGGTGACCTTGCCTTTTAGGTCCGAATTTCCGACCAGTTTGAACCTTGGGTTCTCCCGGAGAATAGCCCTCTCGCAGTTCATGAGGAATGAAGCGAGATTACTTAAATCCCCGGAGGTTAAGAGTCAGTATGACTCGGTTATTGAGGAATATTCTACCTTGGGTCATATAACAAAGGTCAGCGCCGATTTAGCTCATTCTCCCAACTCTAATTATTACTTGCCACATCACGCTGTTTTTAAACCCGATAGTACTACGACTAAACTTCGGGTAGTCCTTAATGCCTCAAGCCCGTCTTCGAACGGTGTTAGTCTCAACAATGTCCTACACCCTGGACCAATTTTACAGTCTAACCTGACTATACTGATTTTGCGTTGGAGACTGTTCAGATATGTTTTTAATTCTGATATAGAGAAAATGTATAGGCAGATACTGATCAGACCGGATCAGACACATTTTCAGCGGATATTATTTCGTCGAAACCCCGAGGGAGATATAGAGGATTATGAATTGAGAACAGTGACGTTCGGAGTGAACTGTGCTCCTTATTTGGCAATTAGAACGTTGCACCAATTAGCTAGCGACTGTGAGTCAAGCTACCCTTCTGTGTCCACCATTTTGCGTACTCAAATGTACGTGGACGATATTTTGTCGGGTGCACATTCTATTGAGGAGGCCATTCATAATCGTGATGAATTGATTCACGTTTTGAAGTCGGCTGGTTTTTCGTTGCGGAAATGGACTTCGAACGAACAAAGTCTTATTCGGGACTTACCCCCCGAACATTTATTGGATTCTAATTTTTTGAAATTTTCAGATGCTAGTACTGCTAAAACGTTGGGTTTACGTTGGAACGCGAGCTTGGACACATTCTTCTTCAAGCCATCTCCAACGCCCGATATTACCCAAGTCACCAAACATTCTGTCCTTTCTCAAATAGCCAAGCTATTTGACCCTGTTGGGTGGCTAGCACCCAAAATAATTGTCGCTAAAATACTTATGCAACAAATTTGGAAGGACAAAACCGAATGGGACGATTGTTTGAAACACATGACGTTACACAGGTGGCGCGAATTTGTCGATGATTACTCGTTCATCGGCAGGATTAATATCCCCCGCTGGGTTAATTTTAACCCTGAGTATGAAGTACAACTTCATGCATTTTGTGATGCTTCTGAGAAAGCATATGCTGCCACCCTTTATAGCAGAATCAAAACCCCGTCAGGTGAAATATTCACTCATTTGCTCGCTGCCAAGACAAAAGTTGCGCCAGTAAAGGTGCAAACCTTACCCCGTTTAGAGCTCTGCGGTGCAACTCTGTTGGCAAAAATGGTACACTCACTCCTCACGGAGCTGAATTTTACCAATGCGAAAACTTTTTATTGGACAGACTCGACAATAGTTCTGTCCTGGTTTCAGAAACCCCCGTGCCATTGGCCAACTTTTGTGGCGAATAGAGTTTCGTATGTTTTGGATACTATTGGCATCGATAATTGGAATCATGTGGAATCTCATCATAACCCTGCTGACCTGGCTAGTCGAGGTATAACAGCCAGAGAACTCGTCAATTCTGACATCTGGTTCGAGTGAACTTCAATACGACAACGTTCACTGAGGAAATTTTGAGCCGATTTTCGCACTTATCTCGCGAGTTGCGAGTATTGTCCTACGTTTTCCGGTTTTACCATTCCGCCAATAAAACCCATGAGTTATCTCGGAAATACTTGTCAATAGGATTTACTCAGGACGAAATCAGTTTCGTGAAGCTTTGGTTAATTATATTGTGTCAAAGTTCACACTTCCCCGAATACTCAATTTTGAAGGAGAGAGCTGCTTTGCCTCATAAGAGCCCTCTATTGACCTTAAACCCCAAAGGGGAATGGTTTCTTGAGAGTCAACGGAAGACTCTCTCGATCACCAACTTTCACCTACGACGAACGCTTCCCCAAATAACTCCCCTACCATGGTCATTTTACCCGACTATATTTGGAGCATCTTCATAAATGCTCTGTACATGCTGAGTTGTCTTTAATGCTGCGCCTCATGCGGCAGGAGTTTTGGGTCCCTAGGCTTAAAACCCTAATTCGAACAGTTATTCATAACTGTAAGATCTGTACGATTTATCGTAAGAATTTGGGTCAGCAAATTATGGCTGCGCTACCCCCAGAAAGAACGACATTGACTCGTCCTTTCACCCATACTGGTCTAGATTTCGCTGGACCTTATGAAATTAAATCCTATATTGGACGTGGTTGTCGAATCACTAAAGGATATGTGCTGGTGTTTGTGTGTTTTGCCACAAAGGCAATTCATTTGGAAGCCACCAATGAAATATCGACGGACTGTTTTCTGGCCGCGTTTACTCGTTTTTCCTCCAGACGAGGTTGTCCCGCACATATATATTCGGATAATGGAACCGCGTTCGTTGGCGCAGCGAATGTGATGAAAAGGGATCAAGCTAAGTTCTTTACCGAATTGAAGCATAAGATTATATCGGAGAACGTTTTTCAATCAGTCGAATGGCACTTCATTCCTCCTGGAGCCCCACATATGGGTGGCCTCTGGGAAGCTGGTGTGAAAAGTTTTAAAACTCATCTGCGGAAAATATCTAATGCTCAAAAGTTTACTTTTGAGGAATTCACTACCAAGCTGGCAAGAATAGAAGCTTGCTTGAATTCTCGTCCACTCTGTCCCATGACGGATAACCCTTCAGACATTAACCCCTTAACCCCTGCTCATTTCCTTGTGGGTAGTGCTATCCTTTCACCCCCTGAACCTGATTTATCAATGGAATCTCTCACCTACGCTAATAGGTGGCGAAAATTGAAGGTTCTGCACCATTTGTTTGCGCGTCGCTGGAAGGACGAGTACTTAGTTGAACTCCATAAGCGCAACAAGTGGAAATGTCCCCAACGCGATTTCTTGATTGATGATTTTGTCGTGATTCGACACGACAACTTGCCTCCGAGTGAATGGAAACTCGGTCGTATCTCGCGCGTTTATATAGGATCGGATTCGAAAGTACGAGTGGCTGCCGTTCGAACTGCCAATGGCGTTCTAACACGGCCTATTGTTAAGCTCGTATTACTCCCTAACCCTAGTCAGAACTAATTCGTTCTTTCCTTTTCCTTGTTTTGTTTTGTCCTTTTATTTATAGATGTCCGAAGCACCACCCAGAAAATTTACGGTGGAACGTCCAGAAGCCCAGAGTCTGGATGAAGTGGTGAAACTCAAAGTGCCTTTTGTGAAACGGTCACCACTCCCTCCAAAAATGCCCGGCATTCCGCCGCTTAAACCCCTACAAGCGACTGGGCGCAGTAAAGAGACTGAAGTACTGCACGAACTGTTTGGCCCAGTCCCATTTTTCGAAGAGCTGCCGCAGTAGGGAGCGGAGTATGGAGTGCCTGGGCAAACACCACACCATGCTGCATTTCCGGCATCGAGACGACCGCAAACCTAACACTACCAAAAAAAGGGTTGTTCAACGGAAAGACAACAATAAGAGCGCAACCCGCAGCCATGCTCACGAATGTTCCTGCCAAGCCCATAAAAGTAAGGACAACAACAACGTAGTTGCGGCACCCAGCTCTACAGGCGCAATAATCGTTATTAACGTACTTAGTAAATAAGTAATTCTCTTTCTTGTTTTTTTTTAATTGTCACTTAAATGAATTGGTTTTTTTTATGAAATTTTGTATAAAATGAAATTTTTATTTGAAATGCATCGTAACCCTAATTGAATTGTATCTTTATTTCATTTTACTATAATTGAATTTGTTATTTTATTGCTATTTGACCAGGTAACTTCTCGTCTCTACTTGTTGCACCCTTGCAAGGGGGGCGGGATGTTTACGCTGGTCACCCTAATTTAAGTTAAGTAGTGTAAGTACGCTTAAAGTTGTGGAACTTAAATAAGAAAAAATAAAAGAGAAGCAATAAAAGAATTGATCATTATTCTCGATCAACCCCCATACAATAAGGTACGTGTTTGTTTTTTTAAACATAAATCTGTAACCTTTTTCTAATGCTTTTGTATTTTTTCTCTGTGCTCATATTAAATATTTTATTTTGGATTCTTACCCCTATTCCCCCCGAAACACTTTTTATGGGGCTATGTTAAGCCCAAGGTTTATAACAACAAGCCAGCAACTCTTGAAAAATTGTAAACTAACATACGGCTAGATTTTTCCAAAAAAGAGGTCAAATATTTAGCTGATCGTACGAGCCCTGTAAGAAAAAATCCCATGAAATTATTTAATAGATTATTTCATCGCAATAATATTTATGTTTTGTATTATTCTTTTAAGTCATCAAACTCTTAAAACTTTACCGCAAAAATTAAAAAATGGAATTTAAAATAATTTTAGATTTAAAGACAACAAAAATAAAAACTTAAGCCTAGTGGGATTGGCACATGTCCCAAGATATTTTTATAAGTGATTTGATTTTGATTTTTACAAGTATTTTACAGTCAACGATTTTAAATACAGGATTATTTAATTTAAATTAAATTGTTTAACTTTTATTACACAGATTAGGTTTTCAATCAAAATTATGTTTTATAATTATTTTACACAGCTTTTTAAAGTCTGATAACTCGAAATTATTAGCCAATACATAGAAAAATACTTGCTGTAATGCCCTTAGTCCTATATGAGCAGGAAACTAAAATTTCATAATTCTTAGCTCTATTATTCTTGGCAGGAGCAGTCCATCTGTGTGAGTTATTCAAAATTAAAGTTACCTCTTTTAGTTTTAATACTGTCACAAATTGTCTTTGTGATTATTCGCCAAAACTACTTAAGATTAATTCAGTTATGCTGCTTTGCCGCAGTCAGACATATACAATAGATTGACAACATACCGACGGGCATAATAACAATCTCATTGTTTTATTGCATTCGTAATTGTTTTCAATAAATCTGGAAACAGCAACTGAAGCATTCTCTTTTAAAACTATTCTAAACACAAATTGAAACAGCAGCATATTCTTTTTACTTAAATTTGTTTTGTTGCATTACATTTTTCCTACAGGAAACTGAAAAAGTTTCCTTTTTGAAATAAAAAGAAATTGACTCGTAAATTTGTAGGCAACGGTGAAAAATACAAAATGCAAAGTATTGTTTGCTTGATTTCCTTCTGAAGCAGATACCATAGTTGTGTTATATTTTATAAGCCACAAACAGTGGTTTAAAATAAATCAAGGTTTTATTTTGTGTTACATACATACTACAACCCTTCAGACAGCATTACGACCTAGCATCTACCACCAGTTTAGTTGTGTGTGGTAATTTGATACATAAGTAGCGACACCTACAGTTTAAGATCGACTCTGAACGACAGATTTTCGAAAAACTTTTCATGGCAATTTTACTTACTTTCATAGTTTTTGCCAGAAATCTGCTGAGAGGAACTCGCTATCCATATTTCATTTTGTTGGAGATGTCTGACCCGGGGACATAACAGAGGAAACAGCGGAAAAATATTGTAACTTCTGTAGGAATTCTGCAACCACGATTTGTGGCAGCTGGTAACTATAATGCTAAATATACCTTTTGCAAATCCCGGTTAATTACATCTACAAGGAATAATTACCCTCTTACCAAGGGCTCTTACAAGGACTGAATTTGGAACGCATTAATGAATTAATGAATGGAAATCTCCTATCCAGGTGTCAGCAGGCATATAATAAAGGACACCGAACGCTTGTGATAGAGATATAACTTGCACAGAAGGACTTTACACTGCACACTTTCCTGAATATCGAAGGAGTTTCCAACAATACCATATATCCGATAAGATTAGTTGTGCAGTAAAATATGTAAAAGTGGGTATCTAAACTACTTTGTGGAAGGACGATCTACGCTGTGCTAGGGGATCTCACACATTATCAGAGATATAGCCTATCGCAACCTTGATTTCTAAGGGGATGAACTCTAAGACAAGGCGTTGCAGAACGAATTCTCAGAATGAATTTTCCGATGAATTCTCGACTTTGGCAATACACGTGTAATTGACAATATGATCGTCGATTGCGTCAATAATAGATAGGGGACTTGGACACAGGCAGAACTTCGCAGAAAATTTTGCTAAAACGATAGGGAGCGCGACAAGTTTGTCAAAAGACACAAAAGATACTATTATTTACCTACTTGATACATACCAGATATCAGCAATGAGTATTCAAAAATATGAGTAGAATCGAATCATACTCATAATTTCTGATACTTATACGCATTTATACTTATTTTAATATTATACTCATACTACTCATATTCAAAGTTTCAAGTACTCATCACACTCATACTTTTATACTCAACATTTACAAAAATCACAAATTAAGTATGATTCGCGTACGAACACTACAATGCTCATTACAAGGTTGTGTGTTTGCTTTGCTTGCTCTCTTTGTCTTTTTTCTTTTTTGTAAATGCAACAACAACTAAGACTGTCACTTGAATCATTTTTCTGAGTTATGAGTAGGCTTATGAATCAAACATATTTCGAATCGTATGAGTTTGATATAAACGTTGTACTCATACTCATTGTACTCATACTTATAAATCAACGTTGTAGTGAGTAAAAATGAATCCGAGAATCAATACTGGTGACTTACTTATATTCAAAATTTTATGACCGCTTATGAGTAGCGAAAAAACTATTCATTGCTGATCTCTGGTACATACCCGGCACTATGTAGTGGTATAGTATATAATGCACTCATGACCAAAAATGTTTTAATAATTCTTACTCAACACAAGTTCAAACCATCCTTAGACTTGAAAAGTATAATAAATAGTACACACACGTGTCTATTGCAATACAATATATCTTTCACAACATTTTCAAACATGCAAAACTAACACAAAAGCAAAGTGAATGAAGTTTAGAGATAAATTAATGGATGACAGCATTAACAGGGCAGCATTGTTGTTAACTTTGTGTTCTTCCGTTTTTAGTTCCTAGTCAAGATTTTCTGCAAAATTTTAAGTGGCAGTGTCAACAACGTCTGTTTATCGTAAATAAACGACTGTACAAATTGTTTCCAAAAAGTTTCATCGTAATGCAATGTAGGGCAGTTTGAAATTTATTGCCAACAAACAGTCAAAGTTATTAGTCTAAAGAATTTTCAAACACATTTAGGACAACTATCAAACAGATTTCTAAGGTAAATGATTTTGTAAACAACTACAAAGGGTATATGGTAGAACAAATGACAAAAACTTATTACCTGAATCTATGACCTACAGAATCTGCAATATGTCGATAAATTTTCTTTTCCGATGCGTATGACATAAATATTAAGCAATCCAACATGACGAATTTTGTACATTGTATATATTCACGTCCGATATAATATACAAAGCTTGGACTAAAAATAATAAACCATAAGAATTTAATTAAGTCGCCGTAGTGTTGTAGGTAGTGTGTTGGCTTATTAGACGTAAAGCCAGGGTTCGAGCCCCAGGCCAGATATCAAAACAAAATACAAAATATTTTTTCGGCGACTTTCTCTCAGCAGGTTTCTGGCAAAAACTCTGAGAGTAAATAAAATTGCCATGAAAAGTTTCTCAAAAATCTGTCCTTCGGAGTCGACTTTACACTGTAGGTCCCATCACTCATGTATAAAATTAACACACATAACATAAGTGGTGTGAGAAACTAGGTCGTAATCCTGACTGAAGGGTTGTAATGACCAATTATATATGTATGTAATAATTTAAGTACTTCAAAACCAAATTTATAAAAATCACAGTTTAATTATGTTGAGTAATTTAATATGTAGTTGCCTCTTTTGAATATACGTCAATATACCGAACACTGACATAACAGGACTTTAGATTTTAATAAAACCAAGTGCGTGTTAGCTAAGATCGAAATTTTCGTTCGAAATTTTTCAGCCCGTCTGAAATGTCCATCTTTTAAAGTATGAATTTTCAAGTCAAGTCATAGAATATTTATATTTACATAAACTCCATGTGAGATGAATGCCCTTAAGTCGCTCGTGCAGAATATACAATACGGCATGAGTTGTGAAGTAATTATGAGCATCCTGCTAAAACCACATGTCGTTGGTATCCAGATCTTCGCAAGGCCTTTTTCTTACTTCCCTTGTCCACATTTAAGAAACGAAAATATTGTCTTCTTTTCTGTGTGTATTTTCAAAAACCTACGCCAGTTAAAAAAAATCCTATTTTTTCCTACACGTCAAAAACTTTTTGCTACAGAAATATAAGAAATATAAATAAAATACATACTTATTTCGAAAATTAATATTATTTTCATAAGTATATTAAAGCTTTAATAACAAAGATTAGATGTTAAAATATTTTCTTAAACGAAAATAGAAAACTAAAAATAACACGGTACGACAGTCAAAATACACCCAGCTAATGACCTAGTGCAGGTTGTGAGTTTAGTTGACTAGAACTCACAACTATTTTTTATATTTCTCGAACCCTCCAAACTTGTTTTATTTAACAAAAACGGTATTTTTGATCTTTTCATACAAAATTTTTGATTACCCAAACATTTTTTAACCTATTTTCAAAATCCAAAGGTTTTTGAAAAGGGGACAGATGAGCCTTTGGAATGGTATACATATACATATGGTTCAAACTTACGTGTTATGACGTTTGATCGGGTAAACTTGGAAAATATTTTTTTCTCATTTTTTCAAGTTTAGCTATTATTAATTGCAAAATTTACTTAAAAAAATATAAAATAAGTGATGACATTCTGAAAGTGCATTATCTTGTGAAGAGATTGATCGTTTGATCAAATCCGATAAAAATTAAAGTTTGCTACTATGACGGAAAAACTTGAAAAAATAAAAATTCGCATTTGTCAAGTTGACTTCATCAAACCCCATAGCATATTAAGTTAAGTAATATACATATTAAAGGCCCATCGGTGCAGAAATGTTTATGTAATCATTAATTTTGTGCGTAAAGTCCAAAAAACAGTTTTTGTCAAATAAAACAAGTTTGGAGGGTTGAAGAAATGTAAAACAAATATTTTTGAGTTTTACTTAACAAAACTTACAACTTACACTAAGCTGGGTGTATTTACTTCTTTTTTGTATTTTGTCGCACTGTGTAATTTTTTTTTTTCAACCCTAACCGGACCCATAATATTGTTATATGGCAATTGACTTACCTGAAAGTAATGCAATATTAAAGAAAAAGCTAACTATATATCTAAATAATTCTCTTTGTGTTATAATACCCCCACTATTTTAATTTGTACTTAGTTATATTACAATCTATTGACGTAAATAAATAAATAAATACCTATACACTTGATATGGGTACCCGGGTACCCCTAAGTATGTTTCGTTATTTTTCAATGAAGATCTAGGTGCATTTACAGGAATTTTGTTGGTTATGGTTTTTCTAATATTTGAAATGTGGTTTCTAGCAAATCATGGGAAAACTGTTATCCGGATGAAAATGTGATAATTGATGAACAATTATTTTCATTTCGAGTAAGCACCAGCTTTACACAATGCATTCCCTCAAAGCTGGCTAAGTACGGATGAATGTGTAACACTTCCGTTGAATATAATTATTTATACAGGCAAACCACCTGGTTGTCAGCGGCAAGCAAATGTGGAAGAAAATGTTGGTTTAAATAATAAAAAATTAAACTAAATAACATTTGCTTCAAAATATAGTAAGAAACATATAAAATATTTTATGAACACTTTCGTAACTTAAACATGTATGTACATTTTAAAGGATATTTTAATATTTAATATGGCCACCTTTTGCTTTCATGACAAGCTGCATCCTTTTTGGAATACTATTAATTAAATTTGTTAAAATTGATGATTCTATTTTGTTCTATTCCTCATTACCGCCGCCCATAGGCTTTGTGGTACTGGATCTCTCATATTTTTTTTCAAAATATTCCATAAATTTTTGATCGGATTTAAATCCGGGGATTGTGGAGGCCAATCTAAGCACCTAATATTATGATCCTTTAGCTATTTCATGGTCACATTTTCCTTGCGTTTTGGGTCATTATATTGCATAAATACCGTATCGCCTGGTTCACAACCATAAATTTCCAGATTAGGCAGATATGAGTCCCTTAAAATATTCCTAATTTTTCAAACTGAAAACAATCCCATATCATGAGGGATCCTCCTCCATATTTTAATGTGTTTTGTATATTATTTGATGTAATGCTTATTTTTGTGTCGTACCAGTACTAAATGCCAATATCGGAACATAATCTATTTATTTTTGTTTCGTCAGACCATGTTACAAGTTTCCACTGCTCAGGAGCACAATTGACATGATGTTTTGCAAACTTTAAACGATGACCCATGTGTTTTGCTGATGAAAGTGGCTTCTTAATTTTGCACTCCTACGTACAGTTTGAATGGATACATTTATTTGAAGGGACTCCCTAATTTTCTTATTGGCCTGTACAGCGTTATCAACAGCTCCTGATAAAAGAAGACGTCTCACCAATCTCTTCGTGTGGCAATTTAATTTTTGTTTTCTACCAACATTAGTTTTTTTTTTTTTTGTGAAAACGCCAATTTTTTTTTCTGAGATTGGATACAAATCCAATAGTAATACTATATTTTTCAGTAATTTCGCGTACTGGTTTGCCATTTAAAATTTCATTTCCAATAATATTTCTAATTTCTGCTGAAATTATTTTAGGCATAATTTTATCTACAAAAATACTTTGTTAAACACCCATTTACCAAACAGAAGTTACTTTTAGTTACCTTTTAATATTTTATTATTATAAATTAACATAATATATTTTTTTATTCGCTTATTCTCTTAAAATACTGCCGGCAAAACCACGCTAATATGTATTAAAGAGTTACAAAAGTGTTCACAAAAACTTAATCAAACAAACATAAATAACGATACCAAACATAAATAACAGTGTTGTATTTGTCAGAGCTGGTAAATACAATTTATTAGGTCCCTAGCTAATATAAAAATATGCAACTCAAGACCTAATCATTCATAAGAAATTTATAATGAGCAAAAATTCAAAAATCAAGTTTTTGTGACCAGTTGTGGAAATCACTAAATTGTAGTACAACTGATAATTTTTTAAGTCACTCCGTTTGACCAATCAGAGGGCTAAGCTTTCTCGATATCTTTAGTTACAAAGTTTTAACATGTTTGAAAAAATTTTAGTTTTTCTTGGAACACTCTAACTTAGATTTTTGCGAAATAAGTTTCCACTGCGAAAGTTGAAAGGAAACAAAATATTGTGATATTTTCGTTTAAGCGTTTTGACAGCTTAGCATTCATTTGTATCAATTTACAAACAAAATCTATTCTTAGTTAAGTTTATGCACGTTTGAACTGTGTTCGTGAATGCAAAATCAAAATAAAGAGGCTTATTTGAAGGGTGCCCTTTTGTAAGCACAGCGTGTCATTTCACTTTCGTTATACCATACTTTTTACGTGTCTTTGGATTTCTATCATTACACTCGGTCAAGGCAGACTGCATTACATCCTGCATATACAATGAATTTGAATTTATTTTTTTTTTAATATTTTTGCGGAAGGTACGAATGAATTAAGTTGAGGCTACATACCGATAAATATCGTAGGTAATATTATCTAAAAAATTTAGTAAACCTTCCACGAAAAAAATATTGAAATTTATAAATTTTTTAATCAAGTCTACACAAGTTTTCTTAAAATCTACGTAAATTTTATTAAAAACAAAGATTTTTCTTCAAATTAACGAAACTAGTTTTATATTTAAATTTTATTTCCGTAGAACCTTGTTGATTTGAATAAAATTTTGATAAAAAATAATAAATTAACTATAATAAAAATAACAAAAAAATTTATTTATTTTTTAGAAATAATGAATAATTATTTTTTGTTAATTTAAATATAATTTCCTAGAATTAAGGATAATTCATTAAATTTAGTGTAGGGATGTAAAATTGAAAAAAGTTCGCTAATCAAACTTATTTACTTTTGAAATTTAAAAAGAATTATTCTTAGAATGTTAGTTTAATTTCTTTCTTTTTTTTCAGTCAACCCTGGACGGTTACTGTTCGTCGAATAGACGAAGTTCATTTACTCTTTATCATATAACTCTTTTATGTTTGACCAAAATTAACTCTTTTTTCAACTTTTTTTTCGTCGATTCAACGAAGAGTAACCTTACTGTACAAAAATGACCATCCAGGCTTAAAAAATAGGTGCACCGGTAGGTTTGCTCACTACAAGCTTTCGTTATCAACCAACATTGTTGATAAAATGGGCGAAATTTAATCAAACATAAAAGAATTATATGATAAAGAGTAAATGAGCTTCGTCGATTCAACGAAGAGTAACTTTAATGTATAAAGATAAGGAGTAACCGTCCAGGGTTAAACCCGCGACACTTAAGTCTTAGTTATGCTACCGTAACGGAATGTAACCGCAACAGTAAGAAACAGCTGCTCGTTTTTGTTATGCATAAAGCAATACGAATGGTTATAGAAATGTAATGTAACGTAACCGGAACGTAAGAATCTGTAAAAAATAGAATTTTCTTACATTTTTACGTGACATCTGTTTAGCAGTGTTAACAACATGTCAATATTAAAAACCACCAAAACTAAAATTTGAAATCATAAACAGAATTTGCATTTTATACGTATGTTATGTTTGTCTGTATGTGGAATTCTCTTTAAATAAAACTTCACATATTTTAAAAACTGAAATTATAATTTATTTCATTATTGACTTTTATAATTTAAAATAAAAATAAACACTATTTTAATATTAGATTATGTAGGTAGTGTTTATTTTTATTTTAAATTAGAAAAATATAGTCATCGACTTTTAACTAATTAAAGCGTTCGAAAAGCATTTCAGTTTGCATTTTACTTTTACTGGGGAAGATAAAAACGTTTATACTTTCGTACAAATTTGGATTCCGAAATACCTGACCTGTTTCTGTAGGATAAACGATTTCGCTTGCTTATTTATTTATATGGAAAATACAAATAAAAGCACTCAATTTTGTGTTTGTTTTCCTCAACACAAACTAAATTGATTGTTTTTGTTTGTGTGAAAGTAAAATTGTTTAGCTTACAGAAACAGTACATAAAACTTTTAATAAATACCTTTAAATAAATATAAAATCGTTGAAATGAAGCCAAAAACGCTGTATTGATAACACTAGTTAACAGCTGAATTAAATAAAAATAAAAGACGAAAGATGAAAGTGATAAAATGAGTGAAAACGAAATTTTTAAATCTGGAATTAATATTAAATATGTTTAAAAAACAAAATAAAAACTCAAACCCAAAAACATGTCTTCTGCATCCATATCTAAATTTTTGTCTTTTAGTTTTTGCAATTTTTATTTCTTTATTTGTTTTTGTTTATTGCTTTGTTTATCTAAAAATATATGATTACGTTTTTACGTTCTATAATTGCTCTTACATTTTTACATTCCGTGCACATTACTGTTACATTGCGTTACATTACGTTCCGGTAGCATAACTAGGGCTTTACTGTTACATTTCGTTACATTACGTTCCGGTAGCATAACTAGGGCTTTAAAGTGTTCGGACGTGCAGTTGGCAAATTATAAAAAATTATTTGAAACAGGTGTTTTATTACAAGTAAAATAAAAAAATAAAAAACAAAACAAAACAACTACAACTTAATAAAGTTCCAAAAATAAATCTAACTGCATATAGACAGACAAGAAACAAATAAGTAAAAAATAAAAATATAAAGGCCGTTAACGTAATTAATGAGTTCCAAAAATAAATCTAACTGCATATAGACAGACAAGAAACAAATAAGTAAAAAATAAAAATATAAAGGCCGTTAACGTAATTAATGAGTGAGCCAAGCGAAAGTGCTAATTAACGCAGACTGAGTTTTAATGATAGAAATGCTTACGTGTCATTACTTCAAAGGAATTTGAATCAGTTAAAATAAACAAAAAAATTTATGACTCGCGTTACTTGACAGCGAAGCCGGCAAATCGTGTTCGCTACGTTAGCGACCCAACGAGTGGAAAAAACCAGTGCTTCTAATAGTGCGAGAAATTTCTTCAATATGAATAGTTTGCTAAATTTGTAAATTTCTACTAAAAAAGACGTAGATATGAATACACATTTTTGTTAGCTGATATATAAAGAAATTTCTTCATTTTTACACCCCTTTTTACAATATTGCATGACGATTTTCTAAGCACCAAATTCGAAGATTTTTTACATTCACAACGGCAATCGGATGCAAATGTGCTTCATTTGGGAATATCACTTTTTTTGAAAAATTTTCTATCACTCTACTGCCAACTGTTACCGCAGTCTGCTGGGTCCTGACAGTGTATGTGCACTCTCTCGTCTGAAAATTCTTCGAAGTTTACGAATTGTCATCATAACTTTTTAAAGTTTTTACAATTATAACGCTTTGTTCTTTCGTGGAGGGCTCCATTTATAATAATCTGAATAAATATTTGTGAGACCTGCTAAATTTCAGAGTTGTAGCTTGCACAAAAAAATGACGCGTCTTAATTGGTTTTGTTTATATGTGCAAAAACAGAGTATATACAAATTTACGTACTTTTGATGATTTTTAGATTAAAAATTTTGTGGAACATAAAGTCATGGCAAATAAGAAAGATTCTGTGAAATGCAGAAGTTGAAGAAGTGTAAAATTCTTGTGATAAATTAGTTCATAATCCTAATAAGCCATGCAATTCATGATAAAGTGTTAAAACAATCTAT
The DNA here is from genome assembly GCA_932273835.1 of Sarcophaga variegata. Lineage (NCBI taxonomy): Eukaryota > Metazoa > Arthropoda > Insecta > Diptera > Sarcophagidae > Sarcophaga > Sarcophaga variegata. The sequence goes on along the minus strand of OW026358.1, from coordinate 44,788,096 downwards.
AACTCTTACGTTTATCAAGGAATTTGTCAAAGCATTCGTACCGCATCATTATCAAGCGATTTGGAATTATAAATAGGCTTTGATTCAAAATATAAACACAAGAATTCTACGTGAATCAGATAACGGTTTGAACTTCGAAAAGAAATTAATACACTTTTATCATTACACAGTATTTTATTTCAACAAGACATGACAACATATACTACATAAAGAGCGAAAGCAACGAAATACATACATTTTGCTTACTTACTTAACTGGACATTAAAACCCTATAGACAGTATTACGACCTAATTTATTATACAAATCATGTTGTGAGTGTTAATATTTATCTATGAATAGCGGGTCTCCGAACGAGAGAGGACTGCTGAGTCTGTTCGAGATGCCGGTGTCGGCCTACCGTTTAATAAGCCACCACACTATGTACCAAAGAGACTACGATCTCTTCTTAAAATTGCCTACCATTCAAAAAATCAACGAAAACAGAGCGAACAAAATAAATATATAAACTGCCTTTGACATGTAATGAAATTATAAAAAAAGTTAATCAATAAAAATTTTAACATAGCAATATCAGTAAGTGCATGCATGAATGTTGAGCAAACACAAATTATTTCATTCAGGTTTTACGCATCAATTCGATTTCAGTAATCTAATTGGTAGCCTACTTATATCTGCATCACATCGGCGATTAGAGGAATTTCCGTATTAAGCTCACTGTGCACTACAATATTCATAACTGGTTTCTTATGTGAGGATTATACGAAAAAGTAAGAAAGAACAATTCACTCAGAACACTTTAAACTAAACTTATTAATATTGGAGCCAAGTACACCTCTTAGGGCCATTAATGCAATTTGTCGTTAAACTTGGGGTTAGTTAAAGGTACCTTTAGCTAAAGGGAACTGGAAAGTTACCTTTAACTTATTTTCGTTATTACAAGTTACAGATACAATTTTTCAAAAATATGGCAGTGCAAGAGCAATGTCGATAAAAATGCTCAATTATACAAGTTTTTTTTAACGCAGTGGCAACCGCGGGCTTCGTTTTTTGTTGTATATGCTCATTTTATTTAAATTTGAAGTTGCCATAATGAAAATAATATATAATATGGCAAGTTCAAACATAAAGTGACATTTAAATGTTAAAGGTAGGATGATCCTCCCTTTAGCTTAACGATTACTTCTATCTTATTTGGTACTCATTATAACGAAAAACAATTTAGTTGTAATAATGACCCTTAGTCTTTAAATGTGAAGTCATAATAGTGATTAAGTTATACATACGAATATAGCTTCAATAGGAAATTAAGGGCAAAATACTCACTCGTAATGAAATTGTAAACGAAAAATTGAAATGAATTAGTCAAGATTCTAAAAAGATCTCTAGCGGTATGTCACGATAAGCTATTGTCTGGAATCCTAATTTTTAATTTAATTAATATAGCTTCAATAGGAAATTAAGGGCAAAACACTCACTCGTAATGAAATTGTAAACGAAAAATTGAAATGAATTAGTCAAGATTCTAAAAAGATCTCTAGCGATATGTCACGATAAGCTATTGTCTGAAATCCTAAAGGTCACAGGAAACAAAGGTAAAGGTTTAAATTAAACTTTTATTTTAACAAACATTATTCTTGACACAAAATTCGAACACAACAAATAATGCTGGTGTAGCGTATTTTACTCTTCGTTCAGTTTTCGCTGACATTTTTGTAACAAAAATCTTTGCATTTCAAAGTGCTGGAGGGAACTCAAGTTGGAACGAAAAGAAGAACATATAAAAAAGACATGAAGAAATCTACAAAAAAAGGAAATTTTGCAATTTGATTACCTTGAGATTTAAAATTCGTCCTTTACATCGCTGATTATAGCATTTGACTGGATTTTCCCTTGTACATGACATCATAAATTTACATACCAAACAATACTCTTCCATATGAGTGCAGTCATGTGATGATTTAAATACAGATTTGACCTGCAAGGCAAAGAAAAATTGTGCGCCAAACAAAATAAAAAAATATTTTCTTAACTTTACTGATGTTGTTTTCATGAAACACAAATCTGCTGCTATTGCCTAAAACCAGAAATAATGGACAAGAGTTTTCGACAGGCAACTTATGATTTTACGCTTTTACTATGGTCGTTTTAGCTTGCATTGCCATTATTATCCCCATAAATGAATATTTTGTTTTTACTTTTTTTAATAGTAATTCAATTCTAATACAAGTATTAAAAAATTAATGTGCTTCAGCGTCATAATGACAATTTTGAGGCAAGTTAATATACAAATAACAAAATTTTAACAAATTTTCAACAATATATCTACATACAATTAAAAGTAGGTGAATATAACACGGTGCGATAGTCAAAATACACCCAGCTATTGACGTCCTGTATGTTAAGAGTTTTGTTGAGTAGAACTCAAAATAATTTATTGTATTTCTCGAACCCTCCAAAATTCTTATAAAGGGTGTTTTTTATAGAGGTATAGAACTTTAAGTTGGCATTACTTTTAAAGATGGCGACCGATTTAACAGCTGTCAAGTGATTTATTCTCAGTTTGGTTTGGCAATTCATCATGAATAGACTCACGCCTGAACAACGCTTGCAAACAGTGCAATTTTATTTCGAAAATAATGGTTCTGTGCGGAAAACGTATCGCGCACTACGTCCATTTTATCGTCGACAAAATCGTCCATCAGAGCAGTTAATTCGATTAACCATAGAACGTTTTCGCACCACGTTTACTCTTATTGATAACTCGCATCCCCAGAGACGCTGTAGAGCGTAGTATTGAGGAAGACCCGAATGAGTCCATCCGCCATCGAGCACAGGAATTGGAAGATGATTATGGAAGATTTTGCGGAAGGATCTTGGTTTGCGTGCTTACAAAATCCAACTCGTGCAATATTTGAAGCCAAACGATCATCAAATAAGGCGTAGATTCGTCGAATGCGCCCAAAACGAGATTACCGTTGTTCCCGATTTTCATAAGTGAATTTTGTTTAGCGATGAAGCGCACTTCTGGTTGAATGGCTACGTCAACAAACAAAACTGCCGCATTTGGAGTGAAGGTAATCCTCAAGTGTATGTGGAAACACCGTTACATCCAGAAAAACTGACTGTTTGGTGCGCTTTATGGGCTGGTGGAATCATTGGTCCGTACTTTTTCAAAAAGATGGTGGCCAGAACGTTACAGTCAATGGTGATCGGTATAGAGCCATGATTACTAACTTTTTCATTCCTGAATTGAATAACCATGATGTCCAGGAGATGTGGTTTCAACAAGACGGCGCAACATGTCACACAGCTCGTGCCACAATAGATTTATTGAAAGACACGTTTGGTGACCGCCTAATTTCACGTTTTGGACCTGTGAATTGGCCTCCAAGATCTTGTGATTTATCACCGCTAGACTACTTTCTGAAGGCTATGTAAAGTCATTGGTCTATGCGGTAAAGCCACAAACGCTTGACCATTTGGAAGACAACATTCGCCGTATTATTGCCGATATACGGCCACAAATGTCGGAAAAAGTCATCGAAAATTGGACGTCCAGATTGGAGTACATCCGCGCCAGCCGTGGCGGTCATATGCCAGAAATCATATTTAAAATGTAATGCCACAAGATTATCTTTCTTACTTACTTACTTAATTGGCCATAACAACCCGTTTATCGGATTTCGGCCTGCCGCAACACATCCTTCCAGGCGCCTCTGCTTCGTGCGCGCCTATGCCAGTTGGTCACACCAATCGATGACAGGGCTTCCTCGATTTGGTCCTTCCAACGGATGCAAGGTTGTCCTCTTCGCCGACTTCCACAGATTCCCACGTCAAATACCCGTCTCGCAGGCGCATCCTCCTCCATTCGAACGACATGGCCGAGCCAGCGCAGCCGCTGGATATTAATACGCTGTACAACGCCTATGTCGTTGAGGAGCTCATACAGCTCACTGTTGTATCGGATACGGAAATCATCGCCAACTCGCACTGGACCGAAGATCTTGAGCAGTACTTTTCTCTCGAACACTCTCAAGGCCGCTGCATCTGTACTATTGGTATTGGTGTCGTCATCGCCTTGTAGCAGAGTACAGAAGTGTTTCCTCCATAACCTCAGTACTCCCTGCGGATCTGTTACTAAGTTTTCATTTTCGTCCTTGCAGGAAGACGCTCCGGGTTTATAACCCTCGGTTAGATGCTTAACCTTTTGATAGAATTTTCGAGCGTCATTCCTACATCTATACATCTCGACTTCCTCACGCTCACGCCTTTCCTGCTCCCTCTTCTTGCGTCTGAAAAGGCGTCTCTCATCCCTTCTCTTCTCTCTATAGTTCACGACAATGGCTCGCGTAGCGGCTGACTGCAACGTTTTCTTGTATGCGGCGTTTTTCGCTGCAGTTGCCTCGCGACACTACTCATCGTACCATTGATTTCGTTGGGGTGGGCGTTCGAAACCAAGGACTGTTTCCGCAGTAGTGTGCAAGGAGTGGGAGATGTTGGCCCACAGTCAGCCAATGTCGTTGAGATTAGATGCTTGGTTTTCATTGGATATTTGTTTTTGCGTGGTGGGTTCCAAGCCCTACGCACACCCCAAATTTAACGTCCAGGGGATTGGATATTCGCTGCACGCATTAGTTAACATCTAGCGGGTGCTAGAATGCCATCCAGGAGGGGCCACGAGGAGGCTGCGTTTCAACTTGAATACAGCAAGACAAGAATCGTCCTGGTGGTCGCCACGTTGACCACAATCAGAAACTTTACCTTGTTTGCATGCATCCCTCTTTATTTATATTTCGGATAAATAAAATTCATGTCAATCGAATAATCCATCGTTGTTTTATTGCAACTTAAAGTTCTATACCTCTATAAAAAAAACACCCTTTATTTGACAAAAACTGTATTTTTAATCTTTTCGTACAAAATTATTGATTACAGGAATATTTTTTAACCTATTTTCAAAACCCAATGTTTTTTAAAAAGGGGAGAGATGAGCCTTTAAAATGGTATACATATACATAAACATATGATTCAAATTTACATGTTATGAGTTTTAATTGGGTAAAATTGGAAAAAATTATATTTTTCTTATTTTTTCAAGTTTAGCCATTCTTAATTGCAAAATTTGATTAAAAAATATGAAATAAGTGGTGACATTCTGAAAGTGCATTATATTGTGAAGAGTTTGACACTTCGTTGATAAAATCGGACAAAAATTTACGTAGTTATTATTTAAAGAGTATAACAGTCTATAACATATCTTTTATATATGTCACCTTATCTAGTGAACTTTCATTTCAAAAATTTTCAAATTTTTTGATAGATCTTGATTGTTTACCGCAAACTGTGTCACTTTCATGATTGAGCGACTACCAGATGAAGATTTTCCTGATAAATCCAAATTCCTTCACTGATAACCAGGTGGTTCAACATATAATTTGTTTATTAAGTTGTTAACAACTCTTCTTCCAATCTTACACTGATTAGGTTTTTTTTCTTTTGACTGTAGTTTATAACAATTTTTTACATTATTTTCATACCTCTTCGCATGAAACACTATACTAGCAAGCTATACAATCTGTACTAGCTGTACTAGCAAGCTGTACTAGCTATACTAGCAAGCTATACAAACTATACTAGCTATACTAGCAAGCTGGACAATCTGTACTAGCTATACTAGCAAGCTGTACTAGCTACACTAGCAAGCTGTACTAGCTACACTAGCAAGCTAAACTAGCTATACAATCTGTACTAGCTATACTAGCAAGCTGTACTAGCTATACTAGCAAGCTATACAAACTATACTAGCTATACTAGCAAGCTGTACAATCTGTACTAGCAATACTAGCAAACTGTACTAGCTACACTAGCAAGCTGTACTAGCTATACTAGCAAGCTGTACTAGCTACACTAGCAAGCTGTATAGCTTGTTTCATGCGAAGAGGTATGAAAGTAATGAAAAAAATGCTTATAAACTACAGTCAAAAGAACAAAACTTAATCAGTGTAAGAAGATTTGTAAACAACTTAATAAACAAATTATATGTTGAATTACATCCACCTGGTTATCAGTTTTGTGGACCTGATACAAAACTTCAAAAACGAATAGCAAGAATAAAGGAAATAAAGGAATAATTTATTGAATGCAGATTGTAGAAAGCACGATATAGCGTACTCAAAATCAAAGGATATAGACGCAAGCCATTAAGCAGATCGTGACCAGACAGCAAGCAGTTCGTGAGCAGATATAAAGCAGATCGTAATCAGATACAAAGCAGATCATAATCAGATAGCGAGCAGATCATAACCAGATCAAAATCAATATAAAAAATTATTATAATGTCTAAAAATTACCATAATAAAGCGTTGGAAGATCTTGTAAAGACAAGGGCTGCTCTAAAGAAAAAGTTAAAAAATATTAAACTGAATCAAATAGATAGAGTTAATTTATTAGAAGATACCTTTCAACCAATAACAAAACTACTTAAAAAATCATTGGAAAACTTAAAGATAAACATAAGGATATAGACAACACTATTCATGATGACGATGATTATGATGATGTAAATGATGATAATGAAAACATTCCAAAACTTGAACATAAGCATAAGGATGTAGACAACACTATAGATGATGACGAAGATTATAATGACGTAAATGGTGATAATGAAATCATCGGAAAACTTGAAGATAAGCATAAGGATATAGACAACACTATTGATGATGACGATGATTACGATGATGTAAACGGTGATAATAACGATTTTCAGTATGAAAGTATTTAAACTGATGATAATGATGATGAAAAAAACTATAATCATAATAGACCGTGTATGAAAAACTTGAAAAGGAAACAATGTTTAAAGCTGAGGAAAAACTATCCATTATTTGAAAATATACAAACACTTATTAATAATAAACAATTGGATAAAATTTATGGTTTTAATCAAGATGTAGACGGTAGTTGGAGATATGGGAAGGAAAAATTAATATTTAATAGAGATAATACTATGCAGATAGGGAATATGAAATTGAAAATGACGCCTGGATTATTTGAACTAGTATTTCATAAAAACCTCTCCATTATTCTAAAAATGATTTGAAAAAGTATAAAGAGATTTTAATTCATACCAATGCACATAAACGTCGCTATGAACCTAATGAACAAGTGAAATGAACACGAGCCTTCAAATATATACGAATAATTAAACATTTATTCGAAACAACAACAAACATTTTAACAAAAGGCAGTGGTTTAATGCTAAAATCACTAAATAATCTGAAATCAAATTACATATATTGGGATGATCCTAATGAACTAGTTGACAGACTACGTTTACTTCTTTCATCGGAAGGTGTTGGTCACAACAATCATCAAAACGAAATAATGTCTATTATCGAAGAACTTAAAGAATCTAACATAATTTATTAGAAGAGTGAAAGAAATATCTTATATTAATAAATTTGGCGAAGGTTTCAATAAATATAATCATAAAAACAAAAAAAAATGTCGTAGCAAAAAAAAAATATATATATATATACATATATATAACACAAATACATGATGATCTAGCTGATCAAATAAACATTGAGGTAGAACATGTGTATCTAAAACATAGGAATGACAAAAAAAAAATAATAAAAAAAATTAAAATAAAATAGACAAAACCAAAAACCAAAAAAAGCAGATCGTTAACAGATATAAAGTAGATCGTGACCAGATACAAGGCAGATCGTAATCAGATGTAAAGTAGATCGTGATCAGATACAAAGCAGATCAAAATCAATATCAAAAAAATTAACATACTGAAATCATATAAATTGGTGTATATATAGGAGATCGTCTTGATTTCAGCTATTTTTGTGAAGAGGTATAAAAGTAACGAAACAAAAAATTTGTTATAATCTACAGTCAAAACAAAAACCCAGTCAGTGTAAGATGAGAAGAGGATTTGTAAACAACTTAATAAATAATGTACCTGTTGAATTACATCTGCCTGGTTATCAGTTTTGTGGACCTGGTACAAAACTTGAAAAACGTTTAGCAAGAGGAGATAAGGATATACATTAATTAGACGCAGCTTGTAAAGAACATGATATTGCTTATTTACAATCAAAAGATATAGACACAAGACATCAAGCAGATAAAATTTTAGCTGAAAAAGCCTGGCAACGAGTTTGTGACAAACGCTATGAAAGCTAAAGTGAAATTTGGATTAGGTATGAAGGAGCTGAGACATAAGAAAAGAAAGAATTCAAAAAGAACGAAAAAAGGAAAACTGAATAAATGTAATAAGAAATTATTCACAGCTACTGTGAGAAAAACTTTAAAAGAATTGAAGGAACAGAAACCCCTTGATATAAATGATGCTGTTAAAATAGCTCAAAAGGCTATTCATTCAAATTTTAAAGGGAAAAAGCGAGCAGACATTATAATACCGAGAGTTATACCTGTACCGAAAATTGGAGGATTTCTTCCACTTATTCCCGTACTAACAGCATTGTCAGCGCTTAGTGGTTTGGCAAGTGGAGGATCCGCTATTGTCAAAGCAGTACATGCTATCAAAAATGGAAAAGAACAATTGGCGGAAGCTAACCGTCATAATATATATATGGAATCAATTGCAATGGGTAAAGGGTTGTCCTCAAACCATATAAAACTGGTCTCTACTATAGTCCAGCTCCAAAAAACTATTAGATAACCTACCCAATCGCCCATTAACAGATTTGAATTTGAATAAATATGGAAGACATCTCAAACATTTTAGGGGTGTTTTCATGCGTGATTATTTACCCAAAAAACCATTCAAACAAGAATGCAGCATTGTTAACTTAGATGATTCAAATGGTATGGGAACACATTGGGTAGCATATTATAAAAAGCACAACTATAAAGAATACTTTGATAGCTTTGGAAACTTACAACCACCACTTGAGATTGTCAACTACTTAAAATTACATATTGAATATAATTATGAACGAAAACAAAAATTTAATACATTTAATTGTGGGCACTTGTGTTTAAAATTTGTATTCAATAAATATAAATTGAAATGAAATAATTCAGAGTACATCGTCCTGCACTAACACAACCTACTATTAACTTTTTAAAGAAATGGAACAAAAATAGTAACATCAGCTGAATTGGAAGAACTATTTATTAACAAAACATAGTAATCAGATTGATAAAGACCATATAGATTAATTTTTAAGTCTTATCAATGAATTAAGAATATGCAACATTAGTAAAATAAGTAATCCATTTTTATGTATTAATAATGTCATACATTTGTATTATTGTGAAAAAATTTATTCAGAATCTTTTGACATTCGCAGATGCCAAACATTTTATACACAATATTTGTTAACACTTAAGCTATTTAATCTGTATAAATGAAAGTTTAACTATTATTATGTTAAATATATATATGTATTGTATTGTACAAAATAACAAAATCTAAAAATAAAATACGTATACCTAAGAAAAAAAACTAATTTGTTTTAATTAATCCCTTTATTCTATAATTTATTTATTTAAAATAGTAAAACTAAAAAATATCTAAATCCTTAAAACAAGTCTATTTATACTCTGGGATGTTGTAGATCAATCAGTGAATTCAATTATGTAAAAACAGATATTCTACTTATGCGTGAAAAAAATCCCACAGGCACAACTATACATTTCTTTCTTATCAATTTAAAAATCCTTCTAATTAAATCAACAAAAAATAAAAAAACAACTACACAACCAACCTACCCTTTCTTATCAGTTTATATTTCTATTTCTTCTACATTTGATCATGAGCAGTACGTGACAAGACTTTATTATTAAAAAACGATCATACACATGTAACATGTAATACACACACACACTCATTCTGTCTGCCCAATCATTCGTATATACATTTTTACATTACAGTCTACTTATACTCTGGGATGTAGATGAGGAAACGTCCAACCATTCGTTTGAAAAGCAATACAAATGAAAGGACCAAGAAAAAGCAGGTATGATCCCAAATTTGTAGGGAAAAATTGAAAATAAAAATGATTTAATTCTTTTCCAGATATGCATGCATTAAAAAGCATTACCTTTTCATAATACATGTTACAAACCTAAAGACCGATCGCACACAATTCATTTTCACAATTCTGCAATGTTTTTACTCTTTTACAGCTATGCATGCTCCTAAATTTGTACGGAGAAACTGCGCCCGAACATACATAAACGTACTACTCACCACTAATAGTCATAAGTAAATATCTGTATTCGACGTATGAGGTTATCTATTCTCTGGGGGGCACTAAGGGTCCTTCTTTTATTTTCTCAACAATTTGTTTTTATATATGATAACTTTATTATGGTCTTAATTTAATTTATGTATGCGCGATAATAATTGTTACGTTATACAGGGAGTTTTTAAATCTTTTCCTTTTTTTAAGTAAAAGAATAAAAATAAATCAAAAACAAGGCAAAGCAAACAAAAGATACAAATTATAATAAATAGTTAAAAGAATTAATTTGTTTAAAGGCTAAAATTACGTGTGCACAAATGAAAATTAAACTATATAAAAAATAATAATTACGAATAAAATAATACGGCAAAGGAGGGATAATGTTTTAATATGCAATAAAACTTTTGAAAATACAATCACGTAAATTTGTAAGTATAAATTTTGAATAAAAACATTTCAATTACTTAAGTATTCGAACGTACAATACTATCTGTTGTGTTTTAGGATTATATTATTGTTTTTCACTGTTTCCTAATATAATTTAAATAAGTATTTAACACCACATTAAAACTTAGTAGGTTGTTGTGGTTAAAAATCTTTTGGTTTGGAAATGAGAGGGTTTGCAGTTGGGAGTTTTGGTTACTTTATGTTTCTTGCACTTGGCTTTGCCGCCCAAATCACTAGTCAAATATTTGCTATTTTGATAACATCAAAACAGGCTCTTTCAATTTTATCTGCATGCGAGTTGAGTTCCATGTGTCTCAACATCATAACGGCAGACAACAATAAGGCAGTGGGATTGACCAAATCTTTGCCAGCAATATCGGGGGCAGTACCGTGAACAGATTCAAAGAGGGCACCATTAAGGCCCATGTTGCCAGAAGGTGTCAAGTCCAAACCACCGACCAAACCGGCGCACATATCAGACAAAATATCACCATACAAGTTAGGCATAACCAAAACGTCGTATTTTTTGGGATCTTGTACTATATTCAAGCATACAGTATCCAAGTAACGTTCTTCGAATTGAATTTCGGGAAATTTCTCAATCATATCACGTACGCAACGCAAAAACAAACCATCAGACATACGCATAATATTGGCTTTGTGTACAACAGTGACCTTCTTTCTGTTGTTGTTCTTGGCATAGGTGAAAGCATATTCAAAAACACGTCTGGAGGCTTCCTCGGTAATCAATTTGATACTTTGGACGCCGTCAACAATTTCGTGTTCAATGCCGGAGTATTCACCTTCAGTATTTTCACGAATGGTTACAACATCAACATCATCGTACAATGTTTTGTAACCCTCGAAATTTCTGCATGGCCTTACGTTGGCATACAAATTAAATTCCTTACATAAAGCCAAATTTAAAGAACGATGACCCTTACCAACGGGGGTCATTAGATGCCCCTTTAAACCGATTTTGTTTGTGTTAACCGAATCAATGGCAGCTTGTGGAATACCGAACTTTCCATCTGGACCTCTAACGGGTGTCACATCGACAGCTTCCCATTCAATAGGGACATTTGCAGCGGCAAAAATGTTCTGCACAGCAGCTGAGATCTCGGGACCAATACCATCGCCGGGAATAAGGGTAACCTTGCGTGTACCCGAAGAGTAGGCACGTCCAGACACGGGGGTTGTGTTAACAATCTTTTGAATTAATCTTGCTGCCATGATTTTTGTAGATTTTTTCCTCGGGTTTATGCAATTTTCTTATAATTTTTCACAAAAAAAGTTTTTCACACCAATAACCGCATATACACTCGTCCGGATACCGTTTTGCCACTCTTTAACTTGCCGTTAAACTTGGGTTTAGTTAAAGTTACCTTTAATTTATTTTCATTATTACAACTTACAGATACAATTTTTCAAAAATATGGCAGTGCCGGCAATGTTGATAAAACTGCTCAATTATACAATTTTTAATGCAGTGGCAACCGCGGGCTTCGTTTTTTTTTGTTGTATATGTTCAGTTTGTTTAAATTTGAAGTTTCCATAATGAAAATAATATATAATGTGGCAAGTTCAAACATAAAGTGACCTTTAAATGTTAAAGGTAGGATGATCTTCCTTTTAGCTTAACGATCACTTCTATTCTATTGGGTACTCATAATAACGAAAAAGAATTTATCTGTCCGTTAAAATCCTCCCTTTAGTTAAGGACAAGATGTAATAATGGCCCTTACTCTAATAAACATCAGTTGTATAAGATAAGTATGATCACTCCTATATAGATCCAAAACCGGATATTTTACCAAAACTTTCTTACAAAAGTTTTCTATCCTGAATAAGTTCCAGGAAATGTGCTGCATCTTTGAGTTTAAGTTTCGCCTTTACTTCCTAACTTCCTACTTAGTGAAGTGTATTACCTCATTTTTTTCCAGGCTTTACAATCAAACCACGACTTGATGGCCATTCACTGATCTCGCTCAGGACGATAATCAATGGCAACTTCAAATATAAACATGAAAAATAATCGTTAATATATTAATAGTTTTTCAAATCAAAATAAAAAAGCTAAAACTTCAACACACAAATTTTATAAACAAAATGAATAAACATAACAAATAGGAAGGGCCACTGAGTTTAAAAAAAAAACTTGTTTAATTGAGCAGTGTTATCGACATTGCTCCGGCATTGCCATACTTTGGAAAAAGTTAACTTTATTTTATCTGCAGTTTGTAATAACGAAAAGAAGTTAAAGATGACTTTAAAGCTTTAGCACTTTAGCTACAGTTACCTTTAACTAAACCCAATGGCAAGTTATAATAAATTATCGACTTTATCGTATTAATGGAAGCACTGCTGAACCAATGAGTGAGTGTGACTGAATAAATTATACCTAATTACTCCGTATCTATTTATAAAGTTCCGAGAAAGGTCTTAAAATGCGGTAGATGTAATGAATGGATAAAATTAACCTATGCAACACGGCTGGCGCGTGAAGTTCTTTTTAAAGGGTTATAATAATCAATTATATCTGTATTTTAACCAAAGGACAAATAAGTTTTTAATTAGTTTGCACAGTTCCACAACTTTAACAGCATGTATAAAAATAAGTTTTCAACAAACTGGTAATACTTCGATTATTTTTAAACGGATCTGAAATAATATTTTACTCAAATTGGAAAATTTTATACTTTTCAAGTGCTAAATTAAATAACTGTTGGAAGTGCTTCTTGAATTTGAAGGATTCTATATACCATATTTTCAATGAATCTTATCCAATTTGAAGGTTGTAAATCAAATGAAAAAATGTATTTACGTTCTATTTGGTTGTGTTTAACGCGCTGTTTTAATTAATTAGCATGACAACTGAAATCATTGTAATTGTGTTAAATGGGAAAGGTTTGTGTATTGTACATTGTTGTGGTGACATAATTTTGTTTTTTTTTTTTGCATAGGTAACTCAGCCAGCCACACAAATATATGTTTAACTAGGAATATATCGACGCCTCCATTCTATAACGTTCTAAGTGTACTTAGAACGTTTTTAATGTTCTTGAATTTTTAAATTCTACGTTAAGATGCGCCGATCCGTTCCGAACTTATAGGGAAAAATCTTCTTAGAATACACATATATTCGAATGTCGCGTGAAAACTTTGAGAGCTCATAACTCAAAACACACTTTTTCGACTGAGGATGTTATAGAACGGACGCGTCGATATGTACATACTTCCTAATTATAATGTTTAATAATACATGTCATAAAAATAACATAATGGTCATATTGTTATTTAAACCCATAAATGCGTAATAAATCTGCTTGCGGTTTGGTTTAAAATACAAAATTTGAATATAAACTTTAATAATTTTTAACCAGAGCATGATTTTTATATTTTGAATAAAAGCGTCGTTTAGTCGTAACATGTATAAATTTTGTACGAAAGAATGTACGTTAGTGTCTCGCTAAAAAAAAAAAAAATTAATGTTTTATTTTTATGAATAATTCTGCTGCCGTGGTCTAGTAGGTAGTGTGTTGGCTTATTAGACGAAAAGCCAGGGTTCGATTCCCAGGCCAGACATCAAAACAAAATAAAAAAAGTATTTCTTCGGCGACTTCCTCTCAGCAGATTTCTGGCAAAAACTCTGAGAGTAAATAAAATTGCCATGAAAAGTTTCTCAAAATTTGTCGTTCGGAGCCGACTTTAAATTGCAGGTCCCGCCACTCATGTATAAAATTAACGCACACAACATGAGTGGTGTGAAGAGCTAGGCCGTAATCCTGACTGAAGGGTTGTAATGGCCAATTATGTTATGTAATTCTGCTGCCATTTTAAAGTATTTTTGGATAAAACAAATGTAAAAAATTGGTTTTTCTGATATTATGGCGAGAGATATGATGTCGGGAACAAAATTGATCCAGTTGAATTCCAACTCTGCCTATTGTGATCGATTTTGCGGACGAAAAATCTGAACAATTTCGAAAGGCACAGGACAGCTACAAAAAGTGCGATGGTACTCGTAGCCTATCAATTCGTAGTAATAAAAAATTCATTCTAAACCAATAAATGGACTACTTCTTAGAAAATAAAACTAAATCAAACTAAATTAAATTAAAGTCAGTCAATCCGTGTACAACTTTCCTCTGAATCTACAATCACAAAATATTAAACTTCACTCTCAAGCTGAATATCTTGGAAAGGCGTTTGATAGAATTAATCAAAAACGATAATAAACTATATTAAACGAATTATGCTACTCAAATTTAATTTTAATTTACTATAAATAATATTCCCATTTCCGGGTCTGTCATTAAGCGCGTTGAATCCTTAAAATAAAATGAAACAAATTACGTCGGTGATGTCAATGAAAAATTTTATTAGTTTGAAAGACCAATCGATGCCAGCTCCTCTAGATGGAGTGCATCAAATATATAAAATTTTTCATTCAATTCGCACAATCTTAACCCATTAATGCCCGAATTACTTTTTTTCTAACGGTTACCGTTTTATTTTTTACACTCAATTTATTTGGCAAAATCGAATCTGTTTTTAAATTCTTTTTTTTGTTTTGGATACGTAAAGTTTTAACTGCACTATGTGTCCACCAGCAGTTAAGTCATCGTTTAATATTTCTAAATGAAACATTAATACAATGTGTAGAAGCTAGTTCGACTTTTAGCTGCTTAGAGCTATTAAATGGGTATGTCTTTCGGAATCGACTTTAAACTGAAAGTTCCGCCGCTCATATCTAAAATTAATACACATAACATAAAGAGTTGTAACGATAAATTATACACATTGTCTATATTCCTGGCTCCTTTAAGTTTAAGTTTTGTACACATTTTTACTGATATTATTTAAAACGCACTTACTAATCAATTTACAAAGATCAAACAAAATCAGGTATAAAAAGACATTGTTAAAGTAGCTAAAGTAAGAATGTTTTAATTATATAACCACTTGAAAAGCAACGCCTTCACTGAATAATTTCTTATTTTGTTAAAAAATTTAAAGAAGCAAATGTAAAAAAGAGAATTTTAAAAGTATTTTCGAGTAGAAAAACTGATATTTATATCGAGTATTTTATGTTGACTGCTGTCATGACAATCAATGTGATACAAGCAATTGTTTAGAGAATGCCGACAATTTAAAGCACTTGTGGATGGTGAAGTACCACATCGATGCTGAGTTTCTAACCACCATCTTCAGGAAAGTATGAGAAATAAAAATTTTAATGGTAGGATAGAAGATAAATCATGTTGCAATTGAAGACAATGTTTCAATTGTAGGAAAATATTTTGAAAAATTCATGATGTTTTTCTTAGTTTTCGTTACTGGTATGTACGTAAAACAAGAAGAAAAGTACATGCTGTCGTTCTAAATTATTAAATAAAAAATGTTTAAAAGCTTGTAAAAAAGCACCGACCTCCCGCCCCAAATGACTACTGTTTTCGTACTGGGCTTAATGGAAGATAAAATTTGAAAATATAGAAGAAAAACATTTATAGAAAAATACGGTATACAATTTTAGTTTTAATAAAAGATTTTAAAAAGATTGATGTTATTGAAATATTTTGATAGAAGAGGAAAGAAAAGTTCGTAGATGCTAATATCCTGCAAAAAAGTTTTCTTAGATATTAAAAACAAAAATTATGTCGGAAACTTCAGAATAGAAGTTTCATTTAATCTGAATCCGACATAATCCGATATTAAAAATTATAGGACTTTCTTGTGAAATTTGAGTTTCGTATATGTATTTGTTGGTGGAAAACTAAGGTTTAAGTCATTAAAATGTTTTTGGAAGTATGTATTTGCAAACTGACAAGATAATATCTTATATTATAACTTCTTTTCAATATGTATAAACATATGTATATAATTTTTTATTGACATGTCTCAAGATTGCGTTTGTAAGAAAGTACACTTAATATATAAATTCTATTAAATTCCATTAATCTTTGAAATGTACCTTCCAAGTCAGATTTTTTACATAAACAAAAGTTATAGGCAAAAAAATAAATATTGTCCATATTTTATGCGTCAAAATAAAGTCTGGATTTGTGTACACACTTTGTGTATATTTTTGTTTTGTGACGTTTTTAACTATTTAGTATTTGGATGATTTTCCTTTTGCTTTATAACGACATTTAGTCTTCGAGGTATCGATTCTACCAACTTTTTGGTTACATCAGCAGATATTTTCTGCCATTCCTCCATTATAACAGATTGCAGCATATCCTTATTGTTGATCGTTCTCTTTCGAACTTGACGGTCAAGATGTTCCCACAAATGCTCGATTGGGTTCAAGTTCGGTGATTGGGGAGGATGATTTAGCATCATAATAGTGTGGTGGAGCAGCCATTCTTGTACTACTTTTGCTGTGTGTTTGGGATCATTATCTTGTTGAAAGATCCAAGATCCCTGTAAAACCAATTTCTCTACGCTGGTTAGCAAATTGTTTTTTAAAATATTTAATTAGTCTATTTTATTTATAGTATTTTCAATAAATACTAAATTACCAATCAAACTTGCCGTCATATATCCCCACACCATCAACTAACAGCCACCGTGTTTAACAGTGGTTATTAAGTTTTGGTCGGCATATTCACTGTTTATTTTTCTCCACACTTTTACAGGTGTTTTCTGACCAAATACCCCAAACTTGCTTTCGTCACTAAAAAGGAACATCTTCTTGCATAATCAAGGCGTCGCACATTGGGGTTTTGATGTCTAAAATGGGAAATAATTGGAAAATGAAATTCTTCAGTACCTAATATTTTTTTACATGAGCTAAAAGTGCACAAAAATCCGGCATCACTTTCTTAAAAAAAGGTGTCACTAGGAAGTACCGTTACATTACTACGTCTTTTTGAAGTGTGAGTTTTTTGATATTTTTTATATATCCTGAAAAAACTAAATTTTCAGTGTTTTCAAAATTAGTTCTCGGCAAGTTTTTAAGTAAAAATATTACAAAAAAAATTTAGAGCCTTCAAAAACAGACGATTGAGATTATATTTGATTCGTTGTTTTATAAGTTTATATAGTTTTGCTATTTTGAAAAATTTTTTTTTTGTGAAGGTTTATAAATTTGCAAATTTTGTAGCATATATGGAAATATAGTTTGGAGTGAAGGTAATCCTCAAGTGTATGTGGAAACACCGTTACATCCAGAAATACTGACTGTTTGGTGCGCTTTATGGGCTGGTGGAATCATTGGTCCGTACTTTTTCAAAAAGGATGGTGGCCAGAACGTTATAGTCAATGGTGATCGGTATAGAGCCATGATTACTAACTTTTTCATTCCTGAATTGAATAACCATGATGTCCAGGAGATGTGGTTTCAACAAGACGGCGCAACATATCACACAGCTGGTGCCACAATAGATTTATTGAAAGACATGTTTGGTGACCGCCTAATTTCACGTTTTGGACCTGTGAATTGGCCTCCAAGATCTTGTGATTTAACACCGCTAGACTACTTTCTGTGGGGCTATGTAAAGTCATTGGTCTATGCGGTAAAGCCACAAACGTTTGACCATTTGGAAGACAAAATTCGCCGTATTATTGCAGATATACGGCCACAAATGTTGGAAAAAGTCATCGAAAATTGGACGTCCAGATTGGACTACATCCGCGCCAGCCGTGGCGGTCATATGCCAGAAATCATATTTAAAATGTAATGCCACAAGATTATCTTTCGGATAAATAAAATTCATGTCAATCGAATAATCCATCGTTGTTTTATTGCAACTTAAAGTTCTATACCTCTGTAAAAAAACACCCTTTATTTGACAAAAACTGTATTTTTAATCTTTTCGTACAAAAATATTGATTACAGGAATATTTTTTAACCTATTTTCAAAATCCAATGTTTTTTAAAAATTGGAAAGATGAGCCTTTAAAATGGTATACATATACATAAACATATGATTCAAACTTACATGTTATGAGTTTTAATTGGGTAAACTTGGAAAAAATTATATTTTTCTTATTTTTTCAAGTTTAGACATTCTTAATTGCAAAATTTGATTAAAAAATATGAAATAAGTGGTGACATTCTGAAAGTGCATTATATTGTGAAGAGTTTGACACTTCGTTGATAAAATCGGACAAAAATTTACGTAGTTATTATTTAAAGAGTATAACAGTCTATAACATATCTTTTATATATGTCACCTTATCTAGTGAACTTTCATTTCAAAAATTTTCAAATTTTTTGATAGATCTTGATTGTTTACCGCAAACTGTGTCACTTTCATGATTGAGCGACTACCAGATGAAGATTTTCCTAATAAATCCAAATTCCTTCACAATCTGAAGTTTAAAATACTTTATACCTTCTTGTTTCCAGTTGCCCTACAAAGTTTAGATGACAAGCCATCGTAATGTCCAGCGTAAAGACGCATAAATTACATCCATCGTCAACAAAGGTGTAATCTGTGGGGCACCACAGTAGTATGTTTATGTATGTTCGGGCGCAGTTTCTCCATACAAATTTAGGAGCATGCATAGCTGTAAAAGAGTAAAAACATTGCAGAATTGTGAAAATGAATTGTGTGCGATCGGTCTTTAGGTTTGTAACATGTATTATGAAAAGGTAATGCTTTTTTATGTATATATGTGTGTGTATGTTAAAATTTGGGAGCATGCATATCTGGAAAAGAATTAAATCATTTTTATTTTCAAATTTTCCCTACAAATTTGGGATCATACCTGCTTTTTCTTGGTCCTTTCATTTGTATTGCTTTTCAAACGAATGATTGGACGGAAAGAATGAGTGTGTGCACGTTTCCTCATCTACATCTCAGAGTATAAGTAGACTATAATGTGAAAATGTATATACGAATGATTGGACGGACAGAATGAGTGTGTGTGTGTATTACATGTTACATGTGTATGATCGTTTTTTAATAATAAATTCTTGTCACGTACTGCTCATGATCAAAGGTAGAAGAAATAGAAATATAAACTGATAAGAAAGGGTAGGTTGGTTGTGTAGTTGTTTTTTTATTTTTTGTTGATTTAATTAGAAGGATTTTTAAATTGATAAGAAAGAAATGTATAGTTGTGCCTGTGGGTTTTTTTTCACGCTTAAGTAGAATATCTGTTTTTACATAATTGAATACACTGATTGATCTACAACATCCCAGAGTATAAATAGACTTGTTTTAAGGATTTAGATTTTTTTTAGTTTTACTGTTTTAAATAAATAAAATTATAGAATAAAGGGATTAATTAAATTAGTTTTTTTCTTAGGTATACTTATTTTGTTTTTAGATTTTGTTATTTTGTACAGTACAATACTTATATATATTGAACATAATAATAGTTAAACATTCATTTATACAGATTAAATAGCTTAAGTGTTAACAAATATTGTGTATAAAATGTTTGGCATCTGCGAATGTCAAAAGATTCTGAATAAATTTTTTCACAATAATACAAATGTATGACATTATTAATACATAAAAATGGATTACTTATTTTACTAATGTTGCATATTCTTAATTCATTGATAAGACTTAAAAATTAATCTATATGCTCTTTATCAATCTGATTACTATGTTTTGTTAATAAATAGTTTTTCCAATTCAGCTGATGTTACTACTTTTGTTCCCCTTCTTTAAAAAGTTAATAGTAGGTTGTGTTAGTGCGGGACGATGTACTCTGAATTATTTCATTTCAATTTATATTTATTGAATAAAAATTTTAAACACAAGAGCCCACAATTAAATGTATTAAATTTTTGTTTTCGTTCATAATTATATTCAATAGGAAATTTTAAGTAGTTGGCAATCTCAAGTGGTGGTTGTAAGTTTCCAAAGCTATCAAAGTATTCTTTATAGTTGTGGTTTTTATAATATGCTACCCAATGTGTTCCCATACCATTTGAATCATCTAATTTAACAATGCCGCATTCTTGTTTGAATGGTTTTTGGGGTAAAGAGTAACGCATGAAAACACCCCTAAAATGTTTGAGATGTCTTCCATATTTATTCAAATCCAAATCTGTTAATGGGCGATTGGGTAGGTTATCTAATAGTTTTTTGCAGCTGGACTATACTAGAGACCAGTTTTATATGGTTTGAGGACAACTCTTTACCCATTGCAATTGATTCCATATATCTATTATGACGGTTAGCTTCCGCCAATTGTTCTTTTCCATTTTTGATAGCATGTACTGCTTTGACAATAGCGGATCCTCCACTTGCCAAACCACTAAGCGCTGACAATGCTGTTAGTACGGGAATAAGTGGAAGAAATCCTCCAATTTTCGGTACAGGTATAACTCTCGGTATTATAATGTCTGCCCCCTTTTTCCCTTTAAAATTTGAATGAATAGCCTTTTGAGCTATTTTAACAGCATCATTTATATCAAGGGGTTTCTGTTCCTTCAATTGTTTTAAAGTTTTTCTCACAGTAGCTGTGAATAATTTCTTATTACATTTATTCAGTTTTCCTTTTTACGTTCTATTTCAATTCTTTCTTTTCTTATGTCTCAGCTCCTTCATACCTAATCCAAATTTCACTTTAGCTTTCATAGCGTTTGTCACAAACTCGTTGCCAGGCTTTTTCAGCTAAAATTTTATCTGCTTGATGTCTTGTGTCTATATCTTTTGATTGTAAATAAGCAATATCATGTTCTTTACAAGCTGCATCTAATAAATTTATATCCTTATCTCCTCTTGCTAAACGTTTTTCAAGTTTTGTACCAGGTCCACAAAACTGATAACCAGGCAGATGTAATTCAACAGATACATTATTTATTAAGTTGTTTACAAATCCTCTTCTCATCTTACACTGACTGGGTTTTTGTTTTGACTGTAGATTATAACAAATTTTTTTTTTCGTTACTTTTATACCTCTTCACAAAAATAGCTGAAATCAAGACGATCTCCTATATATACACCAATTTATATGATTTCAGTATGTTAATTTTTTTGATATTGATTTTGATCTGCTTTGTATCTGATCACGATCTACTTTACATCTGATTACGATCTGCCTTGTATCTGGTCACGATCTACTTTATATCTGTTAACGATCTGCTTTTTTTGGTTTTTGGTTTTGTCTATTTTATTTTAATTTTTTTTATTATTTTTTTTTTGTCATTCCTATGTTTTAGATACACATGTTCTACCTCAATGTTTATTTGATCAGCTAGATCATCATGTATTTGTGTTATATATATGTATATATATATATATTTTTTTTTTGCTACGACATTTTTTTTTGTTTTTATGATTATATTTATTGAAACCTTCGCCAAATTTATTAATATAAGATATTTCTTTCACTCTTCTAATAAATTATGTTAGATTCTTTAAGTTCTTCGATAATAGACATTATTTCGTTTTGATGATTGTTGTGACCAACACCTTCCGATGAAAGAAGTAAACGTAGTCTGTCAACTAGTTCATTAGGATCATCCCAATATATGTAATTTGATTTCAGATTATTTAGTGATTTTAGCATTAAACCACTGCCTTTTGTTAAAAGGTTTGTTGTTGTTTCGAATAAGTGTTTAATTATTCGTATATAGTTGAAGGCTCGTGTTCATTTCACTTGTTCATTAGGTTCATAGGTATTAATTAAAATCTCTTTATATTTTTTCAAATCATTTTTAGAATAATGGAGAGGTTTTTTTTGAAATACTAGTTCAAATAATCCAGGCGTCATTATCAAATTCATATTTCTTATCCGCATAGTATTATCTCTAATTAATTAATTAATAATATTAATTAATAAATATTAATTTTTCCTTCCCATATCTCCAACTACCGTCTACATCTTGATAAAAACCATAAATTTTATCCAATTGCTTATTATTAATAAGTGTTTGTATATTTTCAAATAATGGAGAGCTTTTCGTCAGCTTTAAACATTGTTTTCTTTTCAAGTTCTTGATACATGTACTTGATACAGGTCTATTATGGACATAGTTTTTTTCATCATCATTATCATCAGTTGAAATATTTTCATACAGAAAATTGTTATTATCACCGTCTACATCATCGTAATCATCGTCATCATTAATAGTGTTGTCTATATCCTTATGCTTATCTTCAAGTTTTCCGATGATTTCATTATCACCATTTACGTCATAATAATCATCATCATCATCAATAGTGTTGTCTGTATCCTTATGCTTATCTTCAAGTTTTCCAATGATTTCATTATCACCATTTACGTCATAATAATCTTCGTCATCATCTATAGTGTTGTCTACATCCTTATGCTTATGTTCAAGTTTTGGAATGTTTTCATTATCATCATTTACATCATCATAATCATCGTCATCATTAATAGTGTTGTCTATATCCTTATGTTTATCTTTAAGTTTTCCAATGATTTTTTTAAGTGGTTTTGTTATTGGTTGAAAGGTATCTTCTAATAAATTAACTCTATCTATTTGATTCAGTTTAATATTTTTTAACTTTTTCTTTAGAGCAGCCCTTGTCTTTACAAGACCTTCCAACGCTTTATTATGGTAATTTTTAGACATTATAATAATTTTTTATATTGATTTTGATCTGGTTATGATCTGCTTTGTATCTGATTACGATCTGCTTTGTATCTGATTGCGATCTGCTTTATATCTGCTCACGAAATGCTTGCTGTCTGGTCACGATCTGCTTAATGGCTTGTGTCTATATCCTTTGATTTTGAGTACGCTATATCGTGCTTTCTACAATCTGCAATCAATAAATTATTCCTTTGTTTCCTTTATTCTTGCTATTCGTTTTTGAAATTTTGTATCAGGTCCACAAAACTGATAACCAGGTGGATGTAATTCAACATATAATTTGTTTATTAAGTTGTCTACAAATCTTCTTCCAATCTTACACTGATTAAGTTTTTTTCTTTTGACTGTAGTTTATAACCATTTTTTTCATTACTTTCATACCTCTTCGCATGAAACACTATACCAGCGAGCTATACAATCTGTACTAGCTATACTAGCAATCTGTACTAGCTACACTAGCAAGCTGTAATAGCTATACCAACAAGTTGTACTAGCTATACTAGCAAGCTATACACTCTGTACTAACTATAGTAGCAAGCTGTACTAGCTACAACGACGACGATGATTATGATGATGTCAATGATGATAATGAAAACATCCCAAAACTTGAACATAAGCATAAGGATGTAGACAACACTACAGATGATTTTTGATAAACATAAGGATATAGACAACACTATTAATGATGACGATGATTATGATGATGTAAATGATGATAATGAAAACATCCCAAAACTTGAACATAAGCATAAGGATGTAGACAACACTATAGATGATGAGGAAGATTATTATGACGTAAATGTTGATAATGAAATCATTGGAAAACTCGAAGATAAACATAAGGATACAGACAACACTATTGATGATGATGACGATTATAATGACGAAAATGGTGATAATGAAATCATCGGAAAACTTGAAGATAAGCATAAGGATATAGACAACACTATTGATGATGACGATGATTACGATGATGTAAACGGTGATAATAACGATTTTCAGTATGAAAGTATTTAAACTGATGATAATGATGATGAAAAAAACTATAATCATAATAGACCGTGTATGAAAAACTTGAAAAGGAAACAATGTTTAAAGCTGAGGAAAAACTATCCATTATTTGAAAATATACAAACACTTATTAATAATAAACAATTGGATAAAATTTATGGTTTTAATCAAGATGTAGACGGTAGTTGGAGATATGGGAAGGAAAAATTAATATTTAATAGAGATAATACTATGCAGATAGGGAATATGAAATTGAAAATGACGCCTGGATTATTTGAACTAGTATTTCATAAAAACCTCTCCATTATTCTAAAAATGATTTGAAAAAGTATAAAGAGATTTTAATTCATACCAATGCACATAAACGTCGCTATGAACCTAATGAACAAGTGAAATGAACACGAGCCTTCAAATATATACGAATAATTAAACATTTATTCGAAACAACAACAAACATTTTAACAAAAGGCAGTGGTTTAATGCTAAAATTACAAAATAATCTTAAATTAAATTACATACATTGGGATGATCCTAATGAACTAGTTGACAGACTACGTTTACTTCTTTCATCGGAAGGTTCTGGTCACAACAATCATCAAAACGAAATAATCTCTATTATCGAAGAACTTAAAGAAGCTAACATAATTTATTAGAAGAGTGAAAGAAATTTCTTATATTAATAAATTTGGAGAAGGTTTCAATAAATATAATCATAAACACAAAAAAAAATATATATATATAAAATAAGAAAAATATAATATAAATAAATATATATAACACAAATACATGATGATCTAGCTGATCAAATAAACAATTTAAACATTGAGGTAGAATATTTTTACCTAAAACATGGTAATGTCAAAAAAAAATAAAAAAGAAAGTTTAAATTAAATAGACAAAACCAAAAACCAAAAAAGTAGATCGTTATCAGATATAAAGTAGATCGTGAGCAGATACAAAGCAGATCGTGATCAGATGTAAAGTAGATCGTGATCAGATACAAAGCAGATCAAAATCAATATCAAAAAATTAACATACTGAAAACATATAAATTGCTGTATATATAGGAGATCGTCTTGATTTCAGCTATTTTTGCGAAGAGGTATAAAAGTAACGGAAAAAATTTGTTATAATCTACAGTCAAAACAAAACCCCAGGCAGTGTAAGATGAGAAGAGGATTTGTAAACAACTTAATAAATAAAGTAACTGTTGAATTACATCTACCTGGTTATCAGTTTTGTGGACCAAACAAAACTTGAAAAACGTTTAGCTAGAGGAGATAAGGGTATAAATTTATTAGACGCAGCTTGTAGAGAGCACGATATTGCATATTCACAATCAAAAGATATAGACACAAGACATCAAGCAGATCAAATATTAGCTGAAAAAGCCTGGCAACGAGTTAAATCTAAAGATAGTGATATTAAAGAACGTGCTAACGCGTGGTTTGTGACAAACGCTATGAAAGCTAAAGTGAAATTTGGATTAGGTTTGAAGTGCAGAAACATAAGAAAATAAAGAATTCAAAAAGAATGAGAAAAGGAAAAATGAATAAGTGTAATAAGAAATTATTCACAGCTACTGTGAGAAAAACTTTAAAACAATTGAAAGAACAGAAACCCCTTGATATATATGATGCTGTTAAAATATCACAAAAGGCTATTCATTCTAATTTTAAAGGGAAAAAGCGAGCAGACATTATAATACCTGTACCGAAAATTGGAGGATTTCTTCCACTTATTCCCGTACTAACAGCATTGTCAGCGCTTGGTGGTTTGGCAAGTGGAGGATCCGCTATTGTCAAAGCAGTAAATGCTACCAAAAATGGAAAAGAACAATTGGCTGAAGCTAACCGTCATAATAGATATATGGAATCAATTGCAATGGGTAAAGGGTTGTACCTCAAACCATATAAAACTGGATATGGTCTCTACTATAATCCATCTCCAAAAAACTATTAGATAACCACCCAATCGCCCATTAACAGATTTGGATTTGAATAAATATGGAAGACATCTCAAACACTTTAGGGGTGTTTTCATGCGTGATTCTTTACCTAAAAAACCATTCAAACAAGAATGTGGCATTGTTAACTTAGATGATTCAATTTGTATGGGAACACATTGGGTAGCATATTATAAAAACCACAACTATAAAGAATACTTTGATAGCTTTGGAATCTTACAACCACCACTTGAGATTGCCAACTACTTAAAATTTCCTATTGAATATAATTATGAACGAAAACAAAAATTTAATACATTTAATTGTGGGCTCTTGTGTTTAAAATTTTTATTCAACAAATATAAATTGAAATGAAATAATTCAGAGTACATCGTCCCGCACTAACACAACCTACTATTAACTTTTTAAAGAAGGGGAACAAAAGTAGTAACATCAGCTGAATTGGAAAAACTATTT
This sequence comes from Sarcophaga variegata, assembly GCA_932273835.1. NCBI lineage: Eukaryota > Metazoa > Arthropoda > Insecta > Diptera > Sarcophagidae > Sarcophaga > Sarcophaga variegata. The sequence goes on along the minus strand of OW026358.1, from coordinate 44,761,454 downwards.
ATTAACAAAACATAGTAATCAGATTGATAAAGAGCATATAGATTAATTTTTAAGTCTTATCAATGAATTAAGAATATGCAACATTAGTAAAATAAGTAATCCATTTTTATGTATTAATAATGTCATACATTTGTATTATTGTGAAAAAATTTATTCAGAATCTTTTGACATTCGCAGATGCCAAACATTTTATACACAATATTTGTTAACACTTAAGCTATTTAATCTGTATAAATGAATGTTTAACTATTATTATGTTAAATATATATATGTATTGTACTGTACAAAATAACAAAATCTAAAAATAAAATACGTATACCTAAGAAAAAAAACTAATTTGTTTCAATTAATCCCTTTATTCTATAATTTTATTTATTTAAAATAGTAAAACTAAAAAAAATTTAAATCCTTAAAACAAGTCTATTTATACTCTGGGATGTTGTAGATCAATCAGTGAATTCAATTATGTAAAAACAGATATTCTACTTATGCGTGAAAAAAAATCCACAGGCACAACTGCACTAACACAACCTACTATTAACTTTTTAAAGAAGGGGAACAAAAGTAGTAACATCAGCTGAATTGGAAGAACTATTTATTAACAAAACATAGTAATCAGATTGATAAAGAGCATATAGATTAATTTTTAAGTCTTATCAATGAATTAAGAATATGCAACATTAGTAAAATAAGTAATCCATTTTTATGTATTAATAATGTCATACATTTGTATTATTGTGAAAAAATTTATGCAGAATCTTTTGACATTCGCAGATGCCAAACATTTTATACACAATATTTGTTAACACTTAAGCTATTTAATCTGTATAAATGAATGTTTAACTATTATTATGTTAAATATATATATGTATTGTACTGTACAAAATAACAAAATCTAAAAATAAAATACGTATACCTAAGAAAAAAAACTAATTTGATTTAATTAATCCCTTTATTCTATAATTTTATTTATTTAAAATAGTAAAACTAAAAAAAATTTAAATCCTTAAAACAAGTCTATTTATACTCTGGGATGTTGTAGATCAATCAGTGAATTCAATTATGTAAAAACAGATATTCTACTTATGCGTGAAAAAAAATCCAATCTTATCAATTTAAAAAATCCTTCTAATTAAATCAACAAAAAATAAAAAAACAACTACACAACCAACCTACCCTTTCTTATCAGTTTATATTTCTATTTCTTCTACCTTTGATCATGAGCAGTACGTGACAAGAATTTATTATTAAAAAACGATCATACACATGTAACATGTAATACACACACACACTCATTCTGTCCGTCCAATCATTCGTATATACATTTTCACATTATAGTCTACTTATACTCTGAGATGTAGATGAGGAAACGTGCACACACTCATTCTGTCCGTCCAACCATTCGTTTGAAAAGCAATACAAATGAAAGGACCAAGAAAAAGCAGGTATGATCCCAAATTTGTAGGGAAAAATTGAAAATAAAAATGATTTAATTCTTTTCCAGATATGCATGCATTAAAAAGCATTACCTTTTCATAATACATGTTACAAACCTAAAGACCGATCGCACACAATTCATTTTCACAATTCTGCAATGTTTTTACTCTTTTACAGCTATGCATGCTCCTAAATTTGTATGGAGAAACTGCGCCCGAACATACATAAACATACTACTCACCACTAATAGTCATAAGTAAATATTTGTATTCGACGTATGAGGTTATCTATTCTCTGGGGGGACACTAAGGGTCTTTATTTTATTTTCTCAACAATTTGTTTTTATATATGACAACTTTATTATGGTCTTAATTTAATCTATGTATGCGCGATAATAATTGTTACGTTATACAGGGAGTTTTTAAATCTTTTCTTTTTTTTTAAGTAAAAGAATAAAAATAAATCAAAAACAAGGCAAAGCAAACAAAAGATACAAATTATAATAAATAGTTAAAAGAATTAATTTGTTTAAAGGCTAAAATTACGTGTGAACAAATGAAAATTAAACTATATAAAAAATAATAATTACGAATAAAATAATACGGCAAAGGAGGGATAATGTTTTAATATGCAATAAAACTTTTGAAAATACAATCACGTAAGTTTGTAAGTATAAATTTTGAATAAAAACATTTCAATTACTTAAGTATTCGAACGTACAATACTATCTGTTGTGTTTTAGGATTATATTATTGTTTTTCACTGTTTCCTAATATAATTAAATAAGTATTTAACACCACATTAAAACTTAGTAGGTTGTTGTGGTTAAAAATTTTTTGGTTTGGAAATGAGAGGGTTTGCAGTTGGGAGTTTTGGTTACTTTATGTTTCTTGCACTTGGCTTTGCCGCCCAAATCACCAGTCAAATATTTGCCTTCTTTGATAACATCAAAACAGGCTCTTTCAATTTTATCTGCATGCGAGTTGAGTTCCATGTGTCTCAACATCATAACGGCAGACAACAATAAGGCAGTGGGATTGGCCAAATCTTTGCCAGCAATATCGGGGGCAGTACCGTGAACAGATTCAAAGAGGGCACCATTAAGGCCCATGTTGCCAGAAGGTGTCAAGTCCAAACCACCGACCAAACCGGCGCACATATCAGACAAAATATCACCATACAAGCTAGGCATAACCAAAACGTCGTATTTTTTGGGATCTTGTACCATATTCAAGCATACAGTATCCAAGTAACGTTCTTCGAATTGAATTTCGGGATATTTGTCAGCCATATCACGTACGCAACGCAAAAACAAACCATCAGACATACGCATAATATTGGCTTTGTGTACAACAGTGACCTTCTTTCTGTTGTTGTTCTTGGCATAGGTGAAAGCATATTCAGCAACACGTCTGGAGGCTTCCTCGGTAATCAATTTGATACTTTGGACGACGCCATCAACAATTTCGTGTTCAATGCCGGAGTATTCACCTTCAGTATTTTCACGAATGGTTACAACATCAACATCATCGTACAATGTTTTTTAACCCTCCAAATTTCTGCATGGCCTTACGTTGGCATACAAATTGAATTCCTTACGTAAAGCCAAATTTAAAGAACAATGACCCTTACCACCGGGGGTCATTAAAGGGCCCTTTAAACCGATTTTGTTTGTGTTAACCGAATCAATGGCAGCTTGTGGAATACCGAACTTTCCATCTGGACCTCTAACGGGTGTCACATCGACAGCTTCCCATTTAATAGGGACATTTGCAGCGGCAAAAATTTTCTGCACAGCAGCTGAGATCTCGGGACCAATACCATCGCCGGGAATAAGGGTAACCTTGCGTGTACCCGAAGAGTAGGCACGTCCAGACACGGGGGTTGTGTTAACAATCTTTTGAATTAATCTTGCTGCCATGATTTTTGTAGATTTTTTCCTCGGGTTTATGCAATTTTCTTATAATTTTTCACAAAAAAAGTTTTTCACACCAATAACCGCAAATACACTCGTCCGGATTCCGTTTTGCCACTCTTTATCTTGCCGTTAAACTTGGGTTTTTCAAAAATATGGCAGTGCCGGCAATGTTGATAAAACTGCAACCGCGGGCTTTGTTTTTTTTTTTTTTGTTGTATATGTTCAGTTTGTTTAAATTTGAAGTTTCCATAATGAAAATAATATATAATGTGGCAAGTTCAAACATAAAGTGACCTTTAAATGTTAAAGGTAGGATGATCTTCCTTTTAGCTTAACGATCACTTCTATTCTATTGAGTACTCATAATAACGAAAAAGAATTTATCTGTCCGTTAAAATCCTCCCTTTAGTTAAGGGCAAGATGTAATAATGGACCTTACTCTAATAAACATCAGTTGTATAAGATAAGTATGATCACTCCTATATAGATCCAAAACCGGATATTTTACCAAAACTTTCTTACAAAAGTTTTCTATCCCGAATAAGTCCCAGGAAATGTGCTGCATCTTTGAGTTTAAGTTTCGCCTTTACTTCCTAAGTTCACGAAAAAGGTGGCGGCTTGTATACTTAGTGAAGTGTATTACCTCATTTTTTTCCAGGCTTTACAATCAAAGCACGACTTGATGGCCATTCACTGATCTCGCTCAGGACGATAATCAATGGCAACTTCAAATATAAACATGAAAAATAAACGTTAATATATTAATAGTTTTTCAAATCAAAATAAAAAAGCTAAAACTTCAACACACAAATTTTATAAACAAAATGAATAAACATAACAAATAGGAAGGGCCACTGAGTTTAAAAAAAAACTTGTTTAATTGAGCAGTGTTATCGACATTGCTCCGGCATTGCCATACTTTGGAAAAAGTTAACTTTATTTTATCTGCAGTTTGTAATAACGAAAAGAAGTTAAAGATGGCTTTAAAGCTTTAGCACTTTAGCTACAGTTACCTTTAACTAAACCCAATGGCAAGTTATAATAAATTATCGACTTTATCGTATTAATGGAAGCACTGCTGAACCAATGAGTGAGTGTGACTGAATAAATTATACCTAATTACTCCGTATCTATTTATAAAGTTCCGAGAAAGGTCTTAAAATGCGGTAGATGTAATGAATGGATAAAATTAACCTATGCAACACGGCTAGCGCGTGAAGTTCTTTTTAAAGGGTTATAATAATCAATTATATCTGTATTTTAACCAAAGGACAAATAAGTTTTTAATTAGTTTGCACAGTTCCACAACTTTAACAGCATGTATAAAAATAAGTTTTCAACAAACTGGTAATACTTCGATTACTTTTAAACGGATCTGAAATAATATTTTACTCAAATTGGAAAATTTTATACTTTTCAAATGCTAAATTAAATAACTGTTGGAAATGCTTCTTGAATTTGAAGGATTCTATATAAGTAGTGTGTTTATGGGGTTTCGGGATCAGTTGCTCCATACAAATTTAGGAGCATGCATAGCTGTAAAAGAGTAAAAACATTGCAGAATTGTGAAAATGGATTGTGTGCGATCGGTCTTTAGGTTTGTAGCATGTATTATGAAAAGGTAATGCTTTTTAATGTTTATGTGTATGTGTGTGTGTGTGTGTTAAAATTTGGAAGAATGCATATATGGAAAAGAATTAAATCATTTTTATTTTCAATTTTTCCCTACAAATTCGGGATCATACCTGCTTCTTTTTGGTCCTTTCATTTGTATTGCTTTTCAAACGAATGGTTGGACGGACAAAATGAGTGTGTGCGTAACATGTAATGTGTATGATCGTTTTTTAATAGTAAATTCTTGGCACGTATTATCATACTCAATGTTGAAAAAATCGAAAAGGGATCTACAACTGTATAGTTGTTGTATGTTTTTTTATTTTTTGTATATTTAATTAGAAGGATCTTTAATTTTAAATGTGATAAGAAAGAGATGAACACCTGTGCAAAAATTTTTTTTTTTGGGATAATAAATAACATCGTATACCTAAGTAGAAACATGAGTGTACATGTTCATTGTATTTGTATTGCTTTTCGAATGATTGGACGGACAGAATGAATGTGTGCACTTTCTTTTGAGATAATAATTGTGAAGAAATAGAAATATAGTTGCACGTGGTGTTGTTGTCGTTGTTGTGATATAAGGATTTTTAAATTGATAAGAAAGGAATGTATGTCTACTACTTATGCGTAGAATATCTGTTTTTTATATAATTGAATTTACTGATTGATTTACAACATCCCAGAGTATAAATAGACTTGTTTTAAGGATTTAGATTTTTTTTTAGTTTTGGTGTTTTAAATAAATAAAATTATAAAATAATGAGATTAATTAAAACAAATTAGGTTTTATTTTATTAGATTTTTTTTTATTCTTAGGTATGTATATTTTATTTTTAGATTTTGTTATTTTGTACAATACAATACATATATCTAATGAATATAATAATAGTTAAACATTCGTTTATACATATTAAATAGCTTAAGTGTTAACAAATATTGTGTATAGAATGTTTGACATCACATTTATTCACAGTTACATCACATCACATCTTTCACACATCACATATTTTCACAGTTAGATCTATGTATAATATTATTAACACATATAAATGGATTACTTATTTTCTAATGTTGCATATTCTTAGTTCATTTATAAGTTTCATAAATAAATCTATATGCTCTTTATCAATCTGATTACTATGTTTTATTAATAGTTCTTCCAATTCAGCTGATGTAACCATTTTTCCCCTTCTTTAAAAAGTCAATAGTAGGTTGCGTAAGTGCGGGACTATGTACTCTGAACAAAGAGTAATAATTAACTAAACAAAGATTTCAGATGTGGTTAAGTTTTTTTGTCATTTATTATATTATTTCTTCGTTTGAATTTATTGAAAATTACAATTTATTGAAAATACAATTTTTACATTTAGTAAGATTATAAAAATTAATTATATTTTTAGCTTCTGTTTCAGCTTGATATAGTCTATGTTTATAAAGTATACAGGGGCAGGTGTCAGGACCGCATGTACTGTTTTCATTCGACCATTCGCAATCCTCGAAATGTTCACCATGTCTATTTCTTATTCTTTTCAGGTTGTCTACATACTGCAGTTGTGTTTGTATGTTGATGAGTTTAGTTTTATATACGTCAGAAATTATGTGTGAGAATGATTTTAAAAAATTGTATATTTCCTTTAAAATCATTGTATGTTAATCTACTGCTATTGTATGCTCATGTGCAGAATATGTGAATAATCTTTAATATTAATATGATTTCAGATCTGTTAATAGACGCTTAGGTAGGTTATCTAATAGTTTTTTTGAGCTGGACTATAGTAGAGACCATATCCAGTTTTATATGGTTTGAGATATAACCCTTTACCCATTGCAATTGATTCCATATATCTATTATGACGGTTAGCTTCAGCCAATTGTTCTTTTCCATTTTTGATAGCATTTACTGCTTTGACAATAGCGGATCCTCCACTTGCCAAACCACCAAGCGCTGACAATGCTGTTAGTACGGGAATAAGTGGAAGAAATCCTCCAATTTTCGGTACAGGTATAACTCTCGGTATTATAATGTCTGCTCGCTTTTTCCCTTTAAAATTTGAATGAATAGCCTTTTGTGATATTTTAACAGCATCATATATATCAAGGGGTTTCTGTTCTTTCAATAGTTTTAAAGTTTTTCTCACAGTAGCTGTGAATAATTTCTTATTACACTTATTCATTTTTCCTGTTCTCGTTCTTTTCGAATTCTTTCTTTTCTTATGTCTCTGCTCCTTCAAACCTAATCCAAATTTCACTTTAGTTTTCATAGCGTTTGTCACAAACCACGCGTTAGCACGTTCTTTAATATCACTATCCTTAGATTTAACTCGTTGGCAGGCTTTTTCAGCTAATATTTGATCTGCTTGATGTCTTGTGTCTATATCTTTTGATTGTGAATATGCAATATCGTGCCCTCTACAAGCTGCGTGTAATAAATTTATACCCTTATCTCCTCTTGCTCAACGTTTTTCAAGTTTTGTACCAGGTCCACAAAACTGATAACCAGGTATATGTAATTCAACAGGTACTTTATTTATTAAGTTGTTTACAAATCCTCTTCTCATCTTACACTGGCTGGGGTTTTGTTTTGACTGTAGATTATAACAAATTTTTTTCGTTACTTTTATACCTCTTCGCAAAAATAGCTGAAATCAATTTATTATGATTTCAGTATGTTAATTTTTTGATATTGATTTTGATCTGCTTTGTATCTGATCACGATCTACTTTACACCTGATCACGATCTGCTTTGTATCTGCTCACGATATTTGATGTTTATTTGATCAGCTAGATCATCATATATTTGTGTTATATATATATATATATTTTTTTTTTTGTGTTTATGATTATATTTATTGAAACCTTCTCCAAATTTATTAATATAAGGCATTTCTTTCACTCTTCTAATAAATTATGTTAGCTTCTTTAAGTTCTTCGATAATAGACATTATTTCGTTCTGATGATTGTTGTGACCAACACCTTCCGATGAAAGAAGTAAACGTAGTCTGTCAACTAGTTCATTAGGATCATCCTAATATATGTAATTTTATTTCAGATTATTTAGTGATTTTAGCATTAAACCACTGCCTTTTGTTAAAAGGTTTGTTGTTGTTTCGAATAAGTGTTTAATTATTCGTATATATTTGAAGGCTCGTGTTCCTTTCACTTGTTCATTAGGTTCATAGCGACGTTTATGTGCATTGGTATGAATTAAAATCTCTTTATATTTTTTCAAATCATTTTTAGAATAATAGAGAGGTTTTTTATGAAATACTAGTTCAAATAATCCAGGCGTCATTTACTTACTTACTTACTTAATTGGCCATAACAACCCGTTTAACGGATTTCGGCCTGCCGCAACACATCCTTCCAGGCGCCTCTGCTTCTTCAGTTGGTCACACCAATCGATGACAGGGCTCCCTCGATTTGGTCCTTCCAATGGATACAAGGTCGTCCTCTTCGCCGACTTCCGCAGATCCCCGCATCAAATACCCGTCGCGCTGGAGCATCCTCCTCCATTCGAACGACATGGCCGAGCCAGCGCAGCCGCTGGATATTAATACGCTGTACAACGTCCATGTCGTTGAGGAGCTCATACAGCTCACTATTGTATCGAATGCGAAAATCATCGCCAACACGTACTGGACCGAAGATCTTACGCAGTACTTTTCTCTCGAACACTCTCAAGGCTGCTGCATCAGTACTTAACAGGGTCCATGCCTCTGCGCCATAAAGAAGCACGGGTAGGATGAGCGTCTTGTAGAGTGTTAGCTCCGTCGTACGAGAGAGGTCTCTACTACTCAATTGCCTATTGAGACCATAGTAGCACCTGTTGGCAAGAGTGATCCTGCGCTTGATCTCCAGACTGACATCATTTGTGGTGGTAACGGCGGAGCCAAGATAAATAAATTCCTTGACTGTTTCAAAAGTATAGTTATCGGCCGTAATCTGAGAATCAGTACGCCGCACGTCTCTACTTGTCGATAACATATACTTTGTTTTGCCCTCATTTACTGCCAAACCCATCTTAGTAGACTCGCGTTCAATAGCACTAAAAGCAGCAGTAACATCTCGCTTCGTACGCCCTATTATGTCAATATCGTCAGCGTACGCAAGCAACTGGACACTTTTTGAAATATAGTGCCACTGCGATGCACTCCTGCCTTTCGCAGAACACTCTCCATGACGAAGTTGAAGAGGTCGCATGATAAGGGGTCGCCTTGTCTGAAACCTCGCACGGTATCAAAAGGCTCGGAGAGGTCCATTCCTACCTTGACGGAGCTACAGGAATTGCTCAACGTCATTCTGCATAGCCTTATCAGCTTCGCAGGTATACCGAGCTCAGACATTGCGGCAAAAACACGATCCCTTATGGGGCTATCAAAGGCAGCCTTATAGTCGACAAAAAGATGGTGTGTGTCGACTTGTTTCTCGTGGGTCTTTTCCAGGATTTGGCGTAGTGTGAAGATCTGGTCGATGGTGGACTTACCAGGTCTGAAGCCGCACTGATAAGGTCTAATCAGTGTTTTGACGAGTGGCTTCAGTCGTTCACACAATACGCCTGTAAGAACCTTATATGCGATAGGGAGAAGGCTTATACCCCTATAGTTGGCGCATGTAGTAGGGTCTCCCTTTTTCAGGACAGGACAGAGGACACTGAGGTTCCAATCGTTGGGCATACTTTCCCCTAGCCATATTTTGTAAATAAGCTGGTGCATGCGCCCTACCAACTCATTACATCCGGTCTTAAACAATTCAGCGGGGAGGCCATCAGGACCTGCCGCTTTATTGTTTTTAAGGCGCGTAATCGCGACTTTGACCTCTTCATATCGATCGGGTTCGGAACATCATCTCTAAAGGCGGTATTGGTGTCATCATCGCCTTGTAGCAGAGTAGAGAAGTGTTTGCTCCATAACCTCAGTACTCCCTGCGGATCTGTAACTAAGTTTCCATTTTCGTCCTTGCAGGAAGACGCTCCGGGTTTATAACCCTCGGTTAGACGCTTAACCTTTTGATAGAATTTTCGAGCGTCATTCCTACATCTATACATCTCGACTTCCTCACGCTCACGCCTTTCCTGCTCCCTCTTCTTGCGTCTGAAAAAGCGTCTCTCATCCCTTCTCTTCTCTCTATAGTTATCGACAATGGCTCGCGTAGCGGCTGACTGCAACGTTTTCTTGTATGCGGCGTTTTTCGCTGCAGTTGCCTCGCGACACTCCTCATCGTACCATTGATTTCGTTGGGGTGGGCGTTCGAAACCAAGGACTGTTTCCGCAGCAGTGCGCAAGGAGTGGGAGATGTTGGCCCACAGTCCGCCAATGTCGTTGAGATTAGATGGGGAACGACGGAGCTTATCCGAGAGTTGAGCGGAGAACGCCTCAGCTGTCCTTTGTGATCGCAGCTTCTTAACGTCCAGCATTCGCAATGCACTAGAGTGCGCAGACCTCGAAGCGCTAATGCGCAATCGAAACTTGGCTGCGACAAGGTAGTGGTCCGAGTCGATGTTTGGACCTCTGAATGTGCGCACATCTAGTACACTGGATACGTGCCTTCCGTCTATCACAATATGATCGATCTGGTTGGATGTTGATCGATCAGGGGACATCCATGTGGCCTTGAGAATGTCGAGATGTTGAAACTTAGTGCTACATACTACCATGTTACGCGCCGCGGCGAAATCGATCAGCCTCATACCATTGGAGGTAGTGTTAGAGTGGAGGCTGAACTGTCCGACAGTGGGGCCAAAGATACCTTCCCGCCCGACATTCGCATTGAAATCTCCGAGGACAATTTTGGCGTCATGGGTCGGGCACTTATCATATACGTCCTCGAGTTTAGCGTAGAAGGCATCCTTAACCACATCGTCCTTTTCTTCCGTCGGGGCGTGAGCACAAATTAGGCTGATGTTGTAGTATTTTGCCCTGATGCGGATTGTGGCTATTCTTTCGTTCACAGGCGTGAAACCAGAGACAAGGTGTCGAAGTCTCTTATTAACCACAAAACAGCATCCGAATTCGTGCTTATCAACATGGCAGCTGTAATACACATCGAAAGATGCCAGCCTTTTGCATCCTTGCCCTATCCATCGCATTTCCTGTATGGCTGTGATGTCCGTCTTACATTTCTTGAGGGCATCCGCCAGCTGGGCGGAAGCGCCTACCCTATAAAGGGTGCGGACGTTCCAAGTGGCTATTCTTAAATCGTTGTCCTTTGAACGTTTGCCGTGGTCGTCAACTTTAGAGGGGATCTTTTTGAGGTTTGTTGTTCCGGTTTTCATTGGAGCAAATTTTTACGTGGTGGGTTGCTAGTATAGCTAGTACAGCTTGCTAGTACAGCTAGTACAGATTGTATAGCTTGCTGGTATAGTGTTTCATTCGAAGATGTATGAAAGTAATGAAAAAAATGGTTATAAACTACAGCCAAAGGAAAAAAATCTAATCAGTGTAAGATTGAAAGAAGATTTGTAGACAACTTAATAAACAAATTATATGTTGAATTACATCCACCTGGTTATCAGTCTTGTGGACCTGATACAAAACTTCAAAAACGAATAGCAAGAATAAAGGAAATAAAGGAACAATTTATTGGATGCAGATTGTAGAAAGCACGATATGGCGTACTCAAAATCAATGGATATAGACACAAGCCTTCAAACAGATCGTGATCAGGTATAAATCAGATCGTGACCAGATAGCAAGCAGTTCGTGATCAGATATAAAGCAGATCGTGATCAGGCATAAATCAGATCGTGACCAGATAGCAAGCAGGTCGTGATCAGATATAAAGCAGATCGTAATCAGATACAAAGCAGATCATAATCAGATAGCGAGCAGATCATAACCAGATCAAATTCAATATAAAAAATTATTATAATGTCTAAAAATGACCATAATAAAGTGTTGGAAGATCTTGTAAAGACAAGAGCTGTTCTAAAGAAAAAGTTGAAAAATATTAAACTGAATCAAATAGATAGAGTTAATTTATTAGAAGATACCTTTCAACCAATAACAAAACCACTTAAAAAAATCATTGGAAAACTTAAAGATAAACATAAGGATATAGACAACACTGTTAATGATGACGATGATTATGATGATGTAAATGATGATAATGAAAACATCCCAAAACTTGAACATAAGCATAAGGATATAGACAACACTATTGATGATGACGACGATTACGATGATGTAAACGGTGATAATACCGATTTTCAGTGTGAAAATATTTCAACTAATGATAATGATGATGAAAAAAACTATGACCATAATAGACCTGTATCAAGTACATGTATCAAGAACTTGAAAAGAAAACAATGTTTAAAGCTGACGAAAAGCTCTCCATTATTTGAAAATATACAAACACTTATTAATAATAAGCAATTGGATAAAATTTATGGTTTTAATCAAGATGTAGACGGTAGTTGGAGATATGGCAAGGAAAAATTAATATTTAATAGAGCTAATACTATGCGGATAGGGAATATGAAATTGAAAATGACGCCTGGATTATTTGAACTAGTATTTCATAAAAAACCTCTCCATTATTCTAAAAATGATTTGAAAAAATATAAAGAGATTTTAATTCATACCAATGCACATAAACGTCGCTATGAACCTAATGAACAAGTGAAAGGAACACGAGCCTTCAAATATATACGAATAATTAAACACTTATTCGAAACAACAACAAACCTTTTAACAAAAGGCAGTGGTTTAATGCTAAAATCACTAAATAATCTGAAATCAAATTACATATATTGGGATGATCCTAATGAACTAGTTGACAGACTACGTTTACTTCTTTCATCGGAAGGTGTTGGTCACAACAATCATCAGAACGAAATAATGTCTATTATCGAAGAACTTAAAGAAGCTAACATAATTTATTAGAAGGGTGAAAGAAATGCCTTATATTAATAAATTTGGAGAAGGTTTCAATAAATATAATCATAAACACAAAAAAAAAATATATATATATATAACACAAATATATGATGATCTAGCTGATCAAATAAACATCAAATATCGTGAGCAGATACAAAGCAGATCGTGATCAGATGTAAAGTAGATCGTGATCAGATACAAAGCAGATCAAAATCAATATCAAAAAATTAACATACTGAAATCATAATAAATTGATTTCAGCTATTTTTGCGAAGAGGTATAAAAGTAACGAAAAAAATTTGTTATAATCTACAGTCAAAACAAAACCCCAGCCAGTGTAAGATGAGAAGAGGATTTGTAAACAACTTAATAAATAAAGTACCTGTTGAATTACATATACCTGGTTATCAGTTTTGTGGACCTGGTACAAAACTTGAAAAACGTTGAGCAAGAGGAGATAAGGGTATAAATTTATTACACGCAGCTTGTAGAGAGCACGATATTGCATATTCACAATCAAAAGATATAGACACAAGACATCAAGCAGATCAAATATTAGCTGAAAAAGCCTGGCAACGAGTTAAATCTAAAGTTAGTGATATTAAAGAACGTGCTAACGCGTGGTTTGTGACAAACGCTATGAAAACTAAAGTGAAATTTGGATTAGGTTTGAAGGAGCAGAGATATAAGAAAAGAAAGAATTCGAAAAGAACGAGAACAGGAAAAATTAATAAGTGTAATAAGAAATTATTCACAGCTACTGTGAGAAAAACTTTAAAACAATTGAAAGAACAGAAACCCCTTAATATATATGATGCTGTTAAAATATCACAAAAGGCTATTCATTCTAATTTGAAAGGGAAAAAGCGAGCAGACATTATAATACCGAGAGTTATACCTGTACCGAAAATTGGAGGGTTTCTTCCAATTATTCCCGTACTAACAGCATTGTCAGCGCTTGGTGGTGTGGCAAGAGGAGGATCCGCTTTTGGCAAAGCAGTAAATGCTATCAAAAATGGAAAAGAACAATTGGCGGAAGCTAACCGTCATAATAGATATATGGAATCAATTGCAATGGGTAAAGGGTTATATCTCAAACCATATAAAACTGGATATGGTCTCTACTATAGTCCAGCTCAAAAAAACAATTAGAAAACCTACCTAAGCGTACATTAACAGATCTGAAATCATATAAATATTAAAGATTATTCACATATTCTGCACATGAGCATACAATAGCAGTAGATTAACATACAATGATTTTAAAGGAAATATACAACTTTTTAAAATCATTCTCACACATAAGTTCTGACGTAGATAAAACTAAACTCATCAACATACAAACACAACTGGAGTATGTAGACAACCTGAAAAGAATAAGAAATAGACATGGTGAACATTTCGAGGATTGCGAATGGTCGAATGAAAACAGTACATGCGGTCCTGACACATGCCCCTGTATACTTTATAAACATAGACTATATCAAGCTGAAAATGAAGCTAAAAATATAATTAATTTTTATAATCTTACTAAATGTAAAAATTGTATTTTCAATAAATTGTAATTTTCAATAAATTCAAACGAAGAAATAATATAATAAATGACAAAAAAACTTAACCACATCTGAAATCTTTGTTTAGTTAATTATTACTCTTTGTTCAGAGTACATAGTCCCGCACTTACGCAACCTACTATTGACTTTTTAAAGAAGGGGAAAAATGGTTACATCAGCTGAATTGGAAGAACTATTAATAAAATATAGTAATCAGATTGATACAGAGCATATAGATTTATTTATGAAACTTATAAATGAACTAAGAATATGCAACATTAGAAAATAAGTAATCCATTTATGTGTTAATAATATTATACATAGATCTAACTGTGAAAATATGTGATGTGTGAAAGATGTGATGTGATGTAACTGTGAATAAATGTGATGTCAAACATTCTATACACAATATTTGTTAACACTTAAGCTATTTAATATGTATAAACGAATGTTTAACTATTATTATATTCATTAGATATATGTATTGTATTGTACAAAATAACAAAATCTAAAAATAAAATATACATACCTAAGAATAAAAAAAAATCTAATAAAATAAAACCTAATTTGTTTTAATTAATCTCATTATTTTATAATTTTATTTATTTAAAACACCAAAACTAAAAAAAAATCTAAATCCTTAAAACAAGTCTATTTATACTCTGGGATGTTGTAAATCAATCAGTAAATTCAATTATATAAAAAACAGATATTCTACGCATAAGTAGTAGACATACATTCCTTTCTTATCAATTTAAAAATCCTTATATCACAACAACGACAACAACACCACGTGCAACTATATTTCTATTTCTTCACAATTATTATCTCAAAAGAAAGTGCACACATTCATTCTGTCCGTCCAATCATTCGAAAAGCAATACAAATACAATGAACATGTACACTCATGTTTCTACTTAGGTATACGATGTTATTTATTATCCCAAAAAAAAAAATTTTTGCACAGGTGTTCATCTCTTTCTTATCACATTTAAAATTAAAGATCCTTCTAATTAAATATACAAAAAATAAAAAAACATACAACAACTATACAGTTGTAGATCCCTTTTCGATTTTTTCAACATTGAGTATGATAATACGTGCCAAGAATTTACTATTAAAAAACGATCATACACATTACATGTTACGCACACACTCATTTTGTCCGTCCAACCATTCGTTTGAAAAGCAATACAAATGAAAGGACCAAAAAGAAGCAGGTATGATCCCGAATTTGTAGGGAAAAATTGAAAATAAAAATGATTTAATTCTTTTCCATATATGCATTCTTCCAAATTTTAACACACACACACACACATACACATAAACATTAAAAAGCATTACCTTTTCATAATACATGTTACAAACCTAAAGACCGATCGCACACAATCCATTTTCACAATTCTGCAATGCAGCTATGCATGCCCCTAAATTTGTATGGAGCAACTGATCCCGAAACCCCATAAACACACTACTTATATACGATATAGGATACATACATACCATATTTTCAATGAATCTTATCCAATTTGAAGGTTGTAAATCAAATGAAAAAATGTATTTACTTTCTATTTGGTTGTGTTTAACGCGCTGTTTTAATTAATTAGCATGACAACTGAAATCATTGTAATTGTGTTAAATGGGAAAGGTTTATGTATTGTACATTGTTGTGGTGACATAATTTTTGTTTTTTTTTTTGCATAGGTAACTCAGCCAGCCACACAAATATATGTTTAACTAGGAATATATCGACGCCTCCATTCTATAACGTTCTAAGTGTACTTAGAACGTTTTTAATGTTCTTGAATTTTTAAATTCTACGTTAAGATGCGCCGATCCGTTCCGAACTTATAGGGAAAAATCTTCTTAGAATACACATATATTCGAATGTCGCGTGAAAACTTTGAGAGCTCATAACTCAAAACACACTTTTTCGACTTAGAATGTTATAGAACGGACGCGTCGATATGTACATACTTCCTAATTATAATGTTTAATAATACATGTCATAAAAATAACATAATGGTCATATTGTTATTTAAACTCATAAATGCGTAATAAAATCTGCTTGCGGTTTGATTTAAAATACAAAATTTGAATATAAACTTTAATAATTTTTAACCAGAACATGATTTTTATATTTTTCAATATGTATAAACATATGTATATAATTTTTTATTGACATGTCTCAAGATTGCGTTTGTAAGAAAGTACATTTAATATATAAATCCTATTAAATTCCATTAATCTTTGAAATGTACCTTCCAAGTCAGTTTTTTTACATAAACAAAAGTTATAGGCAACAAACTAAATATTGTCCATATTTTATGCCTCAAAATAAAGTCTGGATTTGTGTATATTTTTGTTTTGTGACCTTTTTAACTTTTAGTATTTGGATGTTTTTTTTCCTTTTGCTTTATAACGACATTTAGTCTTCGAGGTATCGATTCTACCAACTTTTTGGTTACATCAGGAGACATTTTCTGCCATTCCTCCATTATAACAGATTGCAGCATATGCTTATTGTTGATCATTCTCTTTCGAACTTGACGGTCAAGATGTTCCCACAAATGCTCGATTGGGTTCAAGTTCGGTGATTGTGGAGGATGATTTAGCATCATAATAGTGTGGTGGAGCAGCCATTCTTGTACTACTTTTGCTGTGTGTTTGGGATCATTATCTTGTTGAAAGATCCAAGATCCCTGTAAAACCAATTTCTCTACGATGGTTAGCAAATTGTTTTTTAAAATATTTAATTAGTCTATTTTATTCATAGTATTTTCAATAAATACTAAATTACCAACCAAACTTGCCGTCATATATCCCCACACCATCAACTAACAGCCACCGTGTTTAACAGTGGTTATTAAGTTTTGGTCGGCATATTCACTGTTTATTTTTCTCCACACTTTTACAGGTTTTTTCTGACCAAATACCCCAAACTTGCTTTCGTCACTAAAAAGGAACATCTTCTTGCATAATCAAGGCGCCGCACATTGGGGTTTTTGATGTCTAAAATGGGAAATAATTGGAAAATGAAATTCTTCAGTACCTAATATTTTTTTACATGAGCTAAAAGTGCACAAAATTCTGCATCACTTTCTTAAAAAAAGGTGTCACTAGGAAGTACCGTTACATTACTACGTCTTTTTGAAGTGTGAGTTTTTTGATATTTTTTATATATCCTGAAAAAACTAAATTTTCAGTGTTTTCAAAATTAGTTCTCGGCAAGTTTTTAAGTAAAAATATTACAAAAAAAAATTAGAGCCTTCAAAAACAGACGATTGAGATTATATTTGATTCGTTCTTTTATAAGTTTATATAGTTTACCTATTTTGAAAAATTTTTTTTTTGTGAAGGTTTATAAATTTGCAAATTTTGTAGCATATATGGAAATATAGTTTGGAGTGAAGGTGATCCTCAAGTGTATGTGGAAACACCGTTACATCCAGAAATACTGACTGTTTGGTGCGCTTTATGGGCTGGTGGAATCATTGGTCCGTACTTTTTCAAAAAGGATGGTGGCCAGAACGTTACAGTCAATGGTGATCGGTATAGAGCCATGATTACTAACTTTTTCATTCCTGAATTGAATAACCATGATGTCCAGGAGATGTGGTTTCAACAAGACGGCGCAACATATCACACAGCTCGTGCCACAATAGATTTATTGAAAGACATGTTTGGTGACCGCCTAATTTTACGTTTTGGACCTGTGAATTGGCCTCCAAGATCTTGTGATTTAACACCGCTAGACTACTTTCTGTGGGGCTATGTAAAGTCATTGGTCTATGCGGTAAAGCCACAAACGTTTGACCATTTGGAAGACAAAATTCGCCGTACTATTGCAGATATACGGCCACAAATGTTGGAAAAAGTCATCGAAAATTGGACGTCCAGATTGGACTACATCCGCGCCAGCCGTGGCGGTCATATGCCAGAAATCATATTTAAAATGTAATGCCACAAGATTATCTTTCGGATAAATAAAATTCATGTCAATCGAATAATCCATCGTTGTTTTATTGCAACTTAAAGTTCTATACCTCTGTAAAAAAACACCCTTTATTTGACAAAAACTGTATTTTTAATCTTTTCGTACAAAAATATTGATTACAGGAATATTTTTTAACCTATTTTCAAAATCCAATGTTTTTTAAAAATTGGAAAGATGAGCCTTTAAAATGGTATACATATACATAAACATATGATTCAAACTTACATGTTATGAGTTTTAATTGGGTAAACTTGGAAAAAATTATATTTTTCTTATTTTTTCAAGTTTAGACATTCTTAATTGCAAAATTTGATTAAAAAATATGAAATAAGTGGTGACATTCTGAAAGTGCATTATATTGTGAAGAGTTTGACACTTCGTTGATAAAATCGGACAAAAATTTACGTAGTTATTATTTAAAGAGTATAACAGTCTATAACATATCTTTTATATATGTCACCTTATCTAGTGAACTTTCATTTCAAAAATTTTCAAATTTTTTGATAGATCTTGATTGTTTACCGCAAACTGTGTCACTTTCATGATTGAGCGACTACCAGATGAAGATTTTCCTAATAAATCCAAATTCCTTCACAATCTGAAGTTTAAAATACTTTATACCTTCTTGTTTCCAGTTGCCCTACAAAGTTTAGATGACAAGCCATCGTAATGTCCAGCGTAAAGACGCATAAATTACATCCATCGTCAACAAAGGTGTAATCTGTGGGGCACCACAGTAGTATGTTTATGTATGTTCGGGCGCAGTTTCTCCATACAAATTTAGGAGCATGCATAGCTGTAAAAGAGTAAAAACATTGCAGAATTGTGAAAATGAATTGTGTGCGATCGGTCTTTAGGTTTGTAACATGTATTATGAAAAGGTAATGCTTTTTTATGTATATATGTGTGTGTATGTTAAAATTTGGGAGCATGCATATCTGGAAAAGAATTAAATCATTTTTATTTTCAAATTTTCCCTACAAATTTGGGATCATACCTGCTTTTTCTTGGTCCTTTCATTTGTATTGCTTTTCAAACGAATGATTGGACGGAAAGAATGAGTGTGTGCACGTTTCCTCATCTACATCTCAGAGTATAAGTAGACTATAATGTGAAAATGTATATACGAATGATTGGACGGACAGAATGAGTGTGTGTGTGTATTACATGTTACATGTGTATGATCGTTTTTTAATAATAAATTCTTGTCACGTACTGCTCATGATCAAAGGTAGAAGAAATAGAAATATAAACTGATAAGAAAGGGTAGGTTGGTTGTGTAGTTGTTTTTTTATTTTTTGTTGATTTAATTAGAAGGATTTTTAAATTGATAAGAAAGAAATGTATAGTTGTGTCTGTGGGTTTTTTTTCACGCATAAGTAGAATATCTGTTTTTACATAATTGAATACACTGATTGATCTACAACATCCCAGAGTATAAATAGACTTGTTTTAAGGATTTAGATTTTTTTTAGTTTTACTGTTTTAAATAAATAAAATTATAGAATAAAGGGATTAATTAAATTAGTTTTTTTCTTAGGTATACGTATTTTATTTTTAGATTTTGTTATTTTGTACAGTACAATACTTATATATATTTAACATAATAATAGTTAAACATTCATTTATACAGATTAAATAGCTTAAGTGTTAACAAATATTGTGTATAAAATGTTTGGCATTTGCGAATGTCAAAAGATTCTGAATAAATTTTTTCACAATAATACAAATGTATGACATTATTAATACATAAAAATGGATTACTTATTTTACTAATGTTGCATATTCTTAATTCATTGATAAGACTTAAAAATTAATCTATATGCTCTTTATCAATCTGATTACTATGTTTTGTTAATAAATAGTTTTTCCAATTCAGCTGATGTTACTACTTTTGTTCCCCTTCTTTAAAAAGTTAATAGTAGGTTGTGTTAGTGCGGGACGATGTACTCTGAATTATTTCATTTCAATTTATATTTATTGAATAAAAATTTTAAACACAAGAGCCCACAATTAAATGTATTAAATTTTTGTTTTCGTTCATAATTATATTCAATAGGAAATTTTAAGTAGTTGGCAATCTCAAGTGGTGGTTGTAAGTTTCCAAAGCTATCAAAGTATTCTTTATAGTTGTGGTTTTTATAATATGCTACCCAATGTGTTCCCATACCATTTGAATCATCTAATTTAACAATGCCGCATTCTTGTTTGAATGGTTTTTGGGGTAAAGAGTCACGCATGAAAACACCCCTAAAATGTTTGAGATGTCTTCCATATTTATTCAAATCCAAATCTGTTAATGGGCGATTGGGTAGGTTATCTAATAGTTTTTTGCAGCTGGACTATACTAGAGACCAGTTTTATATGGTTTGAGGACAACCCTTTACCCATTGCAATTGATTCCATATATCTATTATGACGGTTAGCTTCCGCCAATTGTTCTTTTCCATTTTTGATAGCATGTACTGCTTTGACAATAGCGGATTCTCCACTTGCCAAACCACTAAGCGCTGACAATGCTGTTAGTACGGGAATAAGTGGAAGAAATCCTCCAATTTTCGGTACAGGTATAACTCTCGGTATTATAATGTCTGCTCGCTTTTTCCCTTTAAAATTTGAATCAATAGCCTTTTGAGCTATTTTAACAGCATCATTTATATCAAGGGGTTTCTGTTCCTTCAATTGTTTTAAAGTTTTTCTCACATTAGCTGTGAATAATTTCTTATTACATTTATTCAGTTTTCCTTTTTTCGTTCTATTTCAATTCTTTCTTTTCTTATGTCTCAGCTCCTTCATACCTAATCCAAATTTCACTTTCGCTTTCATAGCGTTTGTCAAAAACTCGTTGCCAGGCTTTTTCAGCTAAAATTTTATCTGCTTGATGTCTTGTGTCTATATCTTTTGATTGTAAATAAGCAATATCATGTTCTTTACAAGCTGCGTCTAATAAATTTATATCCTTATCTCCTCTTGCTAAATGTTTTTCAAGTTTTGTACCAGGTCCACAAAACTGATAACCAGGCAGATGTAATTCAACAGATACATTATTTATTAAGTTGTTTACAAATCCTCTTCTCGTCTTACACTGACTGGGTTTTTGTTTTGACTGTAGATTATAACAAATTTTTTTTTCGTTACTTTTATACCTCTTCACAAAAATAGCTGAAATCAAGACGATCTCCTATATATACACCAATTTATATGATTTCAGTATGTTAATTTTTTTGATATTGATTTTGATCTGCTTTGTATCTGATCACGATCTACTTTACATCTGATTACGATCTGCCTTGTATCTGGTCACGATCTACTTTATATCTGTTAACGATCTGCTTTTTTTGGTTTTTGGTTTTGTCTATTTTATTTTAATTTTTTTTTATTATTTTTTTTTTTTGCCATTCCTATGTTTTAGATACACATGTTCTACCTCAATGTTTATTTGATCAGCTAGATCATCATGTATTTGTGTTATATATATGTATATATATATATATATTTTTTTGCTACATTTTTTTTGTTTTTATGATTATATTTATTGAAACCTTCGCCAAATTTATTAATATAAGATATTTCTTTCACACTTCTAATAAATTATGTTAGATTCTTTAAGTTCTTCGATAATAGACATTATTTCGTTTTGATGATTGTTGTGACCAACACCTTCCGATGAAAGAAGTAAACGTAGTCTGTCAACTAGTTCATTAGGATCATCCCAATATATGTAATTTGATTTCAGATTATTTAGTGATTTTAGCATTAAACCACTGCCTTTTGTTAAAAGGTTTGTTGTTGTTTCGAATAAGTGTTTAATTATTCGTATATATTTGAAGGCTCGTGTTCATTTCACTTGTTCATTAGGTTCATAGGTATGAATTAAAATCTCTTTATATTTTTTCAAATCATTTTTAGAATAATGGAGAGGTTTTTTTTGAAATACTAGTTCAAATAATCCAGGCGTCATTTTCAAATTCATATTTCTTATCCGCATAGTATTATCTCTAATTAATTAATTAATAATATTAATTAATAAATATTAATTTTTCCTTCCCATATCTCCAACTACCGTCTACATCTTGATAAAAACCATAAATTTTATCCAATTGCTTATTATTAATAAGTGTTTGTATATTTTCAAATAATGGAGAGCTTTTCGTCAGCTTTAAACATTGTTTTCTTTTCAAGTTCTTGATACATGTACTTGATACAGGTCTATTATGGACATAGTTTTTTCATCATCATTATCATCAGTTAAAATATTTTCATACTGAAAATTGTTATTATCACCGTCTACATCATCGTAATCATCGTCATCATTAATAGTGTTGTCTATATCCTTATGCTTATCTTCAAGTTTTCCGATGATTTCATTATCACCATTTACGTCATAATAATCATCATCATCATCAATAGTGTTGTCTGTATCCTTATGCTTATCTTCAAGTTTTCCAATGATTTCATTATCACCATTTACGTCATAATAATCTTCGTCATCATCTATAGTGTTGTCTAACAGTAGGACCTTAATTATCCGTGATGGTCGGGACCGGAAGCATTCCGGATAATCGATTTTCCCGGTTAATTGAGCACCAATTTTGGCTAGTATTTTAATAGATATTTTTATTAATTAATAAACGAATATGTACATTTTTATATAAAAACTAAATAATTCAAGGATTTTATATACACCTAATTCTGTTTTTACACGGTAGATTGGTTCCAGAAAAAACCGTGTAAAAGAAAACCGTGTAAAAAAAGACACTGATCGTATGCAAAAATAGGTGATTGGTTCCTAATCTCTAAAACCTATTAATATTAGTGAAAAACAAGGAGTTTTTGAGAAGCTTTTTATTTCACATTTTCTTTTAGGGATTCATAAAATATAAAAATATAAATAGCTTATTAAATATAAAATATTTTTTGGCTTACTTTTTATTTTAATGCGTTAAATTTAATGTAATGATAGAAAAATAAATTCGCCAATAAAAAATTTCTTTACCAACACAAAATATTAACCCATTTCAATTGCTCTGACCTTTGTGCTTGTATGCACAAAAAGGAAATTCCCCTAAATTTGTGCCATTTACATTTGCTTTGACCAGTAAATTTGCAAAAAGGGAATTCCCTTAAATTTGTGATATGAACATACTTTGCAAAAATTAAATTAGACAAAAAAATTTAAGCGCAAAACATTTTAAATCGTGCTAAATGGAATAAAATCGTATAAAAAAAATTAAAAATGTTTTATTTTCAAACCGTGTTATATCAAAACCGTGTAAAAACAGAATTAGGTGTACATACATGTTTCAAAAATATAAAAAAAAACGCACTTCTCAAATTTCTAAATTAAACTAGAAGCATACATGTAATGCTTCTGACTCATCGTATACTAAAGAGGGAATTTCCCTTTTTCGTTTGTTTGTCCAAAATAATAGAAAACAATTTTGGCTTGTAATCACGAATAATAGAGGTAATCACGGTTAAACGATGCAGAAAAATTTAAGCCGATCCAAAATAAAATTAAGTCGATGCAAAAAATTTTCTTTTTCCATCCCGGATAATTGATGTTGCCGGATAATCAATTCACGGATAATCAAGGCCCTACTGTATATAAATTGTCTCAAGTAAGTCTCTGTACACCATCCAGGCGGAGAAAATTTACATAATACTTCAAAACCTACTTACCAGATTTGAACAAAATAAATTTTATTTAAACGCTATTAATAACTAAATACAAAAATGTTGCTTAAAAAGTTCAATTTTTTATATAAAAAACTAAAAAACAATCCAATGCTAACTCAAAAAAGTCTCTATACAGCAATGACCATTTTAATTGATTTTAGGTTTGAAGTTCCAAAAGAGTTCATTGTATATTTTCGATAAGATATCTATTTATTTAAATACCGGGTTTCAATCATGCTGCTGAACTCCATATACAACCGAGTACATAATAAAAACAAGAAGAGATAAAATACAAAATTGTAACCCGTTCATAATTTAAACTCTTTGCTTTTACTTGGGTAACACAATGTAATAGTTTTTTGTTTTTGAGATTAACACTCAAGACATCTCGCCTACTATACGGTACAAAATAAACACACACAACATAATAAGTGTTGTGAGAAGCTAGGTCGTAATACTACAGGAAGGATTGTAATGACCAATTATGTATATGGATTCTTTATTTTGTCTTTTGCAATGAGTGGCTCCAGAAATTGTTTGATTTTTCACATCGAAAACAATCTGAGAACAACCTTAATATGCCACGTCTGTTCTGCAATTGTAATTTCGTTATTGTGGTAAGCATATTGTTCTTCCAATAACATTTTAATATTTTAAGTAGTGGTTAATTATTAATTACATTAGATTTTACTTTTTTTCTAAAAAGTTAATATTTAGTTGCTGCAGTAAATGATTAAATCGAATACAAAAAAGAAACTTTAATTGCAGTTTCACTAGGTTTATCTAAAAGGTTTTTTAATGAAATCTTGAGAACTCAAATTAAATACATTGGAAGAAGCGCATATAAAAAACTGAATTCTCAATAAACTCATCCATTAATATACATGGATGTAATCATCTCATGAGAATGCACTTTTAAAGTTCGTTAATTAAAAATACAGACAGTCAAAAAATTTATTTAATATCCATTAAATAACACTGTCTTATTTGTTCGAAAACTGTTGGGTGTTTTCTAAACACAGAAATAAATAAAATTGCACATTGTTCATCAGGATACGCACGTTAAAAATTGTTATTTCCTCTTAGGGATACGGAAATAAGAAGCCGTTACTAATTTATTCAACCAACGCGGCCGATGTTCACAAAACAACTGACTTTTGCTTCACAAATCACAAAAAGGCAAGCAGTCTAGTTAAATTTTACTGTTTAAAGACTAGCGCAACATTACAAGAGTGCAGTAATTTACACGTACAATTTAAAGAGAACCAGTTTCATAACATAGAGTTAACAGCAATGTCATATTCAATTTACTGAATTATTCAACATAGTTGTTCTCTTTTGCTCTTTATTGAGAGCTAAAAAATGAATGAAGAACATTTTTCTCTTAAGAATATTTACAGGAAAAGGAGTGATAGAAATCTATAGGCGTTAAACTTTTAAGATAGGATTAACATTGTTTATTAAACGTTGTTTTCAACTTTCGCTGTAACAGTAAAATAAATGTGAAATAACAACATCTAGTATATTGACATACACATCAGTGTTGATTTATCAGACTAAGGGCAACTATTACAACTTGCCGCTAAAATTGGATTTAGTTAAAAGTAACTTTAGCTAAGGTAAACTTTAAAGTCACCTATAACTTCTTTTTAACTTCTTATCCGCGCAATGTCGATAACATTGTTCAATTAATCAGTTTTTTAAACGCAGTGGCAACGTCGGGTCTTCTTAATTGTTATGTTTATTCATTTTGTTTATATTTGAAGTTGTCATATCGAAAATAATATATAATATTATTTATGTTGAAAGTTTTCCCCTTTTTCCATTTTATTTGAAATGCGAAAGGGTTTTCATTTAAGTTGTTTTCTAACAAAAGAAGTTTTTTTTCGAAAAAATTCGATTTTAAATGTTTTTCCAAAAAAATTCAATAATAATAACACAAAATATTTACATTTTTAAATAAATATTGTGAATTTTATTACTTCCAGTGTTTCCTTTAAAAACTTTGGTACTTTCGTAGAAAACAAGATTTTTTGTTGTAAAAAAAGTTGTTTTCTTCCCAGAAAAAAAGTTTTTTAAAAAAATTACTGGTAATGCTGTGTATGATACAAGTGGAATTGAATATAAGGGTAATGTGAGTAAATACTTATGTATCATAAATTGTCATTTTACTAAAAATAGATGTGGTAGATTTAGGAATATATGAATTGGTACTGTTCTTTTACATTTATATTACTTTTTGAATAGTTTTAATTCCAGGAAGACATCTAAGTATATTTGGTTATTATTGTCTCATCAATAATCTGAGTTTGAAACCGGAAGCTCT
Organism: Sarcophaga variegata; assembly: GCA_932273835.1. Lineage (NCBI taxonomy): Eukaryota > Metazoa > Arthropoda > Insecta > Diptera > Sarcophagidae > Sarcophaga > Sarcophaga variegata. The sequence goes on along the minus strand of OW026358.1, from coordinate 44,735,046 downwards.
ATAAAGAATAAAGCAGTTGAAAGAATAGAAAGCGGTTGGAATAACAAAACTACAGAATTTTGTTCAATAGTCAAGGTCTCCAAATAGGGCTAGCATGCAAGGTCTCAAACTGTTTCTTATATTTAACTGTCTAATTATGCATTTGGTAAAAAATTAGCTTTCAGGTCTTCCAAGAGGGGCTTCTAATTTTAACAGTTTATTATGGCAGCACCTGTCAAATTAGTTATCATTTATTCAGTCTGGGGCCAAATCATCGCATTCGATATGCATTCGATGCACATTCGAGTAGGCACTATTTTCGATGGCCGCAATTTCTTGAACCATGGTACTCGATCGTAATTTATATTTCCTACTACTATTTTTTACATTGCTGTAGCAAAATGCAATAAGAAAAACGAAACGAAAAAGGAAAACAAAAGAAACAAAAACGATAAATTCTTAAATTTGTAAAAAAAAATATTAAAATTTTTTTAATACAAATGGATCCGTTTTTAGAAGTGTTTTTTCATTATTTATTTGTTTGTCCATTATTTTTGTACTTTTGGGCTTTTTTGGCCTTGATGTTCAATTTCCTTAAAAACAATTAAAATTACATTTTTGAACAAATTTTGAGAAAATGTTCTAAAAATACTTACATTCTCACTTATTTATTATTTTACTTCGTTGTTTTCAGTTATTTCTTTTGTTTTGTGCCAAAAAGCTACTGTTTGTTTGTTTTCGATGACCGGTTACAAATCGAGTACAACTTCGAGTAGATACGTTACGATATCGATTACCGTGATCCACGTTAGCAATATTTCGATAATAAAGTACTCGATATCGAATGCGGTGATTTGGCTCCTGATTTGCCAAATCACCATGGACCGACTTTGCATTCAAAACCACTTGCAAACAACAAATTTGTTGAATTAAAATTGGAATTCTATTTCGTGTGCTTCGCCTATTTTACAATCGTCATAAAAATCTTATCCAATCACTTCTTGACAATGAGGTCTCGCTTACAAGAACTTAGCCTATTGCAGATCACAACTTCCAGAATTGTGTATCATCATCTGACCCAGAGACTGAAGGTAATTATTACACTGGCTGGAGTTTTGTTTTGACTGTAGATTATAACAAATTTTTTTACGTTACTTTTATACCTCTTCGCAAAAATAGCTGAAATCAAGACGATCTCCTATATATACAGCAAATTATATGATTTCAGTATGTTAATTTTTTGATATTGATTTTGATCTGCTTTGTATCTGATCACGATCTACTTTACATCTGATCACGATCTGCTTTGTATCTGCTCACGATCTACTTTATATCTGATAACGATCTACTTTTTCGGTTTTTGGTTTTGTCTATTTTATTTTAATTTTTTTATTATTTTTTTTTTTTGACATTGCCATGTTGTAGGTAAACATGTTCTACCTCAATGTTTAAATTGTTTATTTGATCAACTAGATCATCATTTATTTGTGTTATATATATATATATATATATATATATTTGTGTTTATGATTATATTTATTGAAACCTTCTCCAAATTTATTAATATAAGACATTTCTTTCACTCTTCTAATAAATTATGTTAGCTTCTTTAAGTTCTTCGATAATAGAGATTATTTCGTTTTGATGATTGTTGTGACCAACACCTTCCGATGAAAGAAGTAAACGTAGTCTGTCAACTAGTTCATTAGGATCATCCCAATGTATGTAATTTGATTTCAGATTATTTTGTAATTTTAGCATTAAACCACTGCGTTTTGTTAAAATGTTTGTTGTTGTTTCGAATAAATGTTTAATTATTCGTATATATTTAAAGGCTCGTGTTCCTTTCACTTGTTCATTAGGTTCATAGCGACGTTTATGTGCATTGGTATGAATTAAAATCTCTTTATATTTTTTCAAATCATTTTTAGAATAATGGAGAGGTTTTTTATGAAATACTAGTTCAAATAATCCAGGCGTTATTTTCAATTTCATATTCCCTATCCGCATAGTATAATCTCTATTAAATATTAATTTTTCGTTGCCATATCTCCAACTACCGTCTACATCTTGATTAAAACCATAAATTTTATCCAATTTTTTATTATTAATATTATTAATAATAGCTATACTAGCAAGCTGTACTAGCTATACTAGCAAGCTATACAAATGGTGATAATGAAATCATTGGAAAACTCGAAGATAAGCATAAGGATACAGACAATACTATTGATGATGATGACGATTATTATGACGTAAATGGTGATAATGAAATCATCGGAAATCTTGAAGATAAGCATAAAGATATAGACAACACTATTGATGATGACGACCCATATTTATCTGGTCTTTCCTATATTTAAATAATATAAATCATGACTCTGGCGCTTAAGTCATGCAGAATTCGACTGATCGCGTGGAATGTGCTGCGATTTGCGGCTTATTCGCTTCACAAAAAAGTCTAACGGGTGATTTCGGTGAATTCGCTCGTGTAGTATAAGGTGGCATAGGATGTGTGGCATGTAACGCAATACTTTTGAAATCATATGTTGTTGATGTTCTGATCATCCAATTTAGGCCAAAAGAAGTTGGTAACCATCGACGCACTCGCTGTTAACAGTTATAGCCTGGCCAACATCGTCACACATCGTTGGCTGTGGTGTCCATGGTGATTTGGCAAAACAGATTGAATGAACAGAACTACAACCAATTTGACAAATGTAACTTTAAGATGATGACCGTTATCAACTGTCAAAGTTCCGAAGTCAATGTTTAAAGACCATATACTATATATTGTTACAACATTGAACACACTCATTCTAAAATAAGAACTGAACGTTTTACATTATTACCAAATGGTATAAGATATATAATTATATTTCATCATAGATTACTCAGATAACGAGAACCCTACCGCTGTAATAGCGACTATACCATTAAGATAATTCTCACAAAAATCACTCGATCAAAATACGATTTGGCCAAGGAATTCAGTAGAAATTGTAAAGATGAGTAAGAAAAGAAAACTATTCTTAACGTTTATATTACCATAGTTCTGTCTAAGGGAAATAGAGCATCTGGGAATCCCTTTTATTGCTCAGTCGATGATACATATTTTGATTCCAAATAGCTTTTTCAGATAATCCGTATGGTTTTAAGCTTCAATCTTAAAATCTTGTTCAGTTCTTCACTTAAAATACAAATATATTACTTATTTATTTTGTTAAAATTTTTTTGTGTACACTATAGAAACATATCAGTAAGTGTTTCATTTTTATAAAATAATTTGAAAAATTTCATTATATACATGTAACAATTTAAAAGTTTTATATAAATAATGATAAAAGTACCAAGAGGGCAATACAACTCTGCATACAAAAGCCCTATCACTCATGTTCGAATTTCACTTCAAAACGTGAAGAAATTCTGTCTTATACAGATCGTTCCATTTTTCTAACGAGAGAGAACGTTTCGGTAAGCGCTTACATTACTCTCCATATGCTAAAAACAAAACCACTTTATTTAACGCGCTCCATAGAAAATAGTCCAACGGTGTCAAATTGAAGCTTCTTGACGTCCAATTGACGTCACCTATTCGGTATTGCCAGATTCGAAATAACCAATGCCCGATGCTCACATTCTTCCAAACATACTTAATTGGTTATTACAACCCTTCAGTCAGGATTACGACCTAGTTTCTCACACCACTTATGTTGTGTGTGTTAATTTTATACATGAGTGGCGGGACCTACAGTTTAAAGTCGACTCCGAACGACAGATTTTTGAGAAACTTTTCATGGCAATTTTATTTACTCTCAGAGTTTTTGCCAGAAATCTGCTCAGAGATCGTCGCCGAAGAAATACTTTTTCTATTTTGTTTTTGATGTCTGGCCTGGGGCTCGTACCTTAGCTTTACGTCTAATAAGCCAACACACTACCTACAAGACTACGGCGACTTCACATTCTTCCACTTCTTATAAATAAAGCAGTAAACTTACTTTGTGTACATACAGTGTGCTTTTATTAAACAAGAATTGAAATTAATTAAGACATTTTAATTTACTGGGTTCAAATCAAATAGAAAATGATTTCATAACTAAATTTTCTTTTAAATTTTAAATGATGTCAACAACAAAAACTTGATATTACATTGACAATTTTTGTATACAAAATAAATTGTAATCTGTGCATTGTTTTCAAATGTATTCATTTGTTAACTGCTAATGGGTTACTACTCAGATATAGATTTTCTATTTTATAGACATACATACAATTATGTATAAATTAAGAATGAATATTAACAAGTTAATAAATTCCCCCAAAACCCACTTATTAACATTTAAAAGTTTGTGGCTTAAATGGTACATAAGCGTAGCTTTTTTTATTCGAAAATTTCCCCTTTTTAAAACCAAGCAGTAAAAAATAACATAAAAATCCCGTATTAAGATATTACGTGGCCATCATGTTATGTTTACTTTTTCTGTTATGCCGGTACGGTGTTATTCTTATACTGCTGCTGCCACAAGGATGTAAATTTTGGGTATGTTTTTTATGCCTGATATGTATTTCAGTCTCGTCTTGAATTCGAAAAAATTTTCCACATGAATCTCGAATTATTTGTTTAAGATGTTTGATTACTTTTTTTATTGTGTTTTAGGTTCTTTTAAATATCTCATTGACATTAGCAACAAACACCCAACAAAGTATTGAGCTGATGGCTACCAAACAAGAACAATATATGCGGATGTATAAGCAAAAGAAATAAAAACATTCATTTTATATGAAATATTTCAAGGGTAAATAAGATGCCTGATGCACCTTTATAGTCAATTTCAATATAATTTTCGTTGTTTTTACTTTTTAGTCAGGAGTACGACAACCCTTCTCATGCTTATGTTATTTGTGTTAATTTTATATATGAGTGTGTTAATTTTATACCTACAGTTTAAAGTCGGTCCTAAACGATAGATTTTTGAGAAACTTTTAAAGTCAGTTTTATTCGCACTCAACGTTTTTGCCAGAAATCTGCTGAGAGGAAGAAGCCGAAGAAATATTTTTCATATTTCGTTTTGTTGAAGTTGTCTGACGTGCGGTTTGAACCAAGGCCTCAGGTTAACATACTACCTACTAGACTACGCGACTTCAGTACATATTAGACGTGTGCACAAGACATCTTGCTAGCTTACACTTCACTAAATGCAATACTGAATTGTTCTCTTTTTTGTTGGTCTTGATTATACGAGTACACTGAAATGTGTATTTCTCTTTTATTCAAAGCATACAACAGCACTTATTTATCTGTGAAGTAATGGAAATATGCTTTGTGTTGTAAGAGTATATTTCACTACTGAAACTAAATTTTCAGTATTGTCAAATGAATTTCAGTAGTGTCGACGTTGAAAAATATGCTTACATAAGTGTTTCTATACATTCTTTACTTCTGCCGTGAACTCTTCCAACAACAATCTCTCTTCAAATTGCTATGTTAATATTCTTTGATGTTCGTGTCCAATGTGTGTAAAAAGCCGAAGGCCCCCGGGGCTATTGGTGCCGACGTCTACTATTGAATAAATACTCTTTCTTTATTCTGAAAAAACAAAAAGAAATGCACGTTGTGACACTATGAAGTGTACAATATTTTTGCTGTACTCTTCACACAACTATCTTTTGTATTGTTGTACAATGGTTTATGAGAGCAGTTGCTTTTTTGTTATCTATTTATGCTTCACTCTTATTTATATTTGCAGCTACAGTAAATATTCGCTCATGAGAAGAATACAATACTGTACAATTTTTAATGTCTTGTGCAATCCTTTAGTACATATTCATATACAAATAATAATAACAAACTAATATAATATAGAATGATTGTTGGCTTTGACATTTTACAGCACAATAAGTGTTTAATGCAAATTCGATACAGATTAGCACAAAAGGCGTTTATATATAAATATATATCAATATTATTCAGATTATCCTTCTTTATTGCATCTTTATTCTAAATAGCAATTGTGCTTAATAGTTTTCTTAGTTTGAAATTTTTAATTTAACTCATATTTAACAAACCATTTTCTTTTTACAGCAATCAGGATATGGGGCATTGATATCAACATAGTCTGTATATTTACACCCTGGTGGTGGTACCATAACACCACATCTAAAACAAATCACAAAATTATGTAACCATTTGGAAATTATTTTAGTTATAATAAGTGCTACGAAGTTTGTAATATTGTAATACTTACGTATGAATGGTGCCGAAACTGTTTTCATCGCATATAAATCGTCCACAGGCAGTGGGCAATTTAGCTCTTTCCCCTTGTGAAAGTATTAGAGTTTTATATACGCATTTACCGGGATAGCCTACAGAGTAAATTAGAAGCAAAACAAAACAGATTAAATTTTTTGAGTTTATGTTAATCTTAAACAATGTTTGTTTATTGTAAGAATTTGTTCTGCTTATAAGAATAGCGTACTTGGGTCTTTAAAGTAACCAATTGCTTTAGCGGCAAATCCAAGTGAAGAAATACTTAAAATAAGGACAAAAATTAAAAAAAATTTCATGTTCAATTCAAGACAGACGTATAGCTACTAAATCTTTTTAAAGCATTTCTAAAATATTTATTTAAAGAATCTTAAATATTTAACAGAAATAGATTTAATTAATTCAAGTGTTATCAATAATAAACAATTTTGTTCTTTTGTTCTTTATTTCATAGATGACATCACATATGTTAATTTTTATTATTATTTTTGTTAAGACACAATCTTTATTACACTACATGTGTGTATAAAGCACCGCATTTCATTTGAGACGGCCTTGCTATTTGTATGTATAAATGTTTATATATACGCATCTAAAAATTATACTGTCGACATTTGTGTATTTCGATTTTTAACAAACAAGTTTCTGTTTACAGCATTCAGAGTATGGGGCATTGATATTGTTACGAAAATGAAAACATCGTTCAACCAGGGTTTGTATTGCTTGCTTGAAATTAGCAAAAGCACCTAAATTTCTGCTATGCTTAAAGTTTTTCAGCAATTGTACCCAAAGCAAACAGCAAACTCGAAGAAACAGAAACAAACTGATTAGTTGTAGTGTTACAGTGAAATGTTTTCTGCTAACGCAGTTAGTCACAGCTTTAGATGGGTTTACACCCGGGTATTTACCCACCGCTGGGTATTTACCCATTTATACCCACTTTCATACCGGGCATTTACCTAATTTCAGGTAAATTATTTGAATAACGAATATTCATTGTTACCTAGCGTAACAGAAATGTGGACATTTTGGAATTTATTTAGAACATGTGTATTTTGTTTATACATTTCAACATCAACAATTCTTAATAAGAACCGCTAATCAGCATGCTTATGGCAATTCAATGTAATGAGTGGGAGCGACGGCAACAACAATGCTGAAGCAACTTGAAAGTTTACCGTTCCGAAGCTTGAGCCTCAGATGCATAAAAAAAATTTGGTTCATTCATTCATAAATATTTGTTTCAAGCGATTATAAGTGAAATAAAGTGCGTGTATTGATACTTATATTTCAAATGATTGGAAGACCAAAAAATGAAACTATTTGGAAACATTTCCATAGAAGTAGCACTGAAGTTTCATGCGCACATTGCGAAAAGCGATAGAAATTTCCGAATGTATATAAAATGGGAAAACATTTAATAACGTGTATCAAGTGTTCATTATTAATAAAGCAACGAGTTCAACAGATGCTTGCAACCAATGTGGCAATAAACAAGATACAGACAGCAAATGATTTTCCGCCTTTATATGATTTACATATGCATCTTCCTTCAAACTCAGCACAATATAACTTATCTAAGGCTATATTTGTAACCGACGCTCCTTTGGCTAGATCAAGTATCAAAGGTATACCTAACGAAGCCCGACAGTACATTAGCGGACAAAATAAAAGCATTAGAAGTTTCCACAAATAAAATGGACTAAAAATCTCCTACCGAAAAAATATTTTCAAAGGGTTAATTGAGTTCGTCACTTAAATAAACGTTTAAAAATTCAGAAGGCGAAACAGAAAATAATGGGATACAAAGAAATGCTGAAAATAAATTATTAAAATATCATCATTATCACCGTTTTGCACACTAATAAGTAAGTAAAATCTTAATAATTTAAAACATATTTATGGCAACTAATGAACATGTGCATTTATATATATATATATATATATATATATAATTTCACGAAAATAATATTTCTTTCTATTATTATTACTATTAATAATTATTATTACTATCAATTGACACTATTCAATTGTTAATGTGATAAAACTTGCAAGCTATTGGTGCAACATTTTTTGAAGAAGAAAGGCATTTAACAAAAGAACCTATTGCAAACATTAAATGCAAATCCAATGGATATTTCACTTTTCTTAATTTATTTATGGTTAATTATTTTATTATTCCACTTTTTTTCTTTCCTTTGAACAATTTTATGGACTTTTTAAAACACTTTTTTATTAATTTAATCGATTCAATTATAGTGCAATTTTAATATTATTTGTTAATTTATCAATTATTTGGTTTATTGTTTACATGATTGTTTAACAAAATAATTTACAAAAAGAAATAAACAAACAAAAAATCTTTAATTCTTTTCTTAATTCACTCGTTCATCTTACACCCTTAACAAGCTTGTATTTTTTCTTTAGATCATTTGGAATCTTGGCCCTGTCTTAATGGTTTTCCCAATGAAGACGCAAAAAAGACCATTATTGGTTTGGGATTGACTTGTTATGTCTAGCACAACCTTTAACATCACGAGCTAAACACAATGTTATTTTGTATACATATTTATAAATATATATATTTAAAATTTAGTTATTATTTTCGTTATTTTTAATTCATCAAAATGAATATTTAGTTTAAAAATCAATTGCATTGTTTTTTTACTTTTTATTTTTTAAAAGTTTTTCTTTCATGGTGAATTTTCAACCAGATGATTTTGACAGTCTCAGCCAACCAGAGAAAGAACAAATTGGTCTGTTATTTTTGGTTTGTTGTAGAATTGCTCATACCTTTATAAATTATTTCACCATGGCCACAATGAAAATAAACAAATTATGTACTTTAAAATGTTTTAAATTTAAAAGTTTTAACCGTCAAAACGAAAACATAAACAAATAATAATTTGACAGTCTCTACCTCTATACAACAACATAATCACCTGACGACCTAACCACACTCGATCAGTAATTTCACCATGGTAAATACGACTATTTTTATTTGAACTTTTTTATTATTATTTTTGTACTGCGAAATAAATAATAAGGAAAAGAGAATTTTTCAGTCATTCCTCAATCGACCCTCAAACAAAAAGGTACTTTTTTTGTGTAATATTTTATATTGCAATTGACTAAGACTGTGTGTATTATAGTTTCAAGGCTCAAACGAAATATTTTAAATTGGATCTATTACCCCAATTCCCCCCGAAACAGGTTTTAAGAATTTGACCAGCTAATGTCATGTGCTGTGGGAATACTTTTTATATAGTTTTTTCAGCATCGCTCTTAGCCCACGTGTCATTTTGTATCTTGATTCGTCGGTTGTGGACAGTTGGTTGTTTTAGACAGGCCATTGCTTTCCCCGCTAACATTGTATGCAGTTTTAAATTGAAATCATTGTTCCTAAGTTCTTTTATTTTTTCCCGGATTCATTTGCCATTTTGATCTAATTTTTCGCTTCGTATAACTATTTATTTATTATTTATGGATACGTATAGATAAATAACTATTTCGTATGGTAAAATCGCTTGATATGCGTTTTCGTTTTAAAAACGCCAAGAGGATGTTCTGGAGAACGCAGATTGCAAAAAAAAAATCTATACGATTCGAAATCACCGAATAGGTGTTCTGGCAAACCCTTAACGCTAAAAATTTACGGTTTCAAATTAGAAGGGTATAGTGCAGTGAACTGATGAAAATATGTTCAAGCAGAACTTCTTAACAAAAAATGCGATTTCAAATCATAAGAATATATTGTATGAACTAATGATTAACAAAAAATTATAACAATTTTACACTATTCTAAATAAAAATACCAATCTAAAAACTTTGTTTATTTTTAACCAATTTCTTGTGTCATTTGTTTACTTAAAACTGGCGATTTAAACGAACAGCTAATACTAACGATGTTCGAAAAATGGTTTTTGTTAGTGCTGTTTGTGCTAAATGAAGTACTTGGTTATTTTATTTCAAGTACTTGAAGAATATAGTAGAAGTATATTAGAATTTTGTATTAAAACGTGTAAAAGTATATTCAAAAAAATTGCAAAAGATTTTTTATGGTGCGTTTGAGTGTTGAATTATCAACATAATGTGCAATAATAAAACAATTTACAAAATATCTTTTACAACGAGTACCTACAGTGAAAGTAATCTATTCTTTTAAAATAAATAAACTCGATGTCACTATGAAAATAAAGTTATTTGGCAGTTAAAAATCTTTAAATTAAATTTTTGAAGAGGAGAAATGTAAGTAGTTTGAAAAATTTATACATATATATTTTATTTCATTTATTATTTATATTCATTCACAGGGCCCCACAAAAATCTGCTGAACAAAGCAAAGTGCTTCTCAGTTTCATGGAAAGTCATCCAGACATTGTTAAAGGATTTTCCAAAAGCGATAAAGTGAAACAAGAAAAATGGTGTTGCGAATTGGCCAATCTTCTAAATACCAGCGGACCACCAACTAGAGATGTTGCGAGTTGGAAGAAGGTATGTATATATTCTAGTATTCTAACTTCTCCATATACTATAACATAACATCTTCTTTTAGACTTGGTGTGATTGGCGTAGAAGTATCAAAAGAAGATTGGCCGAAAATAAAAGTTTTCTTAGAAAAACAGGAGGTGGAACTCACAACACATCCTTTCACCAATAGAAGAACAATTGGCCATTATGGTGGAGAACCAAAAAAGGAGACATCAGAAAAAATACCAGAAGAACCAACAACATCTGCTCAAAAGCCACCTACACCCCCTCCTACTTCGTTTCAAACGGAAGAAAAGAGAGGGCCAAAAGAAGGAGCTTAAACGACGAATTCCAACATATAATGGCGCAGAAAAAAAAATAGTTGGTATAAAATTTAATGAACTAGGTGTGGTTATGAAAGATAGTCAAAAACATTTAAATAATTTAACCAGAATCATTTAAGAAATACGCTCATTAAAAAGGAAAGAATTAGATAAACGAAGAGGCATCACATGGAGATAGAGAAAATTGCTATCAGTCGCAACTAGTTAAAATTAGAATTTTTAAATTTAGTGAAAATGAAAATGAACATAACATCAAAATGAAGATGAACATTGATCTTTTAACTTTTTTCTTTTGTTTTTTTTTTTTTGACCCTGTGTTAGTTAAGTTTTGTTATATGAATTCGTTATGTTAAGTTTTTTGTTTGTTCTAAGTCCAAACTGAGTCTTGAAAATAAACTATTAATCTATAAAATCGGTGTGGACATACGGTATACAATTACCTATGGGGAACCGCCAGTAATTCTAATATCAAAATCCTACAAAAATATCAATCAAAATCTTTAATTGTCAACGCTCCAAAAAAATCCATGATGATTTATCAATCCCAATCGTTAAAGAGGAAATTTCCAGATTAAGTGAAAATTACCTACAGAGGTTAAGTAATAATTGCAGTCTGCTGGCTATAACACTCCTAGATGACACAAACGAAGTAAGAAGACTGAAGAGGAATCATTATTGGACTTGACATTTCGACACTAATTAAATATGTATCAAAATGTCTTGTATGTTTTTGTAAATATAATATAAATAATGATATAAATATAATATAAAAAATAAAATTTAAACAAGTTTATAAAAATTGTATTTTAAGACAATATTGTTGTTCTCATTGAAGTTCAACAATCAATGTTACTGTATTTAACTTTATATAATTTACTTATTATCCTTTGGGATAGATTATAAATAAAAATGAATTATTAAAAAAAAGTTTTTTGTTTTATTTTATTAATAAAAAATAATATTACTAAATTGCATTCAAATTTAATGAGATTTTTTTTTTTTAATTAATTGAAAACAGATAAAGGTAAAAAGGTTTTTTTCACATCACAGTTCTAGTAATCCTGTTTCTTATTTCAAAACGTTATTCGCTTGTAGTTCATCAGAATCTTCTACTTCTGCACTTACGTCTTCCATTTCTGCACTAGAGTGGCGACAGTTTCATCTACATCTTCTACTGGAATGTTAAAGTGCTTACAAATATTGTGCAAAGCACAACATACATTTGTTATTTTAACTACTTTTATAGGAGTGTATGGAAGACACATCTGCAAACATCTTAAACAACTTTCAACTATATTTCGTGCGGACGAATGTCTTAAATTAAAACCGAAATTAGCAGATTTGTATGGTACTGAAACATACGGCTGTAGGGCATATGCTGAATCGGCCAGCAACCACGGTCTCCATTAGAATATTTTTCTGAGTAAAATTCATTGGCGTTACTTAAATTGCACACAAGAGCATCGTGACATGAACCAGCTCGTATCTTCATTTGGTGGCCACAAATCTACATGCACAGTAATCACTTTGATTGTTTAAAATTCTAAAAATAAGCTTCATATAGGAAGGTTAACACATTTAGACTATAAAATCCCTTTCTGCAAAAATAAATTTCAGAACCCGACGCCGGTTTTACTATCCTCACATAGGTGCCGTCTACCGATCCAATTACTCCTGGAATTTTAAACTGTTGATAGAAATGCATTATTGATGTCTTCACTTCTTCATCTGTCATGCCCAAATTGATCCAAAGAAAGCATAGTCTTTCTTCAGAGACATTTAGTACGTCCCATAACATTTTACACAATGTAGAACGTCCCTTACTGAGATTTATATCATTGGCAATCACGCCTTGGAAAGAACCGACCGCCAGAAATATTAAGACGCTCAGCAAACGTATCGTGTGTGAAATAGTACTTTTACATATATGCACAGCAGTTTCTTCATAAACCATCCTAAATGCAGTTTTATTCAGCCGGTAAAGCGCTATAAAACAACACAAAATACTTTATTACCTCTTACTGTACATTACTTCTTTATATACAGATATGTTTTTGCTTACGCCTGCTCCGGAACGTCTAATGGGTTAGAATAATCCCTCAGGACACGTCTTTTGAAATTTTTTTTCGGATTGTAGCTTTTTTAAACAAATTATGCTTAACGAAAAATCTGTAGGCATTTTTGCTCTTTATTTTTTAGTTTTGATTTTTATTTGTAAGCTAAAACATGTTTTGTTTTTTCGTAAATGACTTCGAAAAATCGAAAATCGCAACTAAAACGCGTGAGTTTCAAAACACCCTGACATAAATTTGGCGTTTTTAAGACCACTTGCGATTTCAAATCGTGCGATTGTCAGAACATGCCTGTATGTATTAACCCGTAACGGTATCTAATTGTCTATAAAAGGTGAAGGTTGGGTATTTCATCAAGAGCATCCTATTTTTAAAATTAATTCCTTTGAATGGCCGTTATGTGTCATATATAAAATCGTTTGACAGTGACGATGTTTTCGTCAGAAATTGCGAATAGTACTCTCAGAGAGACGATTATATCTTTTATTTTGATAAAACAATTTTATTATTTGCACGTGTTGTGGAATTTTATATGATTTGGCAAAACTGAGTGAATAAATGGCAACTAATTAAACAGATGTGGCTTCAACAAGATTGCGGTTCCCAAAACTCAAGTTCCGGAAGTACCTTTGGAGAACCCGATACAAAAAAAGTGCGAAATGATGACAGAATTATCCATAGTAAAAATTTTCAGTAGATCGCAAACTCATATTGTGTTGCAGATGAATGTAGAATGATTTCATTTATGTTCCCTCCAAGTGTAAAGAAAATGCATGTATGCTAGTATATAAAAATAAGTGTTACTTTTCTATCAGAAATTATTAAAAATAACTTTTTTTTCTATTAATAAATTGATATTTCTAATTAAAAACTTAAAACTTATTATTCGGAAAACGAAACCGGCCGTCAAGTTAATCAATGCCAGAAAGCAGTATGAGTAACGTAAGAGCATCATAAAAAATTTACTGCTCATACGCCACGTGGTCTGACAACACCAAAACGTACCTATGTACGTACATTACCATAGGAGTTATTTTGTTCTCTGTGTTTATATAACAGCAAGTAATCTGCATGAGAAATATTAAATGTAAAATACATACATAAATTCACATGCACATGAACATAAACTCATTTATTATTATAAACATCATCGCATTTATAATAAACAAACTTTGTTACGGCCGCGCTTAAGGGGAATAGTGCTTACGTGCATCGAAAGAATTTGATAAAATTTAAAACATCCAAATGTATTGAAGAGGGTTGTAATATAGTATAAAGAAATATTTTTGTGCTACTGCACAGCACAAAAATGTTATTCGATGAATATCATATTCCTGCTATATTGAATCGCTGATATTTTCAGTTCGTTCGAATAACCCGTAAAGTTAACGTCCATAAAATTGACGTGGACAAAAAAAACATAACAAAATTAAACGAACAAAACAAACAGACAAAATCCAAATATCTTGGGGTAAACAGAAATTACAAAATTTGAGTAAAGGGAACAATACAAATATCGGAACGGTGTGCGTGCAACTACTGCGATGGTAATCAAATTGTGATTAAGTGCTTAACGTACTCATTCGTCCAACGCATCATGATCCAAAAGACAGATACAGCTTCTACCCAGATTGTTTATAGAACTCTAAGGGCCATTATTACAAATTGCCGTTAAACTTGGTTTTAGTTAAAGATACCTTTAGCTAAAGGGAACTGTAAAGTTACCTTTAACTTATTTTCGTTGTTACAACTTTTCAAAATTTTAAATTTTTCAAAAATAAGGCAGTGCAGGAGCAATGTCGATAAAACTGCTCAATTATACAAGTTTTTTTAACGCAGTGGCAACCGCGGGCTTCGTTGTTTTTTATGTATATGCTCATTTTGTTTAAAATTGCCATAATGAAAATAATATATAATATGGCAAGTTCAAACACAAAGTGACCTTTAAATGTTAAAGGTAGGATGATCCTTCCTTTAGCTGAACGATCACTTCTATCTTATTGGGTACTCATAATAACGAAAAACAATTTACCTGCCCGTTAACATCCTCCCTTTAGTTAACAGCGAGTTGTAAGAAGGGCCCTAAACAATTATCTTTAAATGGATTTAGATTAGCAAACTAATAATTACTATCAGATATCCTTGGTAAGTGCAATGACTTTAAAAAACTTAAACAAGTACTAAATTGCAAATAAACAAGCCCATTCATTTTAGACCTAAGTGAACTGTGAAAACAACAAGAAAGCCCTCGAATCGTCAGACGGCAAAAAACAAAACTTATTGAATAAAAAAAAAATGGATGAAAACAATTGCTTGAAGTTGTAAAAAGTTGAGAAGTACACATAATATGAACACTGTTTTATATTCAACAACGGCTGCAACGGTAACAGTAACAACAACATAATAGCTTTTCAATTCGAGTGTTTCTGGGTACTGACGGATAAAAAGTTTGTGGTTATAAAATGGTTGACGCATATTGAATTTGATTGATGCTGACACATCAATATGTTTTATAATTTCTCTATGGCGTATGTACATATGTAGCCGACGAAAATCCCGATAGGGTGTCCACCAGCTAAAATGGGACTCACACTCATTTGCTTCTATGGTCAGATGAATTGTGCCTCTCACCATAGGATAGAGGTGTGGGCTAGACTAAAGTGTTACACGACAGTGTCAGCCTAGCTGGAGGCCTATCAAAAATATCTCAGTCGCTAGCGGATTATACTGGATACCGGGCGACCCCCAGTATTAAACAGCCTTACCTGTGCACAGCGTATCCCTGCTCAGGTGGAATTTCTCCGCAACTCGTGGGACCAAAAGTGAGAGAAAAAAAGATAGAAAAATAGAGAATAATAAAAAGTCCTCTTTGGATGCCGAGAACGGAACTTCGAAAAATCCTCGTAAGAGTGTTAAACCGACGCCCGTCTCAACAAAAGAGTTAAAGGAAGTCGATAATGCAATAGCAGACTAGAAACCTCAAACCTCAAGAAATGCAAGAATACTACTAGCCAATAGTGTGGGGATTACCAAAACCGAAATTGCCCCAAAAGCCGGATCTACGTTCAGCAAATGCGACCTTGAAATTGAATAAATAAAAGAATGAACAAAAGAATCGAAACAAAAATACAGAGCGACTAAGTGCTAAGCAGATCTTCAAACGGATTTCAAAGACACCAGAGGGCAGCCGAACACCGCATGATACGCAATCGCTAGCCTGGACTAAGGAAAAACTGGCCGAATTAGAAAAGTTAACCAACGAGACTGATGTGAAAAGACAGTGGTCTGAAGAAAGTTACATACCCGGCTGGTAATGTGTGCCGATAAGCGAGCTCTGGATCTTTCTCCATCGCTATCTCAAGGATGGGAGAAGTCTGGTCGGGCACAAATTAGAGGTGGCATCGAAGAACGCCATCCCTATTCGACCGCAAACGCCCTCTTGGATACCAAATTAGCAAGAAAATGTCTTAAGGATGATCAAGATGTGGAATCCGAAGGTACCAACTCACAATTGGAAAATTGGTAAATTGGAGGGGCGCCATGGATCTCGCTGTGTGACTATTATCATCAACCAAGAATTCATGGAGCACCTGGCGAATTCCAATGGTGTTTTGGCCTTCGGATTTGGACACATCAGGAAAATATCGCAGGACAAACATATGGACGTCGCGGATGAGGAAAAGGATAGGAAGAACCTATCAACAACCTCGACCCCCCCGATCCAGAGCCAGTTCTTTTTCTTCCACTGGATCGGATATGGCATCGGTTTTTGGGATGTTGTTTAGAAAATCTAAACTATTAGAAAAGGACAAGGAAGAGCTAGACAACCAAATTCTAGAGGCAACGGGAAACGGTGGAAGGAAAAATGGATGACATCCAAATAAATCTCCACCACAATAAAGCAGCGTTCGTTGCCCTACTTCTCCGAGGGGCGAACAGAGAAGAGAACATAGCCCTAATCCAGGAACCATGGTCCACAGCCAACAAGTTTTGTGGATTAGGGCACAAAAATTATAGGCTGGTTCATGCCAAATGCTTAGGTTTGCCCAGATCCTGTATACTTATTAAGTATAACTTAATGGCATATTTGATTCTGAATTTCAGCAATGAAGACCAAACTACAGTTACATGCCGCATGACCTAACCGATCACCCACCACCAGAGACTGGTTACGGAAGCTAATTGCGGTAACATTGATTGGCCTGTTGATAGGCAGTGATGCCAACTCTCACCTCACTATATGGGGTAGCACAGAAATTAATGAACGGGGTGACTCACTTTTTGTTTTTATTATCTCTAACAACTTAATGGTTTGTAACATGGAACAGAAGGGAGGTTTTGTACATAAAGTCAGAGATTGGAGGGTCTCGGAGGAACACTCATTTTCTGATCATAGGTTTATTGAATTTTCTTTTAAAAAGGGAATAATAATGTAAGAGCGATTAGGAACCCTAGGAACACGCAATGGGATCTTTATGATCGCTTTGTCAGTTTGGGCATGGCCCCTCTCACGCGCTGTAGAATAGATAGTATTTCTGGACTTGAAGCTACAGTAACAAAGCATGTCCAAGGAGGGTCAACAGGGGTGGAAGAAAACCACCCTGGTGGGATCGGGATCTGGACATGCTCAGAAAGTAGTCACGGTGAATTTTTAATGTGGCGAGGAAATCCGGTAATGCAGATCATTAGAGGGACTATAAAGTGTCTCTTGGAAATTACAAAAGGGTTCTAAGGTGGGCTAAGAGGGACTCATGGAGAGATTTCTGAGGTATAATGGAAACTATCAACTATCTTCTAGGCTAAGAAGAATTCTCTCAACAACATCCTTTTTGGAGGGAGGATGGCTCATGGACCAACTCTGAGAAAAAACTCTGGATCTTCTTGTGGATACCCACTTTCCACTTGGATACGCGGGCAACTGTTTTGGGGAGTTGACCACAAGGAGACTACTGTTCGATCATGTCTGCGAACGCAATAAAATGGGTGATAGACGGATTTAAAACGTTTAAATCTCCGGGACCGAACGGAATATATCCGGCCCTCTTGAAATGTCTGAAACTGGAACACATCGGAATATTTGTTTGTCACCAGTATTCCGATTTAACATGTACCGTCGGAATGGTGTAGAGTGAGGGTGGTCTTTATACCTAAGGCTGGAAGAAACTCCCATACTACACACACGGACTTCAGACCCATAAGTATGTCCTCCTGATTATTGAAGACAATGGAGAGACTCGTTAATGTTAATCTATGTCAGACCCTGGATGGAAATCTACTTTCCAGTGGACATACGCATACAACAAGGTAAGATCTGTTGATCTGTCCTGCAGGATAGGGAAATCACTGGCACAGAAGGAATACACTCTGGCTACTTTCTTGGACATCGAAGGAGCCTTCAACAATGTGGAAGTATGCGCTATATCCGGCGCGCTGGCAAGATTAGATGAACATACCACTATGGTGAACTGGATATCTAAACTACTTTGTGGGAGAACAATCTATCCCACATTGGGGGCTCGAGAACGACCTGAATTATAAGGAGGGTAACTCCACAAGGTGGAGTACTCTCTCCTCTTTTAGGGAATCTGGTGATGAATGAGCTACTAGTGATGCTGAAACGGAATGGATGTGAGGCAATTGCCTATGTGGACGATATCGTTCTGGTAATCTCCGGCAGATTTGTCGACACTATCAGACGTAGGATGCAACTGGTCAGCGAGTATGCATCTGATAGCGGATTGTGGAACCCTGTAAAAACGGAAGTAGTACTCTTCACGAGAACGTACAAGCCAATTCTTTTCGTCCACTTAAACTCAAGGAAGAGGCGCACTTTTTAAGACTTATCCAGGATATAAAGCTGTTTTGGAAAACGAACACCGTTAACAGAATCTTGGGTAGAAAATGGGGCCTAGAACCTAGGATGACTCACTGGATCCACACAGCGGTGGTCAGACCTATCTTGACCTGTGAATGCCTAGTTTGGTGGGAATGCCTTATCATTAGCGGTGACTTGCGCATTACTCCTGCGTCATTACTGGAGATAATTTTGGGCCTCTTTCCGCTTATGTAACAAAACACTTGATACAATAATTTATTTAGAACATTAAACATTTACGAATAATGAAAGAAATTTGTAAATAATTTGTTTTGTGAATTATAAGAAGAGAAATACCAAATTTTGTAACAACGTATTGAATTGTAACCAAAAGAAATTTGTATAAATACCACGGGGAAATTTCGAATAACTCAGAATTAATTTTGAATTGTAAAACAAAACATTATTCTTTCTCAATATTCTGACTGAGCACTTTAACCAGTGCTTAGATGAATTAAAACTGCTGCAGCCAAGTGCAGCATTATAATCTAATTGGCGACCTTTTTTATCATAATACCAGGCGGCTATTAGAGCTCTGAGTTCCAACGTGATGAACTCCAAGACCGTGTACGTCTGTCGCAGATATCATATGGGTATTGGGGCACAGTGGTATTCCGTCTAACTGCAGAACTTTCCGATGAATTCTCGACCCTGGGCATCCATAATTGAGAATGCGATCATCAATTCCGTCCTCGACAGGTGGGCGGCCTCAGACAAAGGTAGAACGGCTCGTAAAATTTGGCCAAGGCTGGATGAAAGGTGCACAATGGGTCTGCTTAAACTCCAACGAAGCGCGTTCTGTGTAGTTGTCGGCGTCATTAAGTTGCATTGCATTATGGGTACGCACGCGAGGCCCATTGGTCTTGGACACCTTGCTAACGATATCTGCAGAAGCTGCACAGATGAGGAAGAGTAGGAGACTGGCCTTCTGGATACATGCTCGGCTCTTTGCCAGAGGAGAAAGAAGTGCTTGGGTACTTACTACATATATGATCTAGAGGAATTGTCAAGGATTGGCATTGGCAACTTAAATCGAGACTAGGGCAAAACGGAGAACTGTGGGAACATAATAGGCCCTATGCGGCCTAAGTGTGTCCATCCAATTCTCTTGGGTGGGCAGCCACCTCTACCTACCTATGTACATATGTATGACAAAATAAAACCAGAAAGCTGTCAAGTTTAGAATACTCGCGTTTATATTGACGGCAGAACAGAAAAGGCCAAGGCAACAACCTAAGCTGTTTCTGGCTAACTTCGACAAATTTATATTTCTATACTTAGCTAAAAGCAGATTAGTGATGCCAATGCAATATGAAATAATAATTAAATAGCTGCTTAAAATACTTCTGTTTCTGTTTTCTTTTCAAGTTTCCTTCCTTAAATTGTGTATGTCGAAAGCGATGGCACGCATCACAACATTGTTAGAAGTGGGCTTTAGGAAACCTGGATGATTATAAATTTTTTTACCAAAAAATGTTTTGAGTGACGTAGCAATGGGTAGGTCAACGTGATGTGAAAGCAGTACATAAGCTGCCAGTTCATCTTAAAAAATTGTTGCTATCAGTGAAGCATTGTACATTAATTACTTGTCTCACGTTTTGAAACAGTCCACTGGTCGCCAATACGAATGGGGTATTGACGAAACATGCTATCTCCCTTCACATCCCAATCTTATCCATGTCATTATGAACCCCTTTCGTTACACTCGATAAGCCTTTCGCCGTTTCTGTGCTGATATTCTGGACATAATAATAATAACTGTATCATAATCAGATACACAACGGACTTTGCAGTTGAAGTCTGGCTGATCCACCATCCTCAATTATCCCCGAGACGTTAAACTGTTGTCTGACATGCCATAAATACCCAAATGACACGGCTCACCTCTTTAATTTTCCTGCCAACACCACTGCCGTACACCGTGTAGACTTATGGCTAAAGTCGAATCATGTTGCTTTTTATAAACTATTGATGAAAAAATTATTTTATGTGATTTCCCATGAATGAAGTCATAATCAATAAAAACTTGTTTTTCTAGCGAATTTCGTGTTTTTAAGAATAAATTAATTTATAAATCGTCCAGAAATGTCCCACAAATACTTTTTAAAGTATTTTCATATACATTTTTGGTCGCTGTTTATGAATATATTTTATTAAAATGTTTTACTGAATTTGGTTCCTGAATTTATTTTAAAATTTTAAATACATATTTTGGAAATACTATCCATGCAAGCCTTGCCGATTTAGTAAGTGTTATATTGTGCAGCAACAAAATAGATAAGACTAAGATGTACATCATTTGAAAATATATGTAAGATCAAAAAGAGTTCTCTGACGTCAATGTGTTCCTTAGTTGCTACAACTAACGATTCGTTTGCACGAATTTATAGCCGAATAAGCGATATTTGGTCCGAGAGTTTGATTTTTTTTGCAGAAGAGCAGCGAGCTCACTGTCACTTTAAAATTTTTGGTGTTTTGTGTGGTGTATGCTTTAAATGCGGAGATGGTGGTATGTTGATAGTGCGCAGTGTGTCGAAATTGGTAGGGTTTTTGGACTTTGGGATAGTATATATGGTATATGTTCTGTGTTTTGGATGTTGTTGTTTAATTATTAGATTGAGTGCTGTTTTATTGATTATCCTGGTTGGTGTAACTGTAGCTACTATGCTACTCCTGGATTTCCTTGTATCTAAAGATTCTTTTAAGTTGGGGCTACCAGTATTCTACCACTAGGTGCCGTAGATTTGTTCTATAAATAGAGTTCTATCTCCGTTAGACTTCATATTCGATATGCACCACTACCAGTTTTCTTAAGGCTGTAGTTGTTTTCTGCAATTTTCTTTTTAATGCGTGATTTTAATAAACCAGATCTTTTTGATTATTAGACTAACCGCCAGTAATCCTGATTATTTTTTGATTCTTTGGTAATCGTAATCAATTAGTAATTCGAAGAAATTGTTCATAGAATTATATAATCATTACGATTCTTTTTAAAAAGTAATGTAATTGATTACTAATCGTAATTGAAATTTAACAGGTATGGACCAACGTTATGTCGAAGGGGAAGGACACTCTAAGCATCTAAATGGCTTTGTCTATTGGGATTAATTTTATAATGTATAGCCGTCGGACGCATTATAATAGACAAAGTTACATCGATACTGTAGTTTTTTGGGGGCTGCAAGGAATGGTCATTTAATAAATTTATCGATCGCTTCTGCAAACGGCCTCAAAAAGCCAACTTAATGAAGAGGAATATGTCTATGGAATACAAATGTGACGTAAGACTGCACTTTTGCAAAAGTTACAATAATTCCTAAAGGGAAGTGAGAATGTATTCTCATAAATTATATTACCTTTGCTGTTTCAATTAATGAAAATTCTATTAGATAGACCCATTTGTTTGAAGCAATTGGTTTGGAGACCTTCTTTTGCCGGAGCTGAACGAGGTTCTCCTCAGAATGAGAACAGAAAAGTTGTATTTATAAAAAAACATTTTTATCTCACCCTTACGTTTACTTCTGAGTGACTTAATACATTTTTAGAAGGTTTGACAACAAAGTAGTAAACCTAGTTTCGAATGTCGTTGGAGTAGGCTCATTGCACCTGGTGGAAACATGCAGAAGTAAAGCATTATACAATAAAAACATGAGTAATATAAACCTCAAGCGTTAAGTACTTCAGCACTAGGGAATGAATATTAGTCTTTTAAGGTATACTGCCGGTGTGGCTTGTAATACGCTTTGTTGGTTTGGTAGCAGTGCTTAAAAATATATATTCTTTCTAATATTGTTAACATTTTGATTACCTTTCAAAAAACAGTTAAGGATAGTACTATACCTCGCAAAACCAAATGATCTCGACCATCTTTAACGGGTCTGCCTGAACACAAAGTAGAAAGTCAAAAACTTTTAGTGGGCTAGTGCTTCTGCTGGGGAAATTCGACGCGACGTTTACAATTATTTATAAAATTTTTTGGAATAATTTACAAAAAATAGAATTTTTTCCCTGTGTAAAACTCAAAAATGATTGCTTTGTAAATGATCATCTAATTACATTTAAGATTACAGTATTCTAAATAAGTTTTTCCAACATTAGACTTAATAACGAAACTAGGTGAGGCAACTTACCTATAACTTGATTTCAGGCTATGAAACAATCGCTGTAAATTTATTCACAGTCAAATTTTTAGAATTTTATCACAACTTAATTAAATGGTCATGTTCATTTCAACCACGACAATTTTGAGAACAAATTTTCATGCCAATTTTTTTTTAACCAGCGCTCATGGGATAGCCCCTACTCAGGCAGTGCATTGTGCAGGTTTAGGAAAATAGTTTAATAGGTGGAAAGAGGGAGTAGTGTTTGTGGACATTTGATTTAAACTCAAGATGTGAACGGCAAGGAAACGAGTTGCTGCTAGGTGACTGCAATAGTGTTTTGTCATCCGTCGTGTGCAGATATAATCGCACTGTCCGTCTAATTTGTGTCGTCTCTCTATTTTTGCTCGTGCATTTGTTTTTACAAAAACCAGATCAATTTAAAATAATCCACAAACAATAACATAAAAATATAAAAATACTAAAATGCTAAATTAAAAAAGAAAACAAAGTTAAAATAAAACAAAACCATTGAATCACCTTGACAGGGTACTGTTATATGACCAAATTTCTGCTTCCTGCTTCTCCAAAAATGACCTTCTCTTCCTTAATTATAATTTGTCCGTAACTAGTCCCGTGGACAAATATATTACGTATCGTGATTTTGGAAACATTGATTAAGCAACTCTGAATATTGAACTGGATAGCGTATCTTGGGACCAGGTATACACACTGGGTAATGCGAATGACCACTTACTTACTTACTTAATTGGCCATAACAACCCGTTTATCGGATTTCGGCCTGCCGCAACACATCCTTCCAGGCGCCTCTGCTTCGTGCGCGCCTACGCCAGTTGGTCACACCAATCGATGACAGGGCTTCCTCGATTTGGTCCTTCCAACGGATGCAAGGTCGTCCTCTTCGCCGACTTCCGCAGATTCCCGCATCAAATACCCGTCTTGCCGGCGCATCCTCCTCCATTCGAATGACATGGCCGAGCCAGCGCAGCCGCTGGATATTAATACGCTGTACAACGTCCATGTCGTTGAGGAGCTCATACAGCTCACTGTTGTATCGGATACGGAAATCATCGCCAACTCGCACTGGACCGAAGATCTTGCGCAGTACTTTTCTCTCGAACACTCTCAAGGCCGCTGCATCTGTACTTAATAGGGTCCATGCCTCTGCGCCATAAAGAAGCACGGGTATGATAAGTGTCTTGTAGAGTGTTAGTTTTGTCGTACGAGAGAGGTCTCTGCTACTCAATTGCCTATTGAGACCATAGTAGCACCTGTTGGCAAGAGTGATCCTGCGCTTGATCTCCAGACTGACATCATTTCTGGTGGTAACGGCGGAGCCAAGATAGATGAATTCCTTGACCCTATCAAAAGTATAGTTATCGGCCGTAATCTGAGAATCAATACGCCGCGCGTCTCGACCCGTCGATAACATATACTTTGTTTTGCCCTCATTTACTGCCAAACCCATCTTGGTAGATTCGCGTTCAATAGCACTAAAGGCAGCAGTAACATCTCGCTTCGTACGCCCTATGATGTCAATGTCGTCAGCGTACGCAAGCAACTGGACACTTTTTTGAAAAATAGTGCCACTGCGATGCACTCCTGCCTTTCGCAGAACACTCTCCATGACGAAGTTGAAGAGGTCGCATGATAAGGGGTCGCCTTGTCTGAAACCTCGCACGGCATCAAAAGGCTCGGAGAGGTCCATTCCTACCTTGACGGAGCTACAGGAATTGCTCAACGTCATTCTGCAAAGCCTTATCAGCTTCGCAGGTATACCGAGCTCAGACATTGCGGCAAAAACACGATCCCTTATGGGGCTATCAAAGGCAGCCTTATAGTCGACAAAAAGATGGTGTGTGTCGACTTGTTTCTCGTGGGTCTTTTCCAGGATTTGGCGTAGTGTGAAGATCTGGTCGATGGTGGACTTGCCAGGTCTGAAGCCGCACTGATAAGGTCCAATCAGTGTTTTGACGAGTGGCTTCAGTCGTTCACACAATACGCCTGTAAGAACCTTATATGCGATAGGGAGAAGGCTTATACCCCTATAGTTGGCGCATATAGTAGGGTCTCCCTTTTTCAGGACAGGACAGAGGACACTGAGGTTCCAATCGTTGGGCATACTTTCCTCTAGCCATATTTTGTAAATAAGCTGGTGCATGCGCCCTACCAACTCATTACATCCGGTCTTAAGCAATTCAGCGGGGAGGCCATCAGGACCTGCCGCTTTATTGTTTTTAAGGCGCGTAATCGCGACTTTGACCTCTTCATGGCTAGGCGGCGGAAACTCCACGCCGTCATCATCGATCGGGTTCGGAACATCATCTCTAAAGGCGGTATTGGTGTCGTCATCGCCTTGTAGCAGAGTAGAGAAGTGTTTCCTCCATAACCTTAGTACTCCCTGCGGATCTGTTACTATGTTTCCATTTTCGTCCTTGCAGGAAGACACTCCGGGTTTATAACCCTCGGTTAGACGCTTAACCTTTTGATAGAATTTTCGAGCGTCATTCCTACATCTATACATCTCGACTTCCTCACGCTCACGCCTTTCCTGCTCCCTCTTCTTGCGTCTGAAAAGGCGTCTCTCATCCCTTCTCTTCTCTCTATAGTTATCGACAATGGCTCGCGTAGCGGCAGACTGCAACGTTTTCTTGTATGCGGCGTTTTTCGCTGCAGTTGCCTCGCGACACTCCTCATCGTACCATTGATTTCGTTGGGGTGGGCGTTCGAAACCAAGGACTGTTTCCGCAGTAGTGCGCAAGGAGTGGGAGATGTTGGCCCACAGTCCGCCAATGTCGTTGAGATTAGATGGGGAACGACGGAGCTTATCCGACAGTTGAGCGGAGAACGCCTCAGCTGTCCTTTGTGATCGCAGCTTCTTAACGTCCAGCTTTCGCAATGCACTAGAGTGCGCAGACCTCGAAGCGCTAATGCGCAATCGAAACTTGGCTGCGACAAGGTAGTGGTCCGAGTCGATGTTTGGGCCTCTGAATGTGCGCACATCTAGTACACTGGATAGGTGCCTTCCGTCTATCACAATATGATCGATCTGGTTAGATGTTGACCGATCAGGGGACATCCATGTGGCCTTGTGAATGTCGAGATGTTGAAACTTAGTGCTACATACTACCATATTACGCGCCGCGGCGAAATCGATCAGCCTCATACCATTGGAGGTAGTGTTTGCGTGGAGGCTGAACTGTCCGACAGTGGGGCCAAAGATACCTTCCCGCCCGACCTTTGCATTAAAATCCCCGAGGACGATTTTGGCGTCATGGGCCGGGCACTTATCGTATACGTCCTCGAGTTTAGCATAGAAGGCATCCTTAACCACATCGTCCTTTTCTTCCGTCGGGGCGTGAGCACATATTAGGCTGATGTTGTAAAATTTTGCCTTGATGCGGATTGTGGCTATTCTTTCGTTCACAGGTGTGAACCCAGAGACAAGGTGACGAAGTCTCTTATTAACCACAAATCCGCATCCAAATTCGTGCTTGTTTTCATGGCAGCTGTAGTATACATCGCATGATGCAAGCCTTTTGCATCCTTGTCCTGTCCACCGCATTTCCTGAATGGCAGTGATGTCAGTCCTACATTTAATGAGGGCATCCGCCAGCTGGGCGGAAGTGCCTACCCTGTAAAGGGTGCGGACGTTCTATGTGCCAATACGTAAATCATAGTCCTTTATACGTTTGCCGTGGTCGTCAACTTTAGAGGGGATCTTTTTATAGGATACTGTCTTGGTTTTCATTGGATATTTGTTTTTACGTGGTGGGTTCCAAGCCCTACGCACAACCCAAATTTAACGTCCAGGGGATTGGACATTCGCTGCACTCATTAGTTAACATCTAGCTGGTGCTAGAATGCCATCCAGGAGGGGCCACGAGGAGGCTGCGTGTCAACTTGAATACAGCAAGACAAGGATCGTCCTGGTGGTCGCCACGTTGACCACAATCAGAAACTTTACCTTGTTTGCATGCATCCCTCCCTCCCATGCGAATGACCAATTATCGTTTATTCAGGACAAAACCAAACCATTCCTGTCAAAACCAAGCACATCAAACCTAAACAACAGCCCTGGTTTAATGCGGAAATAAAAGCACTCATTGAGAGGAGGGATAGTGCTTACAGGAGATGGAAGAAGTTTAGGACGGATGATTTGAAAGCTTTACATAGATTCACACGGATGGAAGTTACCAGGAGCATAAGAACAGCAAAAAAAAAAATTGTATTATGGCGGAAAGTTTTCCAATGCTATGGACAACAAGTCTAAATGGAATGTAATTCGTGAAATAGGAATAGGCCGAAAATGTCCAAAAGCCGATATTGATGTGGATGTGGACAAGCTTAATGACCAGTTCGTAAATTCTAGGGTCCCAAGGTCTAACGGTGACTTGTATGATGACCTCTGTTGTGTTCCACCACAGTATTCCTTTAGCTTTCGTTGCGTAAATCAGTTTGAGGTTTTGGAATGTAGTTCAGCGGTAAAAGCGAATGCAGTTGGTTCTGATGATTTGCATCCTTTATTCTTGAAGGCTCTGACTCCTAAACTTTTGCCTTACTATACTTACTTGTTCAATACAGTTCTGACTAAGTCTTCTTTTCCTGAAAGTTGGAAACTGGCTAAATCCTTCCCATTCCCAAAACTAATTGTGAGTTCAGGCCAATTGCAATCCTTCCTTTTTTATCCAAGGTATTGGAGAACATCATGGCCAGACAAATCGATGAATATCTGAGGGGACACCATTTCTTAACGGTCAATCAGTCGGGCTTCATGAAAGGTAGGAGTTGTACTACCGCTCTGGTAAATGTAGTTCAGGAACTTAGGTCGGAACTTGATGGGAATAGTGTGGCGTTCTTGGTTCTGCTTGATTATTCTAAGGCTTTTGATACAGTCGATCATGCGGTTCTATTGAAAAAGCTCCGAAAACTGTTTTATTTCTCCGAAACTGCCTGTAATCTAATTTATTTTTATTTGACGAACAGATTTCAGAAGGTTCATTTCAATGGCAATGTTTCGGATCCACTTACTATTAGTAGAGGTGTTCCCCAGGGGTCTATACTTGGACCTTTGCTGTTTTGCATGTATATAAATGATCTACCTGATGTTTTGGTTAACTGTAATGTTCACATGTATGCTGACGATGTGCAGCTTTACACATATACTCCAAGGGAGAATATTTATTCTTGTTTGGACTACATTAATCGTGACTTAGCAAGGATTGACGGATGGGCCTCGGCCTATGGACTATGTATCAATCCTTCTAAGTCTAAATGTATTACACTTTCGAGAACAAACGGATCATTTGTCATACCTGAATTGAGTATCAGGGGAAATAAAATTGAATTTGTCAGGTCGGCTACTAATCTGGGTATTGTCTTTAATGACAAATTATCGTGGTCTACCCATATAAGTGTCATTGTTGGCAGAATTTGTGGCATGCTTCGAAATTTGTGGGCTGTCATAGATTCAACTCCTTTTGTCATTCGCATGCAACTTGCTAAAACGTACTTGATTCCGGTACTTTTATATGGATATGAGATATACGCAAATTGCAGTTATGATGACAACCAGAAACTTAACCTGGCGTACAATAACATAGCCAGGTATGTTTTCCTTAAGGGGCGTCGGGATCACATTTCTTATTTAGCTTACCTGATTCTTGGTATCAAATTTGATAATCTCCTGAAAATGAGATGCCTCCTTCTACTTCATAAAATAATTTACACGAAACAGCCGATGTATTTATATTGTAGAATTAAGTTTGCCAGATCCCACCGGGGTGTGGGGATTATACAGCGACGATTCAGGACTCTTATGTCTCAGCGACAGTTTTTTATACACACCATTAGTCTTTGAAATTCCTTACCAAATAACATTCAAAATCTGGGCAATGCAAACGCGTTCAAAAAGGAGTTATTTAAATTATTTTCATAATTAAAATTTTAACCTCATATTTGTAAATTTTGTGATTTTTTTTTAGGTCATCATTATTATTGTTATTATTATAATTATAATTATTATTATTATTATTATTTTTATACTTTACCTTATTAATTTAATTTAATATTTATATACATAAATTAACTTTGTTTTTCTCTAATTTTTTATATTTAATTAATGTTAATTTTTTATACCTTATTGATTGTAAACATAGCTATGTAGATCATAATAAATAAAATAAATAAATAAAATACGTTGAAAATAGTTAACAACAAACAAAAACAATTTCGAGGTCAAGAATTACAGTTTTTTAAACAACAACACCATCAAACGAAATATTTATTAAAATAACCTATTACATACCACAAAATAATACAGAATAGAAACAAGAGTTTGACATTTAACTTTCCATGGAGAAAGAGACAGCAATTATTACCAAAAAGTATTTCTGTCTCTCTCTGTTTGCAACTCTGTTTTGTTTATTTATGTTTTTTTTTTAGTTTTCGGGGTGTGTATTTATATTGGCGCGCATTAATAAAAACCACAAAATACAAAAAAAACAAACGTGTAAAGTTGTGAAAAATTTTAGAGAAATTTTGACGAGAAATAAATAAGGAATAATAAAATAAATATAAACAAAAAATAAATAATGGAAGAAATACAAGTGCCTTACAAGTTGTATTTTGTGGTACAAGTGTTGTAATTGGCAAAGTTGTCGGTGGTTTAATTGTAAGGTAAGTTTTTTTACAAAGAGTTTAAAACACAAAATAAGTGAAATAAAAATAAATCTTTTTTTATTTTAATAGAAACTGTACCAAGGAAGTATTTGTGTGTGCATTTCTGTCCAAGGAAGTATTTGTGTGTGCATTTGTGTTTTTTTTTTATAGCTTTACGACCTAAGGTTGGGAATCTTCGAAAGACATTGGTAGCCCGGCCTACCAATGTGCACGATTCGCCGCAAGACTTACTCTCGGCTTGCTAAACGCATACGTACTAAACCCAACCAAGTTCGTCACACTTCCATTAAGTCGCCCCCCCCTGGGACCACAATCAAGTATTACATCGGGGGAGGTAAAGATTCAGCGAGTGCTGCTATCCATTTCTGCTGTTCTTGCTCTCTCTATTATTCTCTGTTGTACCAGTACTTCCTTCGCGAATAACCATACCGCGTTCCAGTTTTCGCGCGATGTTAACATCAGGTTAACCACGTTGTCGGGAGTCACCTGGGAACCGATCGTCCTCTCAAGAAAATTTCGTCGGAATTCGTAGCGCGGGCAAGTAAAGAATATATGCTCCGCTGTTTCACTTGTATCCAGACATGATGGACATGCTTCATCCACGTCATGCCCATACTTGTAAAGGTATGTCCTATAGCATCCGTGGCCCGTTAGGAACTGAGTAAGGTAAAAATTCACCTGGCCGTGCTTCCTTCCAGTCCATTCTTCTATATTCGGTATCAATCTGTAGGTCCATCTTCCCTTTGTGGAAGAAGTCCACTGGTGCTGCCACCTATTCATTACATCATCATTCACCTGGTCAGGGTGCACTAGCCCCGTTCTCCTACTTATTAAACGTTTTCTCCTCTCTATCTCTACCAACATTCGTAGCGGCATCATTCCCGCTATCACCAAGGCTGCATCCGCAGATACTGTGCGAAAGGCAGAAATTACTCGCAGGGCAGATCTCCTGTAGGCCCCATCAACTCCTATTCTATATGTCTTCTTATCCATGGCCTCGGCCCATATAGGGGCTGCATATAGAGCAATCGATCTAACCACTCTCATCAGCAATTGCCTCTTCTCCTGTCTGGGACCTCCCAAGTTGGGCATTATCCGCGCGAGTGCGCCCGTTGCCGCCGCACACTTCCTACTAATATACGTCAGGTGCTCCTTGAATGTGAGTCTGTTGTCAATCATAACTCCTAAGTACTTGATAGACTGCTTCGATGTTATCCTTTGTTCGCCGACAGTTATGGTGATGTATTCCATTTTCTTTCTACTGCTTACTAATACGACATCCGTTTTATAATCAGCAAGTTTCAGACCTATACTCGCGATCCAGCTTCTAACTCTGCTAACTGCCGCATTGGACGTTCGTTCCAAATTATCAAGGTGTTTACCCCTCACCACGAGGGCTATATCGTCCGCAAATCCGAATATTTGTGCCCTCTCCGGAAAGAGGCCTTCAACAATTGACTGCAGCTTCTCCGCGCTTTCCGTGGCCGGTGGTCGAAAGCAATTCAGCTTCCTCATTACCACCTTATATCCCGTACCCCAGGGATTTTCATCCAAATCGGCACACATTTCCCTATAGCACCTTCGTTTGCTCCTGTCAATGGCCCAGTTAAGGTTGGCTCTGAACACTTTGTATCTTTCCCGAAGTTCTATGAAGTCATTGCGACCCCTTGCTCTCTGGAATATCCTCCGCGCTCTATTACATTTCCTTCTTAATTCAGCTATCTCCGCGTTCCACCAATAAACGTGCTTCCTGCCTGGCAGGTGAGACTTCCGCGACATAGACGCGCTGCAGGCTTCCGTTATACAGCGCATAAGTTCCACCGCCATGTTGTTTGCGCTTCCGGTCACCCGAATGTCGCGCATCACGAGAACAAAGGTTTCCTCATCAAAAGTAGAGTCCCTCCACAAGGGATTAGGAGGGGCGGCAGTAATGGGGTTCACTGCAGCGCGTTCCTGGATATCAAAAATGATCACCCGATGGTCGCTATGAGTGTAGACATCGGACACAGTCCAATACGATGTCGTTGCCAGTGTATCGCTGATGAATGTTAAGTCAATCTTAGAAATCCTTCCATTTCTCGAGAATGTATCAATCTGCCCACAGTTGAGTAAGACAACCTCCAGAGTTGCAAATGCGTCAGGCAGGCTCTCACCTCTTTGGTTCGTGTACGCTGAACCCCATTCCACTGCCCATGCATTAAAGTCCCCGGCAATCACCACGGGTCTTAGATTTCTGGCCTCGCGAACGATGTCGTCCAATCTGAGTCTGTACTCCTCCATTGATAAGCTGGGGGGCAGATAACAGCTGAAGAAATGTACCACATTAACAGTGCATTTCACAAAGCCTTCTCTCCTGTTGTCAACATTTCCCACTGGGAATTTACCGCATGACCATATCGCTGCCTTGTTGCATTTACTGGTAGCCCAACGCTGATTGTCAGGTGCCCTATAGTGTTCACTCAAAATCGTAAGGTCTATTTTCTGCTCCCGGACTGTCTGCTTAAGAAGCTCCTGCGCCGCTTCGCAGTGGTTCAAATTCAGCTGCAAGATTCTCATTTTCCTATGTTCATCATCCTCCGCCGAGCTGCCAGGTACTGTGGACACTTAGGTCCCCCCGTGACATGTTTTGAGTCCACATTACGATCGCTGCTACAGAGTAGGCAGTGAGGGTCACCACTACAAGTTTTGGCAAGGTGGTCTTGCCCTCCGCACTTGAAGCAGTGTTTTGACCAATCACTCCTACTGCGGCAATTTCTAGCTACGTGCCCGAATTCTAGGCATTTGTAGCATCTCCTTGGAACAACTTTCCTCATTAACCGGCAAACTGTCCACCCGACATGCAGTTTGTTTACCTCTTCGGCCCTGCTAGCCAGCTTCGATGGTATTACAATTATTGCCGTCCGGGTACCCCCTGGAGCACTTCTTATCGTCCTGATAGCCGATGGGTGTAATTCTCCTATTTGTTCTCTCCAAGCGGTTATTATTTCATCTTCAGTGGTAACCTCGTCCAGGTATCGCAGTTCAAATGTTGTCTCCTGAGTTATCGTCCTGACCTCTATATCATCGGACAATATGGTCTTCAATTTGGATTGGTGAGTTTCTGTAGACGCCTCAGCCGATCTTCTAAATTCCAGCAGAATTTCACCCTTTTGTGTTTTCTTAACAAGGTGAACGTCTTCGCCAACTGACTTAAGTTCCGGGGCATTCCTAACCTTCCTCAGGATGTCTGCAAATGAGAGCTTCTCCGTAGGTTTTATTATCATTGCATCCGGTCTTGGGGACTTTTTGCGCTTCCTTGTCTTGTGCACCCAATCATTGGGCTCTGTGCTCATTTCCATTCCGGTACCCGGTACTTCAGCATCCCGATTTATTAAACCTTCATTAGTACTTACTGCTCCTTTCTTCGTATCATTGCCTCCAATTTTTGAAGTTGGGTCAATTGATCCCTCCAGTTGAATTGGTCTGGTCCTCTTCGGAGGTGTTCTCCTAGGTTTTCCCAATTCTTCTCTCTGCCTCTTGGAAACACAAGGTGTCTACTGTTGAAGGCTCGTCTGCGTGCTTCTATCATTAGTTCTGATCCTTTTCTCTTGTTCCGTAACTTTATCCTTAGCGGCTTGCTGATACAGTGACGATATAGAAGCCACTAAATCGCGCATCGCTTGGTGTATGGACCTCCTTCCTCCGCCCATCATCTCCACGAGTTCAGAAATTTTATCGCCTAGTTTGGTGAAATCATCCACCTCTTTTTCAGGATCCTTGTTCCTCTGCAACTCCGGTGGTCGCTCGCCGTTCTGCCTCAGCGGTGGTGAGTGGAGTAATCTCGAAGCTCTCCGGAAAGGATTCAGGAAAGGGCTGTCCTGCTGGGTCTCCTTTGCACCTTCGGTGCCGGCTGGAGAATTAGCGCCTGTAGGGTTTGTATTGTATTGTAATGTAATGTAATACCGTTCCGTAGCCATTTTATATGTATTGTACGGTACTGAATTGTGCCGTTTATTGTAATGTATTCTAACGTATGTGTACCATATCATACCAAAGTAAACTATGTAAAAATAATGTTGAACCGCTGATGTTAGAGGATACGGTATGCAGTGATTATGCAGGAAGAGGACTGCGGGAGCCATTGAGTTGCTAGCAACAGTCGGGTGGGGGAGTTCGGTCCTTTCCTAGCAAAATCGGTCTACAATACAAATTTATTATAGACTCCCTATTTTGTGATGATGTTTAATGTGTAAGGTCTGGGATGACTAGATTCTCAATTAAGTCGTTAACTATGCCCCAATCTAGACATTTTGTTAGTTTAACTATGGTTTGGGTTAGTCAAAACTCTCAGAAAAATATCATCACCTCTGTTGTTGTTGAGGGATGTTGCCTCATAACCCACGCCTTCCAAGTTTCCTAGGCAAAAGAAAGTATTTTGTAGAAACCCCAAATTTAGCCCTACGTCTAGTACTAATCTATATCTTCACTTTCAGAAAACACCCCTATTTTAAAGTCTCAGTTTAACATTCTATTTAAGATACAAATTTATTAAATTCATTAATTCTAACATTAAGCATAACTATTGTATTTAATCATATTCATATTCAATATATTCATATTCAAATATAGAAGAAAAAAATATATACATGTAATTCAATTAACGTACAACAAAAAATATATACAAATATATAAAATTTAAGAAATATGTAATTTTAACATTCTTTCAGTTACATGAAATGAATATATAAAAAAATGTTTTAACAATTAGGCCGAGCCTCAATGGCTTAATATTGTAAATGTAAAAGAAACAAAAACCAAAAGAAATTCAAAAGATGCGATCGTAAGCATTATAGGAACATTTTGGAATTGAAACATAACAATAATGATAAAAAAAAAGAAATGAAAATAACATAGCAAACATATGTTAATGCACAGTGTGACAAAAGAAAAATTATGCTAACGATCTCATTGGTTGTGGTTTCTTTTAGCTTTTATTAAGTTAAATTGAATAATTGAAATAAAAGCTCATTATAGACTTACCAAATCAATCGATTTAATGATGAAGGCCTCCAGCATGATGTCGATGATGTGGTTGCTATAGTAGGTATATATTCAAAATCTTCTAGCAAATATGTTAAATTCAATAATGATAATTTATAGGTTAATTTATAGGTTAAGTCTTAAATTAATATTAGTCTTCATAATTTTAATACAAAATTATATTATATTATTATATTATTTTCATTTTTATATTATATTTCTTTCCATTTTTAGGTAGTAAT
Source organism: Sarcophaga variegata (assembly GCA_932273835.1). Classification (NCBI taxonomy): domain Eukaryota; kingdom Metazoa; phylum Arthropoda; class Insecta; order Diptera; family Sarcophagidae; genus Sarcophaga; species Sarcophaga variegata. Next base: position 44,699,978 of record OW026358.1, on the reverse strand, counting down.
TTATGTTCAAATATTTCAGCAGAATTTTATGATGATATATTCTTTATATTAACATAATCAAAATTTAGACATTTCTCTTTTAAACTTTTTACTTGTAAAACTCATTATTTAAAATTTTTACATTTCAACATCTAATATTTCTTTTTAAGTTTACTTAACTTATAAAAATATTTATAATATTTTCATCATAGTTTGATTTAAATTCATAATTTCATAATTTAATTCATGTTAAGATTATTAATGCAACATTTTATCAAGAAGAAGCAAAATTTAGAAATATTTATTAATAATAATTTTCAATAATAATTAAGCATAAGTATTAATATCTACGTATAAAATTCAGCCATGCTGCCGTGGAGTAACACATTGATAAATCGGGATATTTTATGGTGAAGTGATGCACATGATCTTCAGTTACGGTTCTATTAAAGATGACTTCAGGCTCTTCTGGTCTAGTACCAAACTTCATTTAAGTTAGGATTTTTTTGGAATTCACAAATTTTTGCTCGCCAATGAAAATTCTTTAACATATTCGTACTGAATATAACAGGTTTTATCTTTCTATTTTCAATTAGTATTTACTATTTTATTCTATTTTCTTTATTTAACTCACAAAAAACTTCACAAATAAAAAAAAACGAAACTTTATTTAGCGTCACATTTTAATAAAATGTATTAACTAATCTTTGTGTTCTCGATGTGAACACTTTGAAGTTAAAAAGCAAAAGAGATCGATTAAGAACGCGTGATCACCCACGCTAAGTACTTCTAGATCATTCTATTATATTAATAGGAATAAAACCGCTTTTCCGAAAATAACTGTAAATATTAACATTTGAAGCTTCCAATTTCGAAATTCCATTATATGAAAAAAATTACGACCTTGTGAAGTTTCCAAGATTTGCACTATGGCAACCCCAATCTTATTTTCTGTTTTTCTACTTGGTTCTTTTTTTAAATGATATTTAGTACATTATAAAGTAAGTGTGGTGAGAAAGATTATATTTATATGTAGATACCTAACCCATTAAGAACCAAAAAAAAAATCAAAGTAATAAATTATTTCTCAGCTTTGTCAGCAAAATGTATATTTATGAAAAATGAAATAATTTAGAAATCAAAACGACCATTACAAACCAAGAAATTTTGGAGGCATCCGATACAAAATTTATAGGAAAAAGTCGTTTAGGGTCTAATGTCCTTTCCGTGATATGTACCTATAAGTTTTCCTGCCAAATCTTCCAGAATGTAATAGTGGTTACCTATTTTCTCACGAATTCTAGCTTTTACAAATAAAGGTGATAGTTTAGCATTGAAGTTTTTCTCGGCACTACTTTGGGCAAAATTTCTTCTATAGATTTCCTGGTCTACTTTAAATGTCTGGACTTTTGAACGAAGATTGTATTGCTGTTGATTAGTTTTGTTTGCTTCCCTTATGTGTTTTCTAAGATTTTGTCTCATTAACTGCAGGGTATCTTCTCTATTTATCTTCGCAGAAGGCTCATCTAAAAGTTTAATATTACGTAACAACTCATAGGAAGAAGCATGAGTTATCATGTTAAAGCCAAACAAAGCTTGATATGGTGAAGTGTTTATGGACTGATGGAAAGAATTCCGAAGTGCACAACTAATATCACTAAGCTTCTGGTCCCATAATCGATGATCAGATTTTAAATACGCTCTTATACCAGCTATAAGTGAACGATTCACCCTTTCAGATGCATTAGATTGTGGCGAGTACAATGCGGTATATATGTGTTTGATACCATATGAAGTCAAAAATGCATTGAAATCATTGGCACGAAATTGACTGCCATTATCACTAACAATACTTTCGGGGACTCCATATGTATGAAATATTTGTTTCTGTAAAAATTCTATGATGGCCGTTGAACTAAATTTTCGTAAAGGACAAATCCAGTGAAATTTACTAAGATGATCCAAAACTATAAGGAGACCAATATAACCATTTTTACTCCTAGGATACGGTCCTAACAGGTCTATATAAAGACGTTGAAATGGTCGAATTGACGTAGTCTGGTTTCCCATAGGAGGTTTCATAATAAAATTAGGAGCTTTTGTTGTTTTACACACTTCGCAATGACGTACGTAGTCACGAACATCTCGAACCAATTCAGGCCAAAAGAAATTTCTTCTTAATAGTTCTAACGTTTTTGCCATCCCACCATGAGCTGTAACCGTACTATCGTGTGCTCTAGCAATTGCGTGCTCTCTTAATTTAACTGGTACCCATAGTTTCCAGCATCTTTCTTCTTGATCTTCATCTCCGGTATAATGATCCACACGGTAATAAATATATTTATCAATAATTTTTACATCTGGATATTTCACTGCATTTTCCAGTATCTTTTCCTTTAACTGCTCATACTCTTGGTCTGAGAAATGAGGAGAATTCAAATCAATTGCTGGTTCAGTTGCTTCTACACTTAAAACTTCATTTAAAGGTATACGGGACAAAGCATCAGGTACTACATGATCTTTACCTTTTCGATGGCTAATAGAAAAATTGTAAGGTTGAAGCTTGAATACCCATCGTGCCAATCCCACTTAAATCGGGTTGACGCATTAACCACAATAAACTTGAGTGATCGGTAATGACCTCAAATTCTTGCATTTCCAAGTAACAACGAAACCTTTTTATTGCTTCTACAGCTGCTAAACATTCTTTCTCTGTAACACTATAATTTCGTTGTGCGGAATTCAACTTTTTACTCATGTAAGCAATGGGTCGTTCTTGTCCTTGATCATCTAACTGGACTAGTACTGCTCCTATTCCGAAATCACTAGCGTCGCAATGAAGGGAAAATTTCTTGCTAAAGTCTGGATTTGACAACACGGGAGCTGAGGTTAACAAAGTCTTAACTTTATCAAATGCTTCCTGTGCTTCCTCCGTCCATTTGAACACTTTTTTGCGGGATAATAACTCTGTGATGGGGAATACTACAGTAGAAAAGTTGTCAATGAAACGTCGATACCATCCTGCCAATCCAAGAAAACCTCTAACTTGCCTAATAGTCTCAGGAACAGGCCAATCATGTATTGCTCTAATTTTCTCGGGATCTGTTGTGATACCACCGTTTCCAATCACATAACATAAATAATTTACTTCCGTTACACAAAATTTTGATTTCGAAATGTTTAACGTTAAGTTGGCTTTTCGAAATTGTGATGCTATACGAATCAGAATTTCAAGATGACTGTGAAAATCTTCTGATACAATTATTAAGTCATCCAAGTAACCAAAAACAGAATGTTTTAGATCTGGAGGAATGATTTCATCCATTAATCTACACATTGTCTGGGGTGCATTGCAGAGGCCGAAAGGCATGACAACAAATTGATAAAGTGGTCTACCTGGTACTGTAAAAGCAGTAAGACTTTTCGAATTTTCATCTAAAGGAATTTGCCAATATGCATCCTTTAAATCCAACTTCGTTATGAGGTTTGCTTTTGGAAGCCTTGCGAAAATACCCTCAATGTTCGGAAGTGGATAGGCATCCTTTTTAGTTACTGCATTGACTTTACGTGCATCTAAGTATAAACGAACTTTATTAGGTTTTACCACCAATCTCATCGGAGAACTCCAAGAAGATGTAGATGGTTCTATTACACCTAGTTCTAACATTCGATCGAGTTCACCATACATTAATTGTTCAACTGCTGGAGAAACCGGATAAAATCTTGATTTAATTGGTTTTGCGGTGCCTACATCAATTGAATGTTTAATAAGAGTGGTTCTTCCTAATCCTTGCTTTTCAAAATTAGGAAAAAGTTCAATGACAGCATTAAGCTGTAACTGCTGACTTTGAGAGAGTGGGTAAAAGTTTTCTCTTATGGTTTCTAAATGCTTTACATTTTCAGAATGAGTTTTAAGTTTGTCGGAAATATCAGATAACTCAGAAAGAAGCGTGTTTGAAGATTTATCAAAGGAAACGATATCAGTACATCCAATTAAGTCTGGAAAAATAGCAAAAGACTTTACGAAGTCAATACCTAAAATTAATCTCTGTGCTAACGATGGTACGATGAATAATTTTAATTGTTTAGAATGATTTTTGAAGTTTACTTCAACATCCAGCCATCCATAAACTGTCTGCGAATTACCATCTGCAGTTTTCACAAAATTTTTACACTTTGTAAAGCTCTGTAGTTTTGAAAAATCATAAGATGCTAAATCTGAACCTATACAACTAACATTTGCTCCTGTATCTATTAATCCTAATTCATTGAAATTTAAAAACTTTACTTTTGCGTAGTATCGCAAGTCTTTTGGATTAGATACTATAGACGACACCAGAAGTTTCCTACAGATTCTACGAACTTTGTAATATTTACGTAATCGGGAAGTGGAACGTTTAGGTTTTGTTTTCCGTTGATAATCAAGTGAAGATAGACGGAAAATCTGTTTACGTTTTTGCAAATACAATTCCCATCGTTTATGATAGGGCATTTTTGGCATAATAATTTTAGAAACGTCATCATTTTCCATATTTTCAATATTTACTTCACGTTTAAATATACTAATTTTTTTAGTTTTATCCTGATTTAAAGCAATATTTTCAGTGTTATCAGGTTGTAATGATCTATTAGAAGTTGGGGTAATATTTTCTGCTAAGTTTTCTCTTTCGCTACTATACCTCCGAAGTTTTTTGACTGTTGGTGTTTATTGGTAGCACATTTCACACAATTAGGTTTATAGACATTTTTTGTGCCACAACCATAGCAAAATATAGATCTTTTCTCAAGACAATTTTCCCAATGGTGGCCTATCTCGTCACAATTCCAACATTTCGACTTGATCTCGCTACCATGAATTGCTTCAATAGAACAATCAGTATCTACGTTTAAATCAACGTTAACTTCTTCTGTCGCGTCAATTTCTGAAATATATTTTCTTGCAAAAGTTGAATTTTGACTGCGAGTGACATGCAGATTTTTACGCACAGTTTCCTCACTTAAAAAGTTTTCTCGCATTTGCACAAGCTTTCGTAGATGTGAAATAGAGTGTATGGGGACATAAAGTAAATCCTGTCGTATCTCAGGTCTCAAATTTCTTGCCAAAATTTCTATCAATTCTGCGTCAGACATTGGTATAGGAAGATGATCCATAATAGTTAAAATGGAGTCGAAAAAGGAATCGAAAGTTTCACCTAACTTTTGTTTTCTATTTCTAATTTCTTCTCTTATGTCAAAAGAGCTTTTATACGATTTATATTGACATCTTAAAGCGTTACAAAAGTCCTTCCAATTTATTGTCTCGACTTGTTTATGATACCTCCAGTACCAATCTCTAGCTTTTCCTGTCAAAAGGATATGTAAGTTTCGACAAATAACTGAAAAATCACCATTAAATGTATCCTTGGTCAACGATTTAATTCGATATAAAAATTCTTCTACTTGTAAACCTGTTGATGAACCATCAAATTTAATGTTCCAATTTTGAATAACCGATGCTATCTTATCAGCATGTACTAAACTTAAATTTGAGTTTGAATTTGCAATCGGAGAAAGTAAATAGGGATTATTAGGATTACTGTTGGGACGTTGGGCTTGACTCGCGTGAAGATTATTTTGTAAATTATTGGGCTGATCATTGCTATTATAATTTGCAGGTCCTATACTTATATTTTGCAAAATTCTAGTAACATTTGCTTCAATCATTCGATTTATTTTTTCATAATCAATATCAAAAGATTGATTGTTCTCATTTGTTGGTTGAACAGCTTGACTTGGGTTATGTACAGGAGAGTTCAAAATATTTGGGTCTAACTGATTATCCTCATTTACACTTGCTTGAGGTATATTAGAATCAGTATTGGAGACTGACTGATTAAAATCTTGAGCAGCGTTGCGATTGCTACTACGAGTATTATAAGGTTTTGCTAATGCTCCTCTCGTTTTGCTTCTGGATATTACTCTACTTGATTGAGCTTTAGAGCTAATTCTTAACTTACGCAGCTCATTTAATTGACATGAGTGCTTACACACTGGACATTCAGAAGTAGATGATAAATATGATTCAATACACCACCTATGAAAGGCATGTGAGCATTCATTAATAATCAAACAGTCGTCTTCTTCAACCATTGTTTCCATGCAAACATGACATGCGGAAGGCTCAATATAAACTGGAGCCAAAGGTAACGGTGGAGGAAAATCTGTCCGTGAAGGAGTTCTCTCCATCGACATTTTGACTGTTCTCAATATTCTATACAACGTAACATACATACATAATTGGTCTTTACAACCCTTCAGTCAGGATTACGACCTAGTTTCTCACACCACTTATGTTGTGTGTGTTAATTTTATACATGAGTGGCGGGACCTACAGTTTAAAGTCGACTCCGAACGACAGATTTTTGAGAAACTTTTCATGGCAATTTTATTTACTCTCAGAGTTTTTGCCAGAAATCTGCTGAGAGGAAGACGCCGAAAATATACTTTTTGTATTTTATTTTGATGTCTGGCCTGGGGCTCGAACCCTGGCTTTTCGTCTAATAAGCCGACACACTACCTACTAGACCACGGCGACTTCCTACACAACGTAAACGAAAATAAAAAAAATAGTATTGATACCAATATACCAAATATAACTCAAGAAAAAAAAATTATTAAAAAAAAACTTACACTGATTTTCTACCTTAAAAATATATTAAAGTGTGCTAAGATAATAATCCTGACTTAGTTAGACACTTTCAAAAAAAATAAAAAAAATCCTTTTTTTTTTTTTTTTGAAAAAATTTAAAATAAACGAAAACGATAAAAGCAATTCAAATAAAACTATAACTTCAATAATGATGTACAAATATCTACCGGGTGTTTTCTTTTAGAAAGAAAATAGAAAAGTCTACTAGACGAAGAAAATTACTGAGAGAAAAAAGTATTATGTTTTGACTAACGAGTTTATACAAATTGGGCTATGGTGTAATATCTGAATGAAAAGTATTGTGACTAAATTCTCACCTATCAGCACGTAGTAGTTACGAAAAAAAAAGTTTATAGATCTCTACCATACATCGGTCATTTACTTGCAACCAGCACAATAGCTGAAATCCATTATGTATGTTAGAGGCTGAGAACATCGCTAACGAATTTAGGCACAATAATTTTATCAGTATACCACAATAGAAGTGAATAAATTCTTAGATATAACTCAAAAGGCATAGCAAAGGATATACAGGTATTAAGCGGTCAGTCTATTCGAAATTTATCACTCAAATAACTGAAAATTTCCAGCAAAATCCAATACATTATTACTAAACTCATTTTTGCTACATCCAAACATTTATCTTTCTATGAAAATTATCTCTAATAAGTATTATATTGAAAAAAATAAAAGAGCCAGAGCTTCCTTGATAACTTTGCTCTTCGCACCAGCACTGAATTATCAACCTCTTTTTGATCTCTTCAAGCTTTATGCCTCCGAGCCAAAATACCAACAAGTCACTCTGCCCCACGTTGGGCGCCATTTTTGTAATGTACTGTAATGTATTGAAATGTAAATGTACTACCGTTCCGTAGCCATTTTATATGTATTGTACGGTACTGAATTGTGCCGTTTATTGTAATGTATTCTACCGTATGTGTACCATATCATACCAAAGTAGAATATGTAAAAATAATGTTGAACCGCTGATGTTAGAGGATACGGTATGCAGTGATTATGCAGGAAGAGGACTGCGGGAGCCATTGAGTTGCTAGCAACAGTCGGGTGGGGGAGTTCGGTCCTTTCCTAGCAAAATCGGTCTACAATACAAATTTATTATAGACTCCCTATTTTGTGATGATGTTTAATGTGTAAGGTCTGGGATGACTAGATTCTCAATTAAGTCGTTAACTATGCCCCAATCTAGTCATTTTGTTAGTTTAACTATGGTTTGGGTTAGTCAAAACTCTCAGAAAAATATCATCACCTCTGTTGTTGTTGAGGGATGTTGCCTCATAACCCACGCCTTCCAAGTTTCCTAGGCAAAAGAAAGTATTTTGTAGAAACCCCAAATTTAGCCCTACGTCTAGTACTAATCTATAACTTCACTGTCAGAAAACACCCCTATTTTAAAGTCTCAGTTTAACATTCTATTTAAGATACAAATTTATTAAATTCATTAATTCTAACATTAAGCATAACTATTGTATTTAATCATATTCATATTCAATATATTCATATTCAAATATAGAAGAAAAAAATATATATATGTAATTCAATTAACGTACAACAAAAAATATATACAAATATATAAAATTCAAGAAATATGTAATTTTAACATTCTTTCAGTTACATGAAATGAATATATAAAAAATGTTTTAACAATTAGGCCGAGCCTCAATGGGTTAATATTGTAAATGTAAAAGAAACAAAAACCAAAAGAAATTCAAAAGATGCGATCGTAAGCATTATAGGAACATTTTGGAATTGAAACATAACAATAATGATAAAAAAAAGAAATGAAAATAACATAGCAAACATATGTTAATGCACAGTGTGACGAAAGAAAAATTATGCTAACGATCTCATTGGTTGTAGTTTCTTTTAGCTTTTATTAAGTTAAATTGAATAATTGAAATAAAAGCTCATTATAGACTTACCAAATCAATCGATTTAATGTTGAAGGCCTCCAGCATGATGTCGATGATGTGGTTGCTATAGTAGGTATATATTCAAAATCTTCTAGCAAATATGTTAAATTCAATAATGATAATTTATAGGTTAATTTATAGGTTAAGTCTTAAATTAATCTTAGTCTTCATAATTTTAATACAAAATTATATTATATTATTACATTATTTTCATTTTTATATTATATTTCTTTCCATTTTTAGGTAGTAATTTATGTTCAAATATTTCAGCAGAATTTTATGATGATATATTCTTTATATTAACATAATCAAAATTTAGACATTTCTCTTTTAAACTTTTTACTTGTAAAACTCATTATTTAAAATTTTTACATTTCAACATCTAATATTTCTTTTTAAGTTTACTTAACTTATAAAAATATTTATAATATTTTCATCATAGTTTGATTTAAATTCATAATTTCATAATTTAATTCATGTTAAGATTATTAATGCAACATTTTATCAAGAAGAAGCAAAATTTAGAAATATTTATTAATAATAATTTTCAATAATAATTAAGCATAAGTATTAATATCTACGTATAAAATTCAGCCATGCTGCCGTGGAGTAACACATTGATAAATCGGGATATTTTATGGTGAAGTGATGCACATGATCTTCAGTTACGGTTCTATTAAAGATGACTTCAGGCTCTTCTGGTCTAGTACCAAACTTCATTTAAGTTAGGATTTTTTTGGAATTCACAAATTTTTGCTCGCCAATGAAAATTCTTTAACATATTCGTACTGAATATAACAGGTTTTATCTTTCTATTTTCAATTAGTATTTACTATTTTATTCTATTTTCTTTATTTAACTCACAAAAAACTTCACAAATAAAAAAAAACGAAACTTTATTTAGCGTCACATTTTAATAAAATGTATTAACTAATCTTTGTGTTCTCGATGTGAACACTTTGAAGTTAAAAAGCAAAAGAGATCGATTAAGAACGCGTGATCACCCACGCTAAGTACTTCTAGATCATTCTATTATATTAATAGGAATAAAACCGCTTTTCCGAAAATAACTGTAAATATTAACATTTGAAGCTTCCAATTTCGAAATTCCATTATATGAAAAAAATTACGACCTTGTGAAGTTTCCAAGATTTGCACTATGGCAACCCCAATCTTATTTTCTGTTTTTCTACTTGGTTCTTTTTTTAAATGATATTTAGTACATTATAAAGTAAGTGTGGTGAGAAAGATTATATTTATATGTAGATACCTAACCCATTAAGAACCAAAAAAAAAAATCAAAGTAATAAATTATTTCTCAGCTTTGTCAGCAAAATGTATATTTATGAAAAATGAAATAATTTAGAAATCAAAACGACCATTACAGGTTGTGTGAAATGTTTGTTATATATTCCATTCTATTGGGTCCCAACTTGGAGCCGTTGTCTTGGATTCGTTGTGTAGTTACCCTTGTTGTGGTCCCATGGTTATCTTTGACATGCAGGGAGGCCATGCGGTGGTTGACACAAGTCCTCATGAGAGCTTGTGTTCAGAGCCAGACCGGGAGCTAAACAGAAGAATTACTTAACTGCCCCTACACCCCAACTCAACAGGACGATTCCAAGATCGTTCTCCATGGTTTCACTCCAGCACATATTGGTAACAGAATACCCCATCCGCCAGCCCATGTCATCAAATCATAATATTTCAGCGTAGTCCAGTATGCCATAATCAGAATCTTACTGGTATCAATTCTGATGCCTATACGACTAGGCTCCGATCGTCCACATCCGTTAGGAGCGTGCTCACACGCATGACGGTCTGTGATTCCCACGGTGCTAACGTGATACCACGGTAGTTCAATGCTTTGAGCGGCATTGTTTCGCTTTGAAGCGTGAGCGTCATTGGGTATATGCTAGACTTTTCATCCGCACCCTATACCCCTGTCCTCCCATTTAGTCGCCTTTTACGACAAGCAGGGAACCACTGTGGTAGAATTCTAACCCGCTACCACACGGGTAGTGTGCATTTGTGTGCAAGGAAGTATTTGTGTGAATTTGTGTCCAAGGAAGTATTTGTGTGTGCATTTGTGTCCACATCAACTATTATAACAAGAAGCGCATAGGAAAAATGTGAGTATTTATAAATTCATATTTATTTTATAAAATAACCTAATAAATTTTTTCAGGAGCAGAAAATGCATCATGGGCTGTCTACCAGGCCCAAACCTACATCGGTTTCCGGAGAATGATGCGAGGTAAGTGCTATATATTATAAATTAGTATTATTTAAAATATCTTATGTATTATAATTTACATTAAAAGTGCGTTTATTTTTATTTGTGAGGGGAACCTTTGATATAAAATACAAAAAAGCCTCCGGTTATTAAGGCTGGTTTCCCTCACAAACGGTTGTAAATTGTTAAATTTATCTTTTTAATTTCTAATATTAAAAGTGCGTTTGTTAATTTGTGAGGAAAACTTGTGTTTTCTAACAAAACACAATACTGGCCTCCGGTTCTAAAGCCGGATTTCCCTCACAAACGGTTCTACAAGCCTAACCACTAACATTCATACACCAAGCATTTTTGTTTGATATACTAATACTTAAAATTCCATGTATTCAAAATAACTTATTTTAGAGAATAATAATGACAGCGTCTTAAAACTCACTGTTTCTGAAAGGTGATTGTATAAACTTTAAATTAATAAATATATATTTGTACATATTAGGGTAAATATTTTGAAAACATTTCCTGAAACTCTTTGCACACCATTCATAATAATTTAATTCTGGCGTTAATTTTTGTGGTACTTTTGTTAAGTCATAAATCAGTGAAATGTACCCTTATAATAAAAATAAAGAAATATTAAATAACAAAGAAAATACTGAGTTAGCAATGGTCAGATGATTTTGGTCCAAAAGCAATGCAATTTTACTTTAGCTTGTATTTTTAATAAATTTATTTAAATATGTAAAACTTAGAATTAAAAACTATAAAATTATCTTTCAGAAAATGTAACTCTTGAGCGTTGTCATTATTATTATCCAAACTATAGAACTTTAAATATTAGTATATCAAACAAAAATACATGGTGTAGAAATTAATAGTGGTTAGGATGTATATCTTTTGTTGTATATCGTTTGTTTATCTTATTATTTATAATATTAAAAGTGCGTTTGTTAATTTGTGAGGGAGAACTTGTGTTTTCTAACAAAACACAATACTGGCCGACTTCCTAAAAGCAAGTTTGCAATTCATAATCTTAAAAAATGCGTATGCAATGCTAAACATGTCTTAAATGCAACCTTGCATTGCAGACATTTTTTTCACTTTTTATCGGCATTTAGGAACGTCGCTATGCAACTCATCCATATGTCAAAAACATGTGTTATAAAATTGAAATTATTGTTTTCGGAAAAATGGAGGTAACACAAAATTATTTACCCATATTGATGGCAAGTGCTGAGGAATTATCTCAGGCTAAATCTTCAAAAAACATTGATTTGTTAAAGAAACTTATTAAAAAAAAGTAAAAAAGCAGAGACAACTTTTATTAAGGACAATAAAAATTTGAGAAATGCATTGAACTAATGGATGATGACACTTTTTATTCACATTTCCGTATGGAAAGAAGCACCTTCAATGTAAGTACAAACGTATTTAAATACATATTGAAATCTGATTAACAATGAGTTCTCTATAATTTTAGAAGCTGATGACCATGACGAAACCTATATGGACTGAGTCACCAACGGGTCGTGCAGGAATTCCTCTAAAAAAGCATTGTATATTACAATTTGGAAGCTTGCAAATAACAACTTATTCCGGCAAATTAGTGATAGATTTTGTGTAGGATGGGCCCTACTTATAGAATTTTTATGAAAAGGATTAAAGTTATATATTAAAGATATCTGATGGCTTTTCACAACGCCGTGATAACATATTTCCTTTCGTGTTAGATTGTATAGATGGAATTCATATTCCAATATCACAACCAAAAAAGGATGCCATCAGTTTATACAACCGAAAAGGGACGTTTTCCATCATTGCGCAAGTAATTACATATGACGATAACTTGTGTTTGTTGACAAATTTCATAAATTGGTTTTTACAGGCCGTTACCGACAGCGAAGTGAAGTTTCTGGACGTGTTTATCGGTTGTCCAGGGCGATGTCATGATGCGTCAGTGTGGCAAAGAAGCCCACTTCGCAGGGCAATCGTTAGTGGCGAATTAACTATTCCCCCAAATCACCACTTCTTAGGGGACGCAGCCTATCCTTTGGAAACATTTCTCATGGTGCAATACGGAGATAATGGATTTTTAACAAGACAACAGAGCAAATTTAATACAATTTTAAGCTCTAACAGAGTATTTGTTGAACAGGCTTTCGGTATCTTAAAGCAAAAATTTAGAATTCTAAAATTCATTGGTGTACACCTTGCTCATATACCAAAAATGATTGTTCTAGCGTGTATGATTCTACATAATCTAATTATTATCAATGAAGGAAAGCATAATTACGATTCCCCAGAATTGGCCGAAGCAGATGCTAAATACACTGAAATCGGCATTCCAACGTTGGAAAGAGATGAAGCCGTACAGAAACGAGATGCCCTAGCAGCTTTGTTTTCAAGTTAAACGATAAGATGTTTTATTCAAAGAAACAAATTTGATATAAAAAAAATAAAAGAAAACAAATGATTTCGACTTTTACTTCAGTTAACATAAACAAAATGTAAAAAACAAAAACTAATTCTATTTTATGTCTTTAGAAACTTTTTCAATTCCATTTCTTACTATAAATATATAGAAAAAGGATATTTGTACATTTGTTGAGATCACTTCATTTTTTGTAGTTATTGTACATTTGTTAGTATCACTCTGCAGCATCCTTCTCAATGATTTTCTTAAATAAGGCACGCAGTTCTTTTAATTCTTTAACTTTTTCTTTTTCGACTTCTAGTTTCTCACTTTCAATTTTAAGCATTTTGTTTACAATTTCTTCTTACCTTTTCGAATGTTTGTCTAAAAATTCAAGAACGTCATTCCTCTTTCTTTTAATAGATGTTGTGTGTGTATTTTCAGTCTCCGCTCTTAATTCCAAGATTGGATTTTTTGTAGCATATTAGTTACATCCTCCAAAGAATATTCAAGCATATCTTGTGGAACATGAATGCTACTACGGCTTCCAAACACTTCATCCATTCATCAAAAAACTCCCAATTCGTGGCTGCTTCACCGGATGTGTTGTTTCTTTTTTTTATTAGTTTATAAGTCCCCATACTATTTAGGAAGCACCTAGTGATGTCTTCTCTCGAAAAGGGGAAGGACCTATCAACTTCTTTTATTTCCCTTAGGATGGTTTCCCAAATGGTGTTTCGCTTATTCTTTTTGCCCGTAAAGTCTGGTTCATGAAGAAGTCTTGTCGCAATTACCAATTTTTTCAGCTCATGGGTCCACTTTTTGTCTCTGCAATATAAAATGTTTAATTATTTATATAATATCTATCAATTATAAATAATTTATTAAAAATAGACAAGACAATACTTACTCAGCCATTTCAGCTCAAATGTTTGCATACAAAATAAAAATGATGCGCGATTTTGACAGCTGATACTTATTAAAATGAGTTGCCAAGCGATTAGGAAGTGTATGCATTGTAATTATGCATTGCAACTTGCGTTTAGGAAGTCGGCCACTGGCTTCCGGTTCTTAAGTCTGATTTCCCTCACTAACGGTTCTATATCGTTGTAATTATCATATATTCTACAAGTGTCAACTTCTATTAAATGGACCAAATATTTATTTCTCCATTATATGAGGTTATCAAGAATTTGAAATTTAATTTTAAATTTTTGTTTTGCTTCTATGGAGTTTGGAATTTGACATAGGTGAGTTTTTTTAACTCATTTGTACTATGGCTAATTCTAATTAAATTTAATCTTAACAATAATTATATCTGTGGAATAAAATATAAATAGCTTAAGTCGAAATTTTGTGTTTAGGGATATTAAGGGTTTTGTCTAAAATTATTAATTACTTACTAAGGCTTAAGTTAAAATATAAATGCGTATGGTTTTATTAATAATGACATTTTATACATTAAATTTAACTGTAGTAATTTATTATAGTATAGTGATATATATGTATATGAATGATATATATGTATATAATAATAAAATTAAGAGGAAAGCTTTGGTGGAAAGCAATTGTAAATAAAGTAGACTAATTTTGGGTGTAATTTTTAGCTACATTATGTTAATTTTTAAGTTTTATGGACAACTTTTGCTATGAGTGTTAGATATTGAGAAAAGCTTTTAAGTTTTGTTTATTTAATGAAAGTCGGTGAAGGTGTTTGGAAGTTATGGCCCAGTAAACGTTTGATTTTTAGTTTTTGTACACAAAATGTGGATAAAAACAGTCCTTTTGTAGCAAAAATTACATAAGTAATATGGTTTACGAATGTTGAATTTTGGACTTCTCTAGGTGTTGTACGAGTTGTCCCTGCCTAACGATGGCCGTTTACCCGAGGAAGATTGGTGAACGCATTCCAGTGATATGGCGGTTTAAGTATGTAGTATACGGTACGAATGGAGACACATTTGTTTACTGTATTTTGCTTTTATGTTGGATTTAGTTAAAGAGGTGTATGTGTCTTGTAGCTTTTGGTTAGATGGTGTTTGTTTTGTATATGAATATGATGATTCAATAAGAATTAAGGAATGAAAATTAATTTTTTGTAAAATTGGGTCAATAAAATTTTTTTCGGGAAAAATGCAAGTTTTTAACTTTGGTGTATGTCTTTTTTGGTTATTTGTTGCTTACAATTTGATCTTTTTTCACTATGGCTTTTTATGTGTTATGTATTATAGCAGATTTTCTTTCTTTATCTTTTGTTCCTTGTTCCTGCTGAATGGCTTCGTATTTTAAATGTGAAGTCATCAGTGAAGCGCTTGTACGCGTGTAGTTAGCATTTTTCTCCGGAATACATTTTTGGAAAACGCGTTTCCAACTGTGCTGTTCCGAAATATGCTCTACTAAATGAATTGCCTAAAGATAAAACAATTCCAAGCTTTAACCATTGTACCGAAATCAAGATAGAGAATCAGTGTGAGAATCAGATTTTAGGGGGCATAACCATGGACAACGAAATACAATATAGTTTTAGAGATACCCCCTCCTCAAACTCAGATGTTAGGACATTAAAAGCAGCCTTGGACCATTATCGTAGCCAATATTTGTTAGAAAAGAGATTAAGAAGTAGGTTGAAGGTTGCTAATGCCAAGTTATCAAGGGAATTAAAAAAATACAAGACAAAAGCTGAAAACTTGGAATTGGAATTAAAAGAAGAAAAATGATTTATCTTCAAAAATTAGTAAACCGGTTTCGGTATGTTTGGAAAATAGTTTGACCAAATATACGCGTGATCCGGAACGACGACGTTACAGCGTCGGACTTAAATTGATTTCTCTAGCTGTGCTTTTCCTTTCTCCCTTAGTGTACAGATATTTACGTCCAATGTTAAATTGGCCCGAAATTAGAACTTTACAAAAATTTAAACGGAACTTTTGAGGCACTAAAAGTGAGAGCTCAGGAATTTATTGACGAAGACAAATTTGTTAGTGTCTCCTGCGACGAAATGTCTCTAAAAACTTTTCTTGGCTACGATAGGTTCAAAGACAAAATTATGGGCTTACAGGACTTTGGGGATGAAAATCGTTCTCGCAACTTAGCGACAAGCGCAATGGCAAGTGGTATAGGAGGACAAAGTTGGTCGCAAGCTATTTCATACTTCTTTGTTTATGGAAATTGTAATGGCTTGACAATGAAAACTTATATATTCGAGACAATTTCAAAATTACAAGCAATAGGCTTAAAACCTTGCCAGTTTGTTTGCGACCAAGGTGGCAACTTTGTCAACTTCTCAAAAGTCGTTGGGGTAACTTTAGAAGGTCCCTATTTTGTAGTTAGCGACAAACGAATTTATTTTGTGCACGACAGTCCGCATCTTTTAAAAAGCGCCCGAAATTGTCTGCTTACTAAAGAAAATAAAGTTTATTTCAACAATAAACTTGTGTCCTGGGCAGATGTTATCCATTTTTATAATGTAGATTGTAGTACCCTTAAATGTGTTCCTAAGCTAAGTTTGGACCACATTTATCCCAATAATTTCCAAAGGATGAGAGTTAACTTAGCAAGTTTTAAGTCGGACTGTAGTAGCCGGTATGCGAACTTTGCATAAGTCAGAGAAATTAGATAGTTCAAAAGCCCTAACATTCCTTAATACAGCTGAATACTTAGAGTTTTTAATAACTTATTTGACATTTTCAATAGCCGCTCAGAAAGCACGGTTTTCAATTATTCCGAAGAACAATTACAGTTCCTAAGAGAAGCCTCAAAACTTTTACGGACGATAAAAGTTATAGATTGGAAAGGAAAAGACATAACTAATATGTTTAAATTCATTACAGGATGGTTGACTACCATTTCCGCCTTAAAAAGTCTTTGGACATACCTTCATCAAGTAGGTTTTCAGGGACTTAAGACTCGCAGGTTGACCCAGGACCATTTAGAACACTTTTTTGGACAAATACGTAAAGGTTCAGGTAATGCTGTAGGTGTAACCCCCCGAAACTTCAAGTTCTTTTCAAAAGCGCTGGAGGTTACACTATGTAAATGTAGTTGTAAATGGAAACTGCGAAAATGTTTCCCCAGTTGATAAAATCTTAGATTTTTCAATTGTAGACCTAGCGTATACTAACGATAAAGATCATACGCAATGGGATGAGTTTCATTCTTTACCAAACCCTTGCCCCTCCATAATTGATATTGAGTTATGCAATAAGCATTTCTGCAGCGAAGAAATGCTGGTCCTTCAAAACAACGCATTCGTCTATATTTCAGGATACTTTTATAAAAAATTATCCCAAATGCACGTATGTGAAGTCCCAATACCAAATTTTAATGACAATGACCCTGTCCCAAGTGATTATTCCTTCACATATGGCAAACAGTTCCATAATTGTCACCTAGTTAAACCTCCTCAGGGCTTTTTTTCTTTAAAGAAACAAATCACAATAATAGCAACAGTACTAAAAACTTTTGAAATTATGGTTATTTATCGACCTTCTCTGGTCTAGATCCATCAGGTTCTGTTAACTACAGCATCACCTCGAGTAGAATGTGGCTCTTCATCACGCATGATGGTCTTAAGTAAGGAGAAGCTAGAAATGCAAATGCATTTTATTTTCGCTGCACTTACTCCTGAAATTCAGTAATTGTATATACTGATTATTTCTAAATGCCAAAAATGTATGCAGTGACCACTGCATACATTTATGCAGTGACCACTGCATACATTTTTCCCTCGTTTTGCAGAGAGGTTTCAGATGTTCGATAATTTATATGAAATTATTATTTGCATAAAAATTTTCGATAGCGTTGAAGCGTTCATCTTACAGTCTTATAAAAACAAGGATTTGATAGATAAATACAATGAAGATAGGATATATAAAAATTCAACAAATTTCAGAATGAGTGCTATGCAAATTAACAAATTTATTTTAAATAAAAAGAATACATTTATTTCATAAATACATATATACATGTGACGTAAATAAACAAAAAAGCCCTTACAAACCATATTTTGTTTATGAAGTGTATGTGTATGACGAGTTATTGTGTGGTGATTTTATGTTATGTATGCATATATGTATATACATTCATGAATATAACAATAAAATGGAAAATGATTTTGGAATTGAAATAAGTTAAAGTGAATGTTAATGGTAATAATTAATTAGCAATGTTGTATGCATGTGGGTGTAAGTGCAAAATAAATATAATTTCAAATTCATAAAAATCATGTAATTTTTGTGTTAGTAGTATTACGTTGTTAGAACTGCAATGAATAAAAAATATATACAATTTCCGAAATGTGCTAAACTAAATTGAGTATGAGACAAATTACGCTTCGGGTTTGAAAACAAAAACCTACCGATGATCTACAGATAAAAACTTCTGCTTAAAATTGGGTTCTTTGAACCGACCATTGATATATTTTAATATGAAATAAATTCTAATTCGAACGTATAGATTCAAAACATCCTCATGTTTTACTTTAGAACAACAAGGAAAGGGGCATTCTTGGAAAAGTTCGTCGAAAAGTATTTGAAGAAGACCATGTCGATGGCAATTTTTGTTGAACAAATCTATAAATTTAGTCACATTTGTTTAAAGTTGAGTAGCTCAACGTTGTGCAGCAAGTGTTGTATAATAATTATATTATAATTATATCACTAAATTTTTGTTTATTAATTAGATGCCAAAGTCTTGTCTTGCTTCAACTGCTACAATAAACACCACAAACATCAACACCAAACGTACAATTAATAATGTTGTGTATTCACTTCTGAAGTGGCGATGCAATCCTGCCACCAAATACATCAGCAGTGAATTTGGCTTCACTACGTCAAAGGCCCTTCTTAGGGCCAAAAAGATTTAAAAAAAGAGTTTATTTTTTCTTCACAAATTGCAGTACTTGTTGATTTAATTTTTTATTTTGTATGTGTTTTATTAATCTAGCCATTATTTTATATTAAGCACTGTTTAAAGATTATTTCCAATTATCTTTTATACTTACTTAATACATATGTATATGTGTGGATTGTTTGTTAACAATCTACTAGGCATTTTGGAAGCAAACGTTTGTTTCATATATGTACATCAGACGGCTTATAGCTTCTTGTATCAAAGGTTCTTTTAAGGGCCCCAAATATATAAAAAAAGAGATTTTATTTCTTATTCAAAGGTCCTTTTAAGGGCCTCAAATATTTTAAAGAAAAAGATTTTATTTCTTATATTAGGATTAAGTTTTATTATAAAATATTTATAAAAAAGTTTTTTAAAAAAAGTGACAATCATTAGTTATTTTATCATACAAAGCATATGAATTATATAGATTTATATATAAATATTGTCTGTTGGTGGGTGAATGATGTTGTAAGATGACAAGAATAAAGGAATGTGTGTTGTTGTTAAAAGATTGAGAGTTTAATAGTAATATTGATGGAAAATATGTGTATAATGTTTTGAACATTTTGGTAGAATTTGATGATATTTTGGTAGAATAATAGAATAATGGTGCACATAATATGGATTCTTGGTTGAAAGGAGATGTACCACTTTATTGGGGAAACGAAATCGGAACTATTGTATTTGGTGACACCTTTCAACGATCGTCAAATTTAACCAATTTATAGGTACCTATATTCACAAATTCTTGAAACAAAAACTCATGAATATAGGTTAGGTTAGGTTAGGTTAGAGGACGTGTACTTGTCAATTAGGACAAGTACAGTACCCGGAGGTCGAATTGACCCATTGTACAACGTCCTAGTTTCTCACACCACTTATGTTGTGTGTGTTAATTTTATACATGAGTGATGGGACCTACAGTTTAAAGTCGACTCCGAACGACAGATTTTTATTTATTGAAAAACTTTTCATGGCAATTTTTATTTCCTCTCAGAGTTTTTGCCAGAAATCTACTGAGAGGAAGCCGCCGAAAAAATACTTTTTGTATTTTGTCTTTGATGCCTGGCCTGGGGCTCGAACCCAGGCTTTTGCGTCTTATAAGCCAACACACTACCTACTAGACTACGGCGACTTCATGAATATATAATTTATTATATTTTTCTTTTTACTTACCTTATGGACATGGAACTTTTTTCAGTGTGAAGGAAAGAGTTCGATTAATAATTAAAAAAAATTACCGGATTTTAACTTTTTCATTCAAGTAATTAATAAATACTGGTAATATACAGGCGGGGATACATACATTCATTGTGACCGAAAATCACCCACATTTCGATTAAAATTTAAATATTTAAGAATCTTTAAACTTCTCATTGAACAAATTAAGAAATATTCCAAATTTTCCCTTTTTAACACAAAATAAATGTTTATTTACATTTAGTTTTTCTACTTTAACCGTCAGTTTTCAATCTGTATATCTGTTGCTTCTAATACATTTCATTCGCAAAACATTAAAATATTTTTTCTCCCTCTACGAGGTAGGTTAAAGTGCTGCTTTGAGCGTTTTTAAACGTCAAATGTTTCAATTCTGTACTATTTTGTGTTACATACATACATACCTATTACATTTTGTTTTTACGTAATTTTATTTTACTATCAAAGTTCTTGCCAGAAGATGCCGAAAGAATAATTTTTTCCTATTTCGTTTTTCGAGATGTCTGAGCCAGGGATTGTGGTATGGATTATCGTCTAATAACTCGACAAATTAAATACTAGATTACGGCGATTTCATTTTTTCTCAATTATTTTATCAACTATTGTTTGAAACAGCGTATATACATAAAACTATGTTCATGGGGTAAATTTTATTTTTGGTAACTTTTGCATTGTAAATTTGAAGTAAAATCGTGAAGGTTCGGTCATATTTTTCCAATATTGACAAATAATACATTGAATCGTAAAATCACGTTATGTAGGTTAGTGATTTTCCTAGTATTTTTCATGCACATTTTTGGTAAACAATCATCATATAACAAACCAAACCATACTTTCTCACTTTAACATTTGACACACATTTACTTGGATCGATTGGCATTGATAGTCCAAGCGGGTGACCATTTCAATATTTCTACAGTCAAGTATTTTTCAATTATTCATTTAGCATTTTTTAAGCCGGAATCAATTTAATCTGTGCATATAATTTTTCAGTGTTTACTTAGTGTTAACAGACATAAGTACAGCAACAACACTATAGTCCAAATGATTCCGAAATTTTTTATGTTTGCTTAATGAACTTTCATTTTCAATAAAAATTCAGATATATGTTGTAATATTTACTGTTATCAAAAAGTAAGCAAATATAAAAATAAGCATGACAAAGTCATTGGGACGGTTTCTTAAGTATACTTAAAATTTTTTTTTAGATTAAGTATGCATGTATCTCCTATACGCGGAAAACTCTCCACTAATTTTCAACAGTTTTTGCGTCTGTACCGGTCCACGATATTTGCATAAGGATCCAAAATCCTTCAAAACAACCCAATTGTATGTACAACAATTCTATTGAGAACTCCCCAGAGGTGTTGAATTGAATTATGATCAGGCGGCTTATCTACCACAGCTAAAGTTTAAAGTTTATGTGAAATTTTTAGCTTGTAAAGTTTTTCTTGGTTTTCGTCAACATCAATCCGACCCACCCTAGACAATTAATTTTGATCTTAACTGAAAAAATAATCTTCTACCGGTCCACAAAGATTAAATATTAAATATGCAAACTCCAAATAGATTTGTTGATGCTTTTGGGCGAGCGTTGGCTTTTATTGAACTTAAACGGTAGATTCGCTTGAGTGCAAACACACAAAGATCATCCCAGTTTTGTCGTAATTTCACGCATACTCAATCCCTGCTCATGAAGTGCCACAATTTACCCTTGTTCATAAGCTGACAAGGGATTCCCGCAGCAGATACTGCGCAGATTTTATTCAAATTACAATTATTACAAAAAATAACAATTATGATACTTTCTGCTTAGATTACTTGCTTATTAATCATTGACCTTGTCATTTTTGCGCATTG
This sequence comes from Sarcophaga variegata, assembly GCA_932273835.1. Lineage (NCBI taxonomy): Eukaryota > Metazoa > Arthropoda > Insecta > Diptera > Sarcophagidae > Sarcophaga > Sarcophaga variegata. The sequence continues at coordinate 44,677,764 of OW026358.1, read as the reverse complement.
CATTTTGCACTTATTTACATAAATTTAAATAAACATAATAAGAATTACTTTGAATGAGCAATCAATCAGCAACAGACAATAACAAAACGTACACATTGTGCGGTATACAGAATTGCACGAACAAGTACTTAGGAATTTACAAGGAGGTAACAAAATAAAGATCTAAAATACCAGATATAAAGATAAAGGAGTAATAATAGAGTGAAGACTTATGCTACCAGTCAGTCAAGCATTTCGAGTCAGTGATAGGACATTAGTCTGTAGTTAATAAACGAGAGTTGCATTGAACGTGTGTTTTAAGCACATTAGTATTGAATACCGAAAGTTTAATCTTACTTATTTTTAGAGCCGAACACGTCATATAAGATGAGTTTAAGTAAGTTGGCGGAATCTGTTAGAAGGAAGAGAGCCCACCTAATCCAGTATTTAGGAACACTGTGATACTAAAATTAATATTCAATCCGGGGATCAAACATTTCCTACAGGAAACTAAACCAAGTCAAAAATTAATTTACCCATTCAACAAGTTTTATATTATAGAAAATATTTAAAATATTTAAAGAGTAAATTTTTTATATGGTAATATGTTGACAAGTGTCTAAAGTACATAACGTTATATTTTTTTTCTTTAAACAGCTACACTAGCATTGATATATTACTTCAAATACAAGTAATTAATTCTTTGCTAGAAAATTAATATCTCAAGTGACATTTAACAGTGCGAGTGATATTGTCATGAAAAAATAATAAGAACAATTAAAAAAATTTGTTCGTGTAATTAATATAACAAAGGTATGAGCAAAAAATACTGTTTAAATTTTTAATAAAATATGTTTTGTTTAATGTCCGAATTCAATTAAAATTTCAAATGGTAATTTATCGTACTTAAGCTTTAGTTTCTATGTTGTTGCCATCTATATATATGTAGCTTTTTAATGTTTAAAAAATTACCTGCCGGATTTTGCTCAAACGATTTTTATTTCATTTAGAGTTTAACATGTCCATTACAAGAAAATAGATGTATAATACTTAGCGTAATGAAAAACAACTAACTAAGAAAACTGATGCTGTTGTTAAACACGATGTTGCTAAGATTGGTATTAAGAATGATGAAACGGATAGCTATTACAGAAAAGTAAGGCAATCTGCTCGAATGTTTGTATGCATTTTAACGAAAAAGTGGGCGCAAGCTAATCGAACAAGGCTCACGTTCGAAGATAAAAATAAATATTGGTTAGAAGGGTATTTTAATATTTCACCTAAATTTTCTTCATCATCTCAGTTGAAGGATGCTTGGATGGACCATCGACCTCCAATTATGGCAGGCCTTCTAAGGAATTTTTATGTAAAACTGAGAGAACAAAGCGTAGAAATGTTGCTCCTTTATTAGAGACTTGGTCGGCAGAAGAACTGACTTTTGCTGCTGGAACAAGTCATTATAAGTCCGGGAAACGAAGTACTGCAAGCATAGTCAAAACTATAGATTCTTCTCCGTTTGAACCATTAGAATTTAGTATCCATGTCAAATGGAAGGTGCTACGACTACTATTGCTAGTCCGCCTATTGTTAACCAAAATATTAATATCGACACTAAATTTCATCATACATGATTTAGGGATTTTGACTGTTATAGTTTTCCCAGATATACGAATTTTAGTATTTTATTTATATGGGAGGCAACACGCCCACTGTAGATAGTTCAACCGTTTTTCCCACAAATGTTTATGTGGATATCAAAGTTGTCCATGCTGAATTCGAAGATTTTAGCTGTTGTAGTTTCCATGATATAAGACTTTTAATACTTAATTCTTAAGGTAGGCGTGGCACTTCTCCAATTTAAAACTTTTGAATAAAAATTAGTATATAATACCACCCACACATACAGAAATACGGTGTGAAAATTTTCGGAAAATCGGTTCAGTCGTTTTGTCGTCTTTAGGCTTCAAACAGCCCTAAAAAACAAATTTACATACATACACACACTCATACAGTGGTGATGAGAAAGCTGAACTGCTTCCGACCACCAGCAACGTCATGTGCAGCTAAGCTGCAATCAATCGTTGCGGACCTTTTTCCGCACAAAGCCGAAATTACATACTGCGTGCAGGATATGCGGTCACCGGAGGAAATCCCAGAAGTCAGCAGGCAGGAATTGGAATCAGTCTGTGGGGAAATGAAACTTAACAAAGCACCGGGGATCGACGGGATCCCAAACATTGCGCTTAAGGCGGCCATTGAAAGTAATACTGAGCTGTTTAGACAAGTTTTTAATGCTTGTATTCAGGAGAGGACGTTCCCTAGGATATGGAAGAGACAGAGAGTGGTTCTAATTCCGAAGGGTAACAAAAGGATGCATCGGGCTACCGCCCGCTCTGTATGATCGACACAGCTGGAAAACTTTTGGAGAGGATAATTTGTAGGAGACTGGAAGCATTCCTGGGGGCAGAAGGCTTGTCGGATCGCCAATTTGGTTTCCGAAAAGCCCGTTCCACAATAGATGCAATAGAGATGGTTATGACAATAGCAAAGGATGCTATCAGTGGTGAGCGCTGGCTGGATGGCGATAAGGAGTACTGCGTTATCATCACCCTGGACGTCAAGAACGCATTCAACTCTGCGGATTGGGATGCCACTTTAACAGCCCTAGATGGAAAGGATGTACCGAACTACTTGATGGAACTTATTAAGGACTACTTTAAGGACTGAGTGCTCTTATATGACACAGATGGCAGGAAGACATATGCGGTATCGGCGGGGGTTCCGCAAGGTTCCGTGCTTGGCCCAATACTATGGAATGTCATGTATGATGGTGTACTGGGGCTTAGATTCCCTAGAGGTACACAGATCATTGGTTTTGCGGACGATATTGCCCTGGTGATAAGGGGAAAACATTTAGATGAATTAGTGAGAACATGTAACACTGCGGTTGGTATGGTCAGGAACTGGATCACGGGAATAGGTCTCAAACTTGCTGATCACAAGACGGATGTACTACTTGTAAGCAGTAGGAAGAAGATAGAATTTATTACAATAACAGTAGGCGACCAGCGCATAACATCAAAGCAGGCGATTAAATATCTGGGAGTAATGATTGATAACAGGCTCACGTTTAGGGAACACCTGACGTACGTCGGTGGAAAGTGTGCGGCGACATCATGTGCACTTGCCCGATTAATGCCTAACCTTGGAGGCCCAAAACAGGAGAGGAGGCGGTTACTGATGAAGGTAGTGACTTCGATCGCTATATATGCGGCCCCTATATGGGCCGGGGCCATGGATAAGAAGACCTATAGAGCAGGTATAGAAACGGCCTACAGGAGATCAGCTCTCAGGGTGATTTCTGCCTTCCGCACGGTGTCTACTGATGCAGCATTGGTGATTGCGGGGATGATGCCCCTGAGGCTAGTAGTGGATGTAGAGCGGAGGAAACATGACACAAGGAGGGGAATGGATCTCCCCAGTCCTGTTCAGTTAGTGGATGACGCTATGCATAGATGGCAGCATGACTGGGTCGATTCAACCAAGGGAAGGTGGACCCACAGACTCATACCGAGCATAGGCGAATGGACCAAAAGGAGACACGGTCAGGTGAACTTCTACCTGACACAGTTACTAACCGGCCATGGATGTTATAGAGCATATCTCTATAAGTATGGTCATGATGTAGACGAGGCATGCCCCAATGAAAGGGGGACGGCGGAGCACGTTTTCTTTACTTGCCGCGATATGTTGTTCAACGAAATTGCCTGGAGAGGACAGTAGGATTCCAGGTAACGCCCAATAATATAGTTAACCTGATGTTAACCTCATGTGACAATTGGAACGCAGTATGTGTTTTCGCAAGGAAGGTGTTGACGCAACAAAAATTGGCTGATAGAGCAAGGTCAGCAGAATTTGAAGGCAGCACTCGCTGAATCTCCACCCCTCCGAAGTAATACTTGATTGTGGTCCCGGGGGGGCAAATGGTTGAAAGTGTGACGAACTAGGTTGGGTTTAGTACGTATGCGTTTAGCAAGCCGAGAGTAAGTCTTGCGGCGAATCGTGCACATTGGTAGGCCGGGCTACCAATGTCTTTCGAAGATTCCCAACCTTTAGCTCGTAAAGCTATAAAAAAAAAAACACACACACTCATACACACATATATACACACATATTTACCGGAAAACCAAGTCTTTCACCATATCTACCAAAAATACAGCTGCCGGTGAGATTCGCTATTGTGCTATGGAGGGCCATTTAGGAATAGAAGATTCAATTCTAATTTATTTATTTATTAATTACAATACAATTACAAATTATATTTTAATTATATACGAGCCGACTAACTTTGACCATATGCTCGGTCTAGCGTCACAGACTAGAGTCTCTGGTGGAAATCGAACCCACGACTCTCACACACTACCAACTAGACTACTATCGGGTGCCCGCTTCAAGTTTTATCCACACATGTCCAACAGAGTTTAGTAATTTTGCATGTACCCTCTTGCTGCCACAAAGAGCAAACCGAGACAATCGGAATACCTACGCCCTGGAACATGTAGTATAATGTGAGCTTCGTGCTGACATAGTTCATCAGCAATGCAATTTCCAACGATAATTCTATGGTAAGGAACACATATAAGAGTTAGCTCTGAGAAATCCTCAACATTCATTGCGAAGGACAGGCGAGGCCTGGCTAGCCACCCTATAATAAGGTTAACTATCAGTACACTTAATAGATACATACCACAGTTTAACCTGGCACGCATCTTACTCGTCCTATAAGAAATTTATTCAATTAAAAATAGGAGTCATTTGAATATTTGAAATTTCTTAAGCAGTTAAAATGACTGCATGACTGCATTATCAGTAAGTAAGTAAGGGGAGGTAACTCCAATTATTAATAAACACGTATACTATATCTAAAATGTTGTATCATTTTTTACATAATTTGTAATTTAAAAAAAAATATCCTCTGGCCACACTTCTTTCTGGTCACCACACTACAATGGACTTTGAATGTTTGAGTTTACGATTCAACTTCGTTTGTATGTGTAGAATCAAAGTGGTATAACATGATTGAACGATATCGACTTTCTTGTAAATGAAAGGAATACATTTGTTTACATTTTTTTGGCTTTGTGTTCGGAAACATTTCCAAACAAACAGTTTTCGTATCAGTAGAATAATTGGATGCATTCTAAAGGTAAAAGTAGGCGTATGACCCCAAAAGAAAGTAAGAAAAGAGTGAGAACAGTTAGTTGACGAATCTGAAAAAGAAATTTGATAGTTTGGATAGTACTGTAGTTAAAATTTTTTCACTGTACAGTTTCACATATTCAAAGTGAAATAAAATAGAAATTGAAATTCTGGAATCGAAGAATACTGTGAATCAGAAAATTCAAAATATAGAATCAAGAAAACAATTTTGAACACTGACAGGAAATCAATTCTAATATTTACTTATTTTTGTATAACAACTACGGACAATCTGGAGTGTATTCCTGTTCATGATAGTGCAACAAAAGGAAAAAATTATTAGAAACAGTAGTGGTCAAAACATTTGCAACTGAGAACACGTACATATGTTGTTTACTTTACTTATTTTTTTATATTTCATGATTCTATTCACTGTTCATGACAAATAAATAGTGATTCCTTCATTTTAAAACAGTAAGAAAATCAAAGTTGGTAGATAGAGTCGAAATCGAATTCAAAACATTTGCAACGATAATTTCTCTTATTCCTGATTATACTATTAATAGTAGGAAGTTATAGGATGTAACAGTAATAATATTGTTTTTAATAATTTTATGTTGACGGTTTTGCTTACGCAGTTGAAATTTGGAGTTAAGAGAGTTAACCTAGTTTTATTTAAATACTGTTGTTCGCAGTTAAAAATAGAATTTTTCAAAAAGAAATGTCTATAAAATATAATATATAAAAATATCTATAAAATATTCATAAATCAACTATTTATCGCACAATTAAAATTGCAAACATCCAAACACTAAATAAAAGTGAAAGATCTCGCATAGCAACTACATTAGAACACAATGTTACGAATGTTCTTAGAAAAGCACAGACAAAAGTCTCCCTGGACACCAGTCTATCAACTCTAAAATAAAAGTACGAGATTACAGATGCACCAAAAAACCCAATGTATCAGAAAAAACCTGAGAGCTTGCCTGAATTTTGTTTAAAACCATTTAAATTGGACTCCACAGCAATGGAAGAATCTTTTTTAGTCGGGCGAGATCTCCAAGGATCAAAAGATCCTACTTTCGACGACCTTGAGTTGAAGAATTTAATTGGATGAACTAAACCGCCTCAGTTAACCATAGAGAGGAAATATCATGGTGTGAGGATGTTTTTCGGGGCATGGGATAGGTCCAATTCAAAGTGTTACTGATACAATGACAGTCACAATCTACAGAGACCTTCTAAGCACAGTTATGCCTTCGTACTCTGAATGGGAAATACAGCTTTTGAGGATATTGCAGAGCATTTGCAAACGTTGTAAATGTTTTGATAATTTGTATTTTGACTTATTTCGTTAAAACTGTTCTGTTTTTATTATTTTAAGTGAATGAAGAATAATTTTTCCTTTTCTAATATGGAAAAGGGAAGAATTTAATGCAAAATTAAATTAATTAAAAAATCAACGTTTAGTTAAAATGTGCTTTTAGTTGCACATATTTTGATCACCACTGTACATACATATGTATATAGTAAGTACAACTTTGAATTGTTTAAAAATGGCACTTTAATTTTGATGCAAATCTATATATTTTTGTTTTTATAACAATAAAACACAAACAATCAGTCATAGTAGCCTTTGTTTGGGCTATTTACTAGTAAATTCTATTAAAACAAGAATTAAAAATTCAAACTTGAAATTTAAAATTAAATATTTATATAATTTTTTTATTTGAAATACAGTGCTTGACAAAGCAATGGAAACTTTTTCAAAAATTCATTTCTGTATTTTTATCGGACAAAAATTCAAAATCTTCTTAAGAAGTTGGCAAAATATTTGTGCAATTTATTGATGTATGTATCTTAAAGTATCAAGACAAGGCCATAAATATTTTGCCAATTTCATAAAATTTTTAAATTTTATTTTGGGTAAAAAATTATAATAGTTATTTCTCTGAAAATAATAAGTTTACTGAGAATAAGAAGTTTTATGAGAATGTAAAGATCTCTCAATAATTTAATAACTGCTACTTTAAGCAGCAGTATGGTTGCCATAGGCGTATTAATCAATGGCAGTAAAATGTACGGCAGTGTAATATTCTTTTATTTTTGAAAATAAAGCCAATTTTTAAAATAAAACTATCATTAAGGATGTTTTAATTATACATAGTATACATAGAGAGCAAAAATAGAACGTTTAAAGCAAAACCGAATGAAAAATATTTTTAGTTGTAGTGAATGGAGTTATTTCTAAATATTGTTATGAAGAAATGTATAACATGAAAATGTATTTAAAATTAAAAAGAAAACAGACAGACAATAACTAAACTATACATTCTATTTCGTATCGATTATTATAATGCAATTGTAAATCATGTTTTTATAATTACGAACGATGTAACTAGAAATCGAAAACTAATCCTGACGCAGACTGACTAGCCAACAAATTGTTAAAGTAACCAATAAGAATAAGAAGAAAGCAGTTTAAGAAAAGGGTAAGAACAGATAAAATCTCCGTGTTGTAAGCGGTAGCCGTCCACAAAGGTGCTTATGTAGTATATGATATAATTATACCATTAAATTGGAAAGCGTCTTATATATCAAAGGCTCTAATGCGTAGGCGCATACTACAACTGGACACAATTCTATCAAAATTTTATTTCAAGGACAACCAACCATTCAGTTCTTATAAACTTCCTGCAGAAAAGGAGCCATTGATCTATAAAACCTGATCATTCGTCATAAAAGGAGGTTGCCATCGAACAATTCTAACAATTTTTTTATTTTGTTTGACATATCTCTTTTTGAGAGAGAAAATCTTTTTTATAAACAGCTCTCAGTTCGATTTGGTTTCAGTTGATATTTTTCCGAACAAACTTGAACAGAGCTGCGAATAGGCTATATTTGTCATAGAAAGTTTAACTGATTTATAGTGTTTTCACACCGAGTGGTTTTAACGTAAAAGTTGGTTTTAACGTTAAAACCAAAAATAAAACCTGTTTTTACCATACAAAATTATTGTGTTAAAACCAAAATAAAACCTTTTTGAATTGGTTTTAAGTAGGTTTTATGAAATACAACCTTGTTTTGATGTACCAAATCAGAGCTACCAGCTCTGAAATCTTGAAAACAGCTGATAAAATTAAAATAAAAACAAAAATATAAAAACCCGGTTGCGAAAAAAATTAAATATCTTTAAAGATGAATAGTGAAATAAAAAATAAAATTAAAAGAAGTCTGTGAACAGAGCAGACCGAAAGTATTTTTATAGAAATGTGGGAGAAAAATATAGAAGATTTAAGGTGGAAAAGGAAGAACTCCCACATTTACAAAGAAATGGCTGCTTAATTGAGCCAAAAATGGCCTTAACATTTCACCACAGGTTTAAGGCCAAACTAACTAATTTGACCACAAAATTTCGGTAAGTAAATGAAATTTTAATTATTTTTAATTATTGAAGCCATAACGAAGGACAACATAACAGGTAATAAAATGAAAATAAATTTTTTATTATATGTGTAGTATAATTTTTTATTAATTTTTTAAATTTTTTAAACAAGACTGCCAGACTGAAAATATGGATGTGCGGATAGCGAAACGTCTCAATCGCTGACGCCATCGTTAAATAATATATCACCGAGGATACCATCTGCCGAAAGACCAACTTCATCTCGCGGAAATAAACCATTCATGGAAGTGTTTGAGAAGTTTGGAAATGCTTTTGAACAAGCGGTTAATGATGATAAAAAGTGTACAGAAGAGTTTCTGGCTTTGGAACGTGAAAAAATAAAAAATATTCCAAGATATAAGTGCCAGTACGGAAGAACTGACTAATGGAATTTTAGATTTAAAAAAATGGATAAATGAGTTATTTAAGTTTTTTTTTTGTTTTTTTTAGTTTAAGTTGTTGTTTAATTTTGTTAATATTGTTGTTAAATAGAAGAAAATACCAAATAAAATTAACTTACACAAATGTAAACAGAAAGCATTTCTTATTTGTTCGCCTTCTTTATTACTGTCGTAAAAATTTAAGGGGAAATATCAACAATCCAAGAAGAATATATTTCATCTCTTTTTTTTCTAAAGAAATTGTGCAGTATTCAACACGCCTTAACAATTTTGTTGACATTATAAATCTGATTATGAACGCCTTTTCTAATGCGCCGGAATCTAGAATAATTTTTTTTAAACAAGTTTAACAAATTTTAAATATGCTTAAATACCTGCCCTTTAAATGTCCAAAAGCATTTTCAACTACTCTTCGACTTTTCGATAAAGCATAATTAAATTGCTTTTGACTTTGCGTTTTATCAGTACGAAAGAGATAAGGTTTCATTACTGAAGTTGACAATCTCAAAGCTGAGTCTGCTAAAACGACAATAGGGACAATTACTGAGCCCATTGGTAAGCTCAATTCTTTTAAAAGGGCTGTATTCTGCAGTGGTTGCTTTAGTGGTCGAATTTTTATAAATCGTAGAATCTTTACATCGTCCGGGGTTTCCCACGTTTAAGCACATAAAGTTATAACTTGAAAGCAAAAGTAAAATTATTAGAAAGATACATATATAAGTATATACATAATAGGTATGTATATTGATATAATAAACGCTACTATATACTTTGCATCTACTAATACAAAAAGCACAACAGAATACCAGCCTTTATAGTTGAAATAGTCGATGGCATGTTCACCTTTGGGATGAACTTCAATATGACATCCATCTGCAGATAAACAAAGTTTAGTTTATAATAAATGAACAAATTACAATATTACCAATTGCTCCTAAGCGTTGAGGAAATCCGAGTTGCAAGAAACCGTTGACAGAACGTAAAATCGTATTCCTGTCAGGAGGGAAATAGTTCATATAGAGTGGACTAAGTACTCTTCAAGCCTCTTCACAAAATTCAGTTAAAATTTTGCAAACCGTGGATGTTCCAACACCAAAAATTGCTGCGATAGTACGATACTCGGCAGATGAAGCTAAAGCGTACAGGGCAATAGCTATGCGTTTCTCCAAACTAATAGCCTTCCAATTAGTGTGTTTTTTCTCAAAGGATTTTAGTAAGACACATAATTTATAAAAACTGTCCCGGCTCATTCGCATATGCAACTTAAAATAATCTGCACCATTTTCATTGCTGTTTCCCAAAAAGTACCAGTTCGATTCTAAACAAATTTATGTACAAAAAATGTAGCAGAGGATTATTAAATTCGCCTTGTAAAATTACCCACTGTTGGTTTAATAAAATGTGAATTTTTTCCTTGAACATCCTTTTACGTTTTTGATATAAAACTACTTGACTTCCAAGCACTTCTTCACTTTTTATAAATAGATCCACTATTTTAAAATATTCTTTCACAATATTCAGAAAAATTTTTAATTTATTTAATTTATCCATTTCTTAATTTTTCTATCTTTTTTACTTAAACGAAAACATCTGTTGAACTGTCATAAATGTCATGAATGTTAAAACCAGATTTAAGAAAACTTGCAATGTGAACACAAAATCAGCTGTCTATGGTTCTAACGCTCAGGTTTAAACTATTGTGTGAAAACACTATTATCCATTTAAATGATGAAAAATTTTAAATTTGCTTTAAACGTGTCTTCTGACAGCTTTGAATTGAAATTTTTCGAAACGTGTGAATTGTGCTGCTAAAAAATCTCAATAAAAATAATTTTGTCCCGACAACATGTGTGAATCCAGCGTTAATTAATTCCATGACTTGCGCAGCATAAGAAAATATTGTTTATCATCTCCAATCTACGATGGTCCTGTGAAAACTTCATGTCGGACATGAGTGTTGATTATGATTGTTTATGAAATAAAAAAATTAATCAAAACATTCATGTTGTCAAGTTATTAAAACTTCATCTGGGATTCACCCCATTCGTTAAACTGAATAGGGATAGAATTAAATAAAATGAAAAGATATGCAAATTAAGGTGAGTTTATAACAATTGGTGAAGTTAGTAGAAGACAAAATTGTCGTATTGTGAACCTTGAAAATCAAACTCAATATACTAGAAACAATTGCATTCCTCTTGTGTTACTGTTTGGCCTTCTACAGTAACTGACATGTTTATTTTGGTAATATTATTATCATCCACGATATACATTGTTGTAGTCACGCATATTTGATTTTACGAAATTTTTAATCCACCAGTAACCACGAGGAACACAAACTGTTTTCCATAACTAGATAACATGACTGAATTGTACAGGAGTTAACAATTTCGCTTCAGAAATTAAAGATGAAATTGTGTGTTTCATGGCTTAGAGGAAAAAACTTACCTTAATAATATTTATTTCGGAGTTATTTGGTTAAACCGGAATTAGTGTTATCGTGAAGAGGTATCTCAGTACTTTGACCATTCATTATAACGTATTCCTTTCAAACATTATATAATGTCTATTCCAAGTCTATTACTCTACCTAGTACCTAATAAGAGTCCAGGAGATTGCTGAAGGAATTTATTAATGCCACACAGATTCTAAAAATATGCTCCAATGATTTATTTTAATTGTCACAGAATCTACACGTTACCAACTGCAATTCTGAATATGTGTACTCTGAGTCCACATAGTCTGTCAAAAAGAATCCTACATCACCTACGAACCAGAAGAGGCTTACTATGTTCGATTTAACCGTATAACAGCCGAGTGCTCGAATTGACATGACTGTCAGATAGTTTGTCCGTCCTGTATTTGGTGTCTCTCATCCGAGTTGAATTGAGCAATTCCTTCTATAACATAGGCTTCCGTTTGGAAGACACCTGCTGCTATAAACTAAAAATTCGTTCGGTCACCAAAAACTCTTTCAACTGTTACAATATATATTATTGACCCATCTGTATACCAAAAATTTGCTCCTCTTTTAAGATGGTATGCAGCTTCCTGATTACTCGTCCATTTTTGTTACTAAGTCTCGTTATGAAGTACTTTCCGAAATCATTGGCTATCTGTCAATTGGTGCCTTTAGTAAATAAATCCTCTAATGAATTTCATATTAGACCTTTCTAAACCCAACTGCAGTCTTCAAAGTTTTGATGTTCAATACCACGTGCAGCGGACTTACTTTTTTTAAGGAAGTGTCAAATTGTTTAATAATTTATGTAACACTTTCAATGCAATTGATAAATAATGGTTTAACAACTTTGTTTTTATTTTATTTTATCTCAAGCTGTATACAAGCCCAAAAGTAAAGTCAATCAAATTTTGTGTTTCTTGTTTTGAACTTCACAAAATTTACAACACTTGCATAATACATCGTGTCTGGCATCAACATCGACGTACGTATTGTTCCCAAATGTAAAATTAAACACTCTTTATGATTTACTTTCTATGTCTGACTAGCAAAAGTATATCAAAAAAAACTTTTATATCGTGAAACATTTCATATCGTCTGCGCACACGCCTTATGCCATCTGAAACCTTTAAATTACACTTAGATTCGTCAGAAAACAGCACAATCCGCCATATTTGGACACTCCAGTTAAGATGGGCCTTGACGAATTCAAGTTTCGCTTTTTTATTTTATGACGATATAAAAGTTTTTTTTTGCTGGTTGGTGACTGAATAATCCGGCATCTACCGTCCTTCTGCGAATTGCTCTTTCGCTAATTTTTATACCTAAGCGTATGTAACTAGAAGATGCTGTAGGATAATTTTGGATTGTCATTATAATTCAGGAGTCTTCATATCGCGAAGTTTCACGTCTCCTTCCTCCAGGATGAGTAGGAGATGTGCGATCAATCTGCAGAAACTTTTTAATTAGCCTAGATTGTTGATTGAATATTTTGCACTCAATTGAACCTAACCCAATCGAGAACTTGTAGTTAACTTAAAAATCAACCGAGAAAATTAGAAAACTAAAGAAGATTTATTTGAATCCGCAAAAATAGCCTGGGAAGCAATTTCAGCTGAAATAATTAATAATTTAACATCCACTATGCCTAAAAGATGTGCGTGTGTCATCCAGAATAAAGGATTCGCAAAGAAATATTAATTTCAATAGTTTTTATCTGTACCTTAATTGGGGGTGCTTTAGTTTTGTCCGCTTATATTTGCGACTTAAAATGCATTTTGAATCATAACTTTTTTTTATTGAATTCTGAATTCCTTAAGCTTGTGTTTTTCAATAATAAGGATATAAATAAATAAAAAAATAAAACATTAATAACTTTGTTTTCTTAAAAAAAATATTCATTTTAAGAAAATGTACTGAGGGGGTGCTTAGGTTTTGCCCGATACTGTAACTATTTTTATTTACTATAAAATAGTAATTCAAAAAGCTTCTGTCTAACACAAATAATAATAAGTAACAATAGTACTTACTATTATAAACAATATTCCAAGTATATCAAAAATATCCCAAATTTTTACCTTCATGTTTTTGTTTTAAAAAATTACATTTTCCTCAACATATTAGTTTTCCATTAAAATTTATTGCAGTGCGTGGAGATAGATAAAAAAACTTTAAGGGCCATTATTACAACTTGCCGTTAAACTTGGGTTTGGTTAAAGGTACCTTTAGCTAAAGTAAAGTTACCTTTAACTTATTTATGCTATTACAACTTACAGATAAAATAAAGTTAGGTTAGAGGACGTGTACTTGTCAAATTAGACAAGTACAGTACTCGGAGGTAGATTTGACCCATTGTACTAAAATAAAGTTAATTTTTTCAAAAATAACGCAGTGGCGGAGCAATGTCGATAACACTGCTTAAATGAAACAAGTTTTATATAAACGCAGTGGCAACGACGGGCTTAGTTTTTTGTTGTATTCGCTTTGTTTGTATTTGAGGTTGCCGTATTGACATATATACATACCGTATTGATATACATATAATATGGAAAGTTCAAACATAAACTTAACTTTAAAAGTTACCAGTAGGATGATCATCTCTTTAGCTTAACGCTCACTTTTACCGTCCACTTATAATTATCGTCCACTTATAATAATGAAAAACAATTTATCTGCCCGTTAAAATCCTCCCTTTATTTAACGGCAAGTTGTAATATTGACCTTATGAGCTCACTTTTATTTTTTAGATTTCTCTTAAAATATTACTATAACCGATTAGGTTCCTTTAGACAAGTTATTTATCTTTCAATGTATTTTTACGAAATACTATATTTCTATTTTCTGTTATTGCAGTCGTGTCATTTTTGTTTCATAATTATAAGGTATTTATTTCTGTTTAATCCCAATTTTAATTTTATTTAGTTTTAATAATTTTGAATTTTAATTTTAAAAACTCGGTGTCTCTAAAATTTCAAGACATCCTCACTAGAAATGTTTTTGCCATATTCTGAAGTTTGATTAAAATTGGCCTAATGAAATAATGGTTGTGGAAGGTTTTACATATCTACCCCATATCAAATGTTTGCTTATTATAAACATTCATGCATGAAACCAAAGTCAAAAGCATATGTCTTTGCTAAAATTCCCGTTATGTTAAGTATTCATTCATAAAAACAAATTAAAGTAGCCATAAACACAATATCAATGAAAACAAAATAGAAGTATAGTCAGAAACGTTTGAATTCCCATATACAATGTGTTTGCACTCCCATAAAGTTCATTTATTTTATAATTTGTAACCACTTTTGCTCGCCAGTGCACTGAAGTTTATTCATCTTTATTTTTTTTTAGAAAAAAAAGAGACAAATATAAAAAAATAAATAAAACTTCATGTCTATGCGAACTGCACATGCATTTAGTTTCTTTGATACTGTTTCTAATACATACATTTAAAAGAATGAAAATGATATTTCGTTATAAAAATTATGATAAATATTTTAACAATTTACTATAATTCTCATAGTCTTCGAAGAAATCTGTAAATTTCCATTTGTAAACTAATTTATTACACAAATATTTGTGCATATAATATTTGATATAAAATTTATTATGAAAATGTGTTCTAAGATTTCAGTCCTTAACATTCGGTTTATTTTCATAAAATTTTTCATGTTATTTAATAATACTCAGTATATGGAATATGCAGTGAAAAGAGCAACAGAGGAATATACAGTGGGCAATATAACTCTATTTACCCCAATATACATTTTTAACAATTTTATAAATTTTAAGTTTTTTAATAAGTTCGTATAAAAAATTAAAATTTTTATACACTAATACCTCGCTTTGCTTCGTGGTTCCGTTCCAAAAAACTAGACGCAAAATTAAACGATGCAAAGTGAAATATGATTTTCTATAGCAAGTCATGTAGAGATCGGAGATAGGGTCCAAAAAAACAAAATTGGAAAAGCATTTACCTTATTTGTATAAAATTACAAATGGTGCGAGAAGCTAGGTCGTAATCCTGACTGAAGGGTTGTATGTATGTAATCATACGTACAGTTTACAGTTGACTTTTGTTTGAGATTTAGAGCATACCCAACCATTTTTCCAAATGATCCACTTAATACTGTCTTGAAGTCATAATGTGATTTTATTTTTTATAGTGTTAAGCCAGTGGGGACTATGGTAGACAAATCACATGTCCACATTAGCAGCAGTGTGTTCAGGATCATTGACCTGACTTCCGACCTCTTCGGATTGCTAATACTTCCGCACTTTATTTGAAGTTGTGCCTTAGAATTTTTAAATACAGTCGTATTCTTTATTTGCTCAATAAATTTCAGACTGTCCGCATCTGCTGCCAACAGACAACCCTTCACCATTATGTTACTACCACCTTATATAGTCATCAGTAAGTTTTCCAAATTTAACTTCCCATTGTATTTTGGAATACATTAATAATAGGTTGCGGCAGTGAAAATACACCCGAGAAATTACAGAGTCTAAATTATTCACCGGGTTGAATAGAACTCAAAAATACATTTTTTATTTTTCTCGAACCCTCCAAACTTCTTTAATTTGACAAAACCGGTTTTATTGTTTTATAAAGGGTTAGCCTTTGAAGTTTCTGAAAGTGCTTTAAATTGTGAAGAGATTGACACTTTTTTACAGACAAATTTTTTGTTTTATTTTAAATAAATGGGTTGTAATTAAGAATTTTAAAAGTTACGTTAAAAGTTATTATTAAGCATTACGTAGAATAAAAGAAAAATTTAAGTTGTAAAGAAAGAAAATATTTGTAGAATGGTTCATCAATGTATGTTTTGAAATACTTAACGGGAGCTATCAGAACTGGGTCTGCGATTTATGGGAGATGGACGTCGTTGCGGCAGTCGTATTCTGGGTTTTAGAACTGGTGGCACCTGTCCATAAATTTGCACACCATCCATTTGTTGTATAGCATTTTCACATTCTTCATGAGTAGCGTACTCTACATACGCAATACCTAGACCAAAATTCGGATGAAAACGATCTGTTGGAAATTCAACATTTTTCACTTCTCCAAAACAACTAAATATCTCAATGACATGATCCTTAGTAACATTGCGTGTTAATCGTCCAATGTGTATTCGTGTAGGTTTGGGAGTTGGAGAGCGTTCACGTGCCTTACGCACTGGACTACGCGAGCGGGTACGTGTACGTTCTCTGGTCTTTGTAACAAGCCTACGAGAACGCACTCGGCGCTTTGGAGGAGGAGATCGTAAACGAGTACGTTCTCGAGGTTTTGGTGGTGGACTACGAGATCGTGTACGGCTACGTTCTCTTGGCTTTAATGTTGGACTTCGTTAACGATCACGTCGTTTGGGAGGTGGACTACGAGAACGGTCTCGATGTTTGGGTGGTGGATTTCGGGAGCGCGAATGGGAACCGGTTTTACGTGTCGATGTAGACGATGATGAAGACGACGAGCTACTGGAACTAGAAGAACTTGATCTTGATACAGATCCTGAACTGCTGCGAGATGAGCTGCTATCCGAGGAACTATCGCTCGACTCGCTGCTCGAAGAAGCACTTCCTCTTCTCCTACGGTCTCTTTCTCTGCCTCGATTATTATTAGACGAGGAGCTCACCTTATTATTGCTGCCCTTCAAATTTTCTTTGCTATCCTTAGTATCTTTACTTTTATCTGCGGAATCCGCAGGAGGTGATAGATCCCGGTTCATTGTTTTTCTTGTATTTATTTATCTTGAATATATAAAAATTGCATTTAAACGAAAAAATGTTGTAATTTGTTACACTAAAAAACTTTTACTCAAATTTACTTCTTTTGCTTTAATTAAACGCGTCTCTTTGACATTTCATTTTCAACCGGTTTGATAACATTGGACAAAAATTACCGTAGTTACTATTTAAAGAGTAACAAACAACTTAGAACAACTTAGACTAGAGTTATGTATAAACATACATATGTACGCCACTCTAACATTATAATGCTATATCAATTGTAATTAACATAATTTATTCTTCTTTTAACATTTTTCTTTAATTTTCATTTTTATCGAATATTTTCTTAAATGTCATTTATTATGTAATACTCTATTTTTATTATTATCAACTATTTTCCTAATTACTAATTATCTCTTTTTTACTCTTTACTTATAAATTATCAAATATTCCCTTATTGTTAATCCTGTTAATCCCGTTAAATCATACGATTTTTGTAAAGTATAAATAAGCTTTCGTTTTTAAAGATTGTTTTTAATTAAGAAAAATTCGTTGAAGTGACAACATTAAATAAATATTGATTCTAAATAAAGATCATTCTTTTACTGGCGCAGTCGGGTTTACGAACTACATTTAAAATTGTTAAATTAATTTGAAGTGAAATTGAAGTGAACAAAAAAGCAGAAAAATTATTAAACACTTGTTTCTAATAAAATTAAAAAGTGAAAAGGTATTGTAAAAACATAAGAAAATAAAGAAATATTTTTGTATATAAAATCACAATACTGACATTTTTTTTCCAATAAAAAGTGTGATAAAATATAGTTAAACAATATAAACCAAATATAACTTAAATAAAAAAAAAAAACTTTGAATAAAAATATATACAATATATAAAATACAATGATAATTAACATAATCGTTATTATTTAAAATAAATAATTATCATTAACTATAAAGAAAATAATTTCTAAAAGAACTGACCTTGAAAATGTATGGTCTTTATAACAAAATAATAAACTAAAAATAAATATAACAACAACTTCATTACGAACTTAATGTAAATTTATTGTGCAGCATAAAACGAAAAAAAAACGTGAAGCGCACAACACAAATTACAACAATAAAAATCAATAAGTTAGATCAACTACACAGAGAATTTTGAGAAAACAACAACTACAACAAATATTAAAACTACAACAACTATTAAAATCAACTACAAATATTAAAACTTTTAAAATCAACAACAACATCACAAACCGGTTTTGCCAGAGAGTGAGCAAGAGGCTTCTGGAGACAGAGGCGAGAATTAACCGAAGATGTCTACAGCTACAATGATTCCCTTCCAGCTATTAGCCGATGTCCCTAAGTTTGGGGGGAAACCAGAGGAATTGGAGATGTTTATTAAAAATGTTGAAGCAATCCGTCAACATGTTGATTCAACATTTAAAGAAATATTTGACTTGAGAATACGCAACAAAATCGTGGATGAGGCTAATGTGTCGCTGATTAACAATAACAATCCAACGAATTGGGAAGCGGTTAAGGTAATATTAACTATTAATTTTAGTATTTCTGATAGTGTAGAAAGTATTATTAATAAAATAAAAACTTCGGAAATAAGAACCTCTATTAATCAATTTTATGATTATATAGAATCACTTAAAACAAAATTAAATTTAAAAACAAGTCTTGATAGAGATAATGAACGATGGTATAGTTGTGCAAATAATGAAAAAATGGTTTTAAAATTTTTTATTGGGAAATTGCCTAATGAACCCAAACTTGTGTTGAAATCTAGAAATCCATCTTCTATGCTAAATGCAAAGGAAATTTTGATTGAAACAGAATATTTTTACATCAATAAATTTCAAAGTTCACAATTTTTACAAGCTTCTTCTTCTAATATGAATAATATTAATAATTTTAGTGTTAATCGAAAGAAACATTTTTCTCAATATACAAATTCATTTAATCCTCAAAAAAATTCAGGAAATATTAATAGTAATTTACAATACCAAAATAATAATAATAATTTTGAAAATCCAAATTTTTTAACTCGAAATTTTTATCGAAGCAGAAATTCTTATAATACAAATAGTGGAAATTTTGGAAATGAAAGCTATGACAATAGTAGAACTTTTAGAGGAAATTATAGTAATATTAGTAGAAATAACGCAAATCAAAATGTAGATGGTAGCGGACAGACAAAAAGTAGTAGAAACGAATATCCTATGGACGTAGATTGTGTTGAAGTGTCAAATTTTCAGCTTCAGGCCGAAGAAATTTACCCTGTATAGTGTTGAAAACAAAATCTATTCCAGTAAAATTTTTGATAGACACAGGTTCTGGTACTACAATTGTTAGAAAAGGTTTATTTCATTCTTCTTTTCAATCTGAGTTAGAACATCCTATTATTTTAAATACTATTTGTTCGAAAACAGTAACTACAACTAAAGTTACTATTCCTTTCATTAAAGAATTTAATTTACCTAACTCCAAACTTGAACTGTTAGAGACCGAAATATTTAATGAATTTGATGGAATTATAGGCTGTAATATTTTGAAACTATTGGGTGCAAAAATTGATTTGAATGAAAATATGTTAATAACCAATAATGCAAAAATTCCAATAATATTTGAAAAATCTTCGAAACCGTACAATGAGAAGGATATCTCGTACTTTGAAAACATAATCATAGATATAAACTTCAATGAACCGAGAATTAGTTATCTGAATGATAAATTGAAAACGGAAAATTTAAATGACGAGGAATTAATAGAGTTGACAAGGCTAATTAAAGAATTCAAAACAGTTTTTTATATAGAGGGTGAGCATTTATCATCTGTTGGTAAATATAAGCATATGATACCTACGATTAATAATATTCCCGTGTACAGTAGAACATATCGTTTTCCACAAGTCCACAGCTCTGAAGTTGAGAAACAAGTTAGTGAGATGTTAAAATCGGGGATAATAACTAAGTCCTGTAGTCCATATAATGCTCCCATTTGGATAGTTCCTAAGAAATTAGATAATTCTGGTGAACAAAAGTGGAGAGTTGTGGTAGATTACAGAAAACTAAATGAGGTGACTATTGAGGATAAATTTCCTATTCCCAATATGGAGGATTTATTCACAAAATTAGGAAGTTCTCAATATTTTAGCACACTCGACTTAGCAAAGGGGTTCCATCAAATCCCAATTTCACCCGAAGACAGGCATAAAACGGCATTCTCCACGCCAACAGGACATTATGAGTTTAACCGTATGCCCTTCGGTTTGAAAAATGCGCCTGCATCTTTTCAAAGGATGAGGAATGAGGTGCTACATGATTTTATAAACAACATTTGTGGTGTTTACTTAGATGATATTTTGGTGTTTTCTACATCACTTCAGGAACATATAGTTTCCTTGAAGAAAATTTTTCAAAGACTGTCAGAGTATAATCTCAAAGTACAGGTAGATAAGCGTAATTTTTTCAAACGTGAATCTGAATATTTAGGACATATTATTACTCCGGATGGTATAAGGCCAAATCCGGATAAAATCAAAATTATTCAAAAAATTCCGATTCCAAAAACAATTAAAGAAATCAGATCATTTTTAGGTTTAACTGGTTTCTACAGAAAGTTTATAAAAGATTACAGCCGAATAGCTCTCCCTATTATTTCGAATTTGAAAAAAGGTTCAATAATTGACGCTAATGACCAGAATTACATTGATTGCTTTAGTAAATTAAAGACAATTTTATGTACAAATCCTGTTCTGGCATATCCCAAATTTGACAAATTATTCGTTTTAACAACCGATGCTAGTAATGGAGCATTAGGAGCAGTGCTTTCCCAAAATGGACATCCAGTTTCTTATGCGTCAAGGACATTAAGCAAGCACGAACTTAATTATAGTGCCATTGAAAAGGAGCTCTTAGCAATTGTTTGGTCAGTTAAATATTTTA
Organism: Sarcophaga variegata; assembly: GCA_932273835.1. NCBI lineage: Eukaryota > Metazoa > Arthropoda > Insecta > Diptera > Sarcophagidae > Sarcophaga > Sarcophaga variegata. Next base: position 44,656,590 of record OW026358.1, on the reverse strand, counting down.
GGCCATATTTGTTTGGCAGAAAATTTAAAATTCAAACAGTTCATCGTCCCCTAACATGGCTAAATTCATTGAAAGAGCCTAATATAAAATTACAAAGGTGGAAGATTCAACTGAATGAGTACGACTTTGACATGGAATATATTAAGGGCAAAACTAATGTAGTAGCAGATTATCTTAGTCGTCTAGAAGTGAACGTTCTACAGGAGGAGCAAAATCCTAGCTCGGATTTAGCAACAATTCATAGTGGACAGGATAATTTGAATAACCATATTTTTATTTCAGAGTCACCTATAAATATATATAAAAATCAAATTATAATTATGTTGGGAAATAGTTTCAGATATGAAAAAGAAAACGTATTTAAAAATATAAGACACAAAATTACATTAAAGTATTATTTTGAAGAAAAGTTATTGGAATTTTTGAAAAAAATATTGCCAATAAAGGGTACTGTAGGAATTTTTTGTAGTAATTTGGAAATATATAAAAATTTACAACAAACGTTGATCCATTTTTTTTCTAATGTACCAGGAATGAAGTTTGTTAATTGTACAAATTTTATAAAAGATGTTTTAGAGAAAGAAAAACTATTGAATATACTGGAAAAATTTCATAATGATAAGAATCACAGAGGTATTGAGGAAACGTATTTAGAATTGAGAAAAATAGTATATTACCCGAATTTGAAAAAGGAAATACACAAATTCATTAATAATTGTGTCGTGTGTAATATGTGCAAATTCGACAGATTACCTATTCGAAACAAGTTTTGTGTGACTGAAACACCCTTAAAATCAAATGAAATAGTACATATGGATATATGGTTTTAAAATAAGAATACGACATTTTTATCATGTATCGATAAACTGACAAAACATGTATCCATACATTATTTGACTGATAAAAATTCTGTGAGTATTGTTGAAAAAATTCGAGAAAGATTTGCCATTTTAGGAAAACCGGTAAAAATTATAGCAGATAATGAATTTAATACTGCTCTTATAAGAGATTTTTTGAGGTCAGAGAATATAAATTATCACCTTACTTCTCCAAATACACACACAGGAAATTCAGACATTGAACGATTCCATCTTACACTTAATGAACATATTAGGTTGTTTAAATTGCAACAAAAGGATCAGGATCTCGACGATAGGTCTTTGGTATATAAATCAGTAGAAATTTATAATGATTCAATTCATAGCACAATTGGTGTTAAACCTAATGATCTATTGCACAACAAAATTGACTCATCAATTTGGATAAATTTACATGATACTGTTCATGGAAAAAAACTAAAAAGAATTGCGAAGGCTAATGAAGATGGCCAAGATTGTCATGAATTTGGAGAACGAGAATTTGTTAAAAATTTAGGATTTAATAATTTAAAACAGAAACCAAAATATATCATAAAACAAGTAAAAGAAAAGAAAGATACACATTTTTTGGACGAAAAAGATTGTAAACGTGATAGACAAATAATAAAAAGAAATTTTAAATATCAAAATCAAATACCCGATGAAAAATTTGAAAGAAAATTAACCAGCAGAAATTATACAAATAAGAAAAAATAAGATTCATAACATTTCCATTCCATTCCATTGTTCATTATAGCTCTAGTAAAACTTGTTACACAAATAAATATACATATATAAAAATTTATGTAAAACAAAGAGAAAAAAAATTTTAAATTGTATACATATATTTATATCACTATATATTAAAAATATTGTAATACAAAATTAAAATAAAAAAAATGAAATATTTAAAAACTTTGTAAAAAAAATTAATTGGCTTTAAGGAATATAAATTTTTGTAAAATTTATGTTATATAAATAGATAAAAAAAAAAAAATATTATTAATTATTTTTTGAAATATGTACATATAATACATTCCAGGAGTAATGTATTGTCGAAGGGTGGGGGAGTTATGTATAAACATACATATGTACGCCACTCTAACATTATAATGCTATATCAATTGTAATTCATTAACATAATTTATTCTTCTTTTAACATTTTTCTTTAATTTTCATTTTTATCAAATATTTTCTTAAATATCATTTATTGTGTAATACTCTATTTTTAATATTATCAACTATTTTCCTAATTACTAATTATCTCTTTTTACTCTTTACTTATAAATTATCAAATATTCCCTTATTGTTAATCCTGTTAATCCCGTTAAATCATACGATTTTTGTAAAGTATAAATAAGCTTTCGTTTTTAAAGATTGTTTTTAATTAAGAAAAATTCGTTGAAGTGACAACATTAAATAAATATTGATTCTAAATAAAGATCATTCTTTTACTCTAGGTAATTACTCGGGTGTATTTAATTGTTTGTATTTTGTCGAATAGTGTAATTTTTTTGGTTTTTTTTAATAAAATACCAAGAAATAAATAAATTAAATTTAATAAATTAATTTATATTAATTATTTTTTAATTTCTTATTCAAACTTTTGCGTGAAATTTATAAAATTGCTTGAATATATTAGAGTAAATAGAGTTATGCTGTCCACTGTATGTGTATGCATATGTGTCTACATTATTCTCTATAGAATTTTTATAAAAAAATTATCTTGTAAAACTTTTTTGTCTCAGAAAAGTAAAAAATGATATTTCATCTCAAACAATTGTTAACAATTTTATTTTAATTAAAACTAAATCATCGTAACAATCAAAGTAGTATGTTTATGTACCTTCTCGACCAATCCCTCCATACGAATTTGGGATCATGCACAGTCGGTAGTTTAAGTTAGTTGATAGGTTTGTAACATGTAGATTGGACGAACAGAATAAGTGTGTGTGTGGTTAGCCATCCTTTGATTGAAAGTGAGTAGGTTCGTCTCGAGTCTGAGTTCATGATGCCGATGATCCGCGAGTGCGTGATTTAGGGTACCATAAACTCATGTTGTTGACTTGTGCAATGCTATGCTTTTGTTTATTTTATTTTTTAATGTAAACAAATTTTAAAACGCTTGACTCATATTACAGTTTTTAATGTAAACAAATACAGAATTTTAAATGTGGTTATATTTAATACTTTTTTTTGTATGATTTAATGCGATATATTTCCGTTATGTGTGGTCCTTTTCTTGTTGACAAATGTGGGATAACGACATATTGCTGCTGTAAACAATAGCAGCGCTTTGTTATAAATAATAATAGCGCGACTCCTTATCATTTCTTACTCTTAAGCATAAGATCAATAAGAATATATTTTAATGTAAACAAATTTTAAAACGCTTGACTCATATTACAGTTTTTAATGTAAACAAATACAGAATTTTGGGATGTCGTTATGTTTAATTAATTTTTTTGTATGATTTAATGCGATATATTTCCGTTATGTGTGGTCCTTTTCTTGTAGACAAATGTCGGATAACGACATATTATTGCTGTAAACAATAACATCGCGACTCCTTATCGTTTCTTACTCTTATGCATAAGATCAATAAGAACATTTTTTTTTAATATAAACAAATTTTAAAACGCTGACTCAAGAATTATGCAGCTGTGTGCACGTTAACATCGTATACCTAAATAGAAACATGTTTGTGCATGATCATTTTATTTGTGTTAGTATGAGTATATATGAGTGTGTGCATGTTTCCTCATCTACATCCCAGAGTATAAATTGATTTGTTATCAGGATTTAGAAGTCATTCTCGTGTTAGAAATTGATAGCAAGTTATATTTTCAAGTGCAAAATTTAAAAAGAAAAAATGTCCGGATTTATTTGTGAAGTTTGTAAAAAAAGTATTCACTCTGAATACAAATTTAAGAAGACATCATAGATTGTATCATGATGGATCATCGACATCATTTAAATATATACCTTGCAATAAGTATTTCTCAAACCAACTGAATTATCAACAACACATCTTACAACATTCAAAGATTGGAGATGGAGGAGAAACTATTAAGACTGTTAATTGTACGGACTGCAATCAACATATTCCAAAGACAAATTGGCATCAACATATTAGAACAAATGCTCATAAACTTAATTGTGTTAACAAAATTCGAAATGATGATATTGATATTGATGACGATGAAGTAAAATACGTTAGATCAGTGTTTAATAATCGCATCATTACATATTTGATTGAAAATAATATGGAAACGAATTTAATACCTGAGAACTTTTTATCGGGAATTAAATTCAAAGTGGTTAAGCTGTTAAGTGATGTGATTCAGAAACATGATAATATAAAATTCAATCTGGAGATTTTTTGTGAATACATGCTGGTAAAAGAAGAGGAGGATTCATGTTATATTGAAGTAAAATCGCATCAAACTAAAATGGTTATAATTAATCTCTCATCATCAACTACAGACGATCTCCTCAATATTTACAAAACACAATGCGATGTTATTGTTAAAAAAATGAGCGAATTCCAGGAACGTGATAGCGGATGGACATTAATACAAATATTACGGATAGAAATTAATATAAATAAATATCAGTGTATAAAAGGTTCGCAGTGTATCCCTCTACCAACCCCAATACAAACGAAGCATGCATGCATCAATGTTCAAAACTATGATCAATATTGTTTCAAGTGGGCTGTTATATCAGCAATGTATCAGATTAATATCCATTCTAACAGAACCACATCATATAAAATTAATAACATTAGTGATGATATTATCACGTTGGAAAATGGTATTGCTTTAAATTTTGAATATTTGACTTTTCCACTACCAACGAATAAAATTAAAGATTTTGAAATGAAAAATCCCGATATTAGCGTGAACGTGTTTGGGTTGAATGATAACAATGATATAGTCGGACCCTACTATTCCAGTATAAATGAAAAGGCTAAGCACGTTAATTTGTTATTACTAGAAGATGGTGAGAGGTTCCATTACGTATGGATTAAAAATATTTCAAGGTAAATCAATAATAATTTTATGTTAAACAAAATGATATTAATATAAAATTGTTTTACTTTCCATGTAATTACAGATTAATTAAAAGTCAATTAACAAATCACCGTCGACAAGTTTACATTTGTAACACTTGTTTAATACATTTTCATAGGGAAACGGCGCTGATCAAACAAAAAGATGAGTGCAACAAAATTGTAACCAGGCTACCCTCTGTAGACAATAATATCGTAAGTTTTAAAAATTTCAAAAAGCAAATGAATGTACCTTTTGTAGTCTACGCTGATTTTGAATGTATTCTAGAGACAATTAATATTCAAAATTCAGCTAATGTTAAGTCAATACAAAAACATATTCCATTTGCTTATAGTTATTACATCAAATGTTCATTTAACAGTAGTTTAGATAAATTTAACATATACTGTGGTGATGATGCACAAAAACATTTCTTCGTAAATTTAGTTAAAGATTGTAAAGTTTTATATGTGAATTATTTAAGTATCGTAAAACCAATGAATATTTTAACACCTTTTCAACAGATTAGACAGAAAGAGGATACAATTTGCCACATTTGTAAACAAATTTTATCTCCTGTAGATCGAGTAACCGATCATTGTCACTTAACAGGTGAATATAGAGGCCCGGCACATAACAAATGTAATTTAGAATATCAAATAGCAAAATTTATTCCTATATTCTTTCATAATCTTTCATCATATCATTGTCATTTGTTCATAAGAGAACTTTCTTCTATTGAAGGTGATATAAATGTAATTCCCTTAAACAAAGAACTATATGTATCTATATCGAAAAAGATTAACGTAGATGAAAAAACTACTATAGAACTACGTTTTCTAGATTCTTGTCGGTTTATGCCATCAAGTTTGGAAAAACTAGCGGGATATTTATCAGATAATGATCTGTTGACAGTAAACTCAAGTTATTAAACTCCCAATGAATTTAGTTTAATGAAACGTAAAGGTGTCTTTCCATATGACTATCTAGATTCAGTCGACCGTCTTGAAGAAACAGGACTACCACCCCGATCATGTTTCTTTAATAAACTTACTAATGAGTCGTGTAGCGTAGATGATTACGAACACGCGGAAAAAGTTTGGAATACATTCAAATGTAATAAACTTTTAGATTATCTTGTATTATATTTAAAAGTTGATGTCCTATTGCTTTGTGATGTATTTGAAAATTTCCGCAAGGTTTGTAAAAACATTTACAATTTAGACCCCTGTCAATATTATACTACACCAGGTTTATCCTGGGATGCAATGTTGAAAACAACTGAAATTGAGTTGGAATTATTGACAGATATCAATATGTACAATTTCGTTATCAAGGGTATTAGAGGAGGTATTGTTCAATGCAGTAAGCGACATGTGACCGCTAATAATAAATACGTTAGTGACTATGATTCAACAAATTCTAATTCAAATTCTAATGTATTTAGATGTAAATAATTTATATGGTTATGCAATGTCTCAATATCTCCCCTATAAAAATTTTAAATGGCTAGACAACTGTAACGACTTCGATGTAACTACTGTAGAAGAAGATTCAGAATTTGGTTATATTTTAGAAGTAGATTTGGAATATCCAACTGTATTGCACGATCACCATAGTGATTTTCCATTCTGTGCTGGAAATAAGAAAATTGAGAATATGAAACATAGAAAATTAATAACAGACTTAAATGACAAAAAGAATTACATAATACATTACCGCAATCTTCAGCAATGCATTCAACATGGTTTAATTTTGAAGAAAATTCATAGAATTCTGCAATTTAATCAATCGAATTGGTTAAAAAAATATATTGATGTAAATAACCATCATGGAACATTGGCTAAAAACACATTTGAACAAAACTTTTTCAAATTACTCAATAATGCGGTCTATGGTAAGACTATGGAAAATGTGGATAAGAGAAAAGACATCAAAATAGTAATTGGATGGGAAAATAGAAGAAAACGATTAGCAGCCAGATCACTAATTGCGAAACCAAATTTTCATAGCGGTATTGAAATTACTGAAGAAATGGTTGCCGTTGAAATGAGTAGAGTGAAAACAGAATATAATAAACCCATTTATATTGGTTTTTCAGTTCTAGAATTATCAAAATGGAAAATGTATAATTTTCATTACGATTATATGAAGACAAAATATCTTGATAATATTAATCTCTGTTATATGGATACCGATTCATTTATATATGATGTGAAAACAAATGATATGTATAATGATATTAGAAATGATATTCCAACACATTTCGATACATCTGCTTATTCAAAAGTCAATCCATATAATTTCCCCTTGATGAATAAAAAAGTATTGGGAATGATGAAAGATGAATGTAATGGAAAAGTTATTAGGGAATTCATTGGTTTACGAGCTAAAATGTATTCCGTCAAAATAGATCGAGTAGACAAAGAAATTAAAGGCGTTAAAAATAGTGTAACATCTAGACTAAGTATTAATAATTTTAGAAAATGTCTACTAGAGAAAAAGCTGTATCATGATTCTATGTATGTGTTTAGATCTAAGATTCATCAAGTATACACACAATATATAAGTAAATTAACTTTAAGTTATTTAGACGATAAGAGATTTATATGTGAAAATAATGTTGACACATACGCCTGGGGACATTACAAAATAAATTCTCCATCAACATCATCATCCTCAAATTTAAATTCATATAGAGAATTTATGCAAGACGATAATGATCAAATGTTTTTAAATTTAAATTCATATGGAGAATTTATGAAAGACGATGATGATGAAATGTTTTTAAATTTAAATATATAGATTAAGTAGTTCATAAGAAATGTAATGTATAAATAATATGAATTAATAAATAAAGAATATATTATATGTATATAAATTAAACAATTTTTTTTATTTCATTTCAATTTATATTTATTGAATAAAAATTTTAAACACAAGTGCCCACAATTAAATGTATTAAATTTTTGTTTTCGTTCATAATTATATTCAATGGGAAATTTTAAGTAGTTGACAATCTCAAGTGGTGGTTGTAAGTCTCCAAAGCTATCAAAATATTCTTTATAGTTGTGGTTTTTATAATATGCTACCCAATGTGTTCCCATACCATTTGAATCATCTAAATTAACAATGCCGCATTCTTGTTTGAGTGGGTTTTAGGTAAAGAATCACGCATGAAAACACCTCTAAAGTATTTAAGATGTTTTCCATATTTATTCAAATCCAAATCTGTTAGCGAACGATTGGGTAGGTTATCTAGTAGTTTTTTGGAGCTGGACTATAGTAGAGACCATATCCAGTTTTATATGGTTTGAGATATACCCCTTTACCCATTGCAATTGATTCCATATATCTATTGTGGCGGTTAGCTTCCGCCAATTGTTCTTTTCCATTTTTGATAGAATTTACTGCTTTGGCAATAGCGGATCCTCCACTTGCTAAACCACCAAGCGCTGACAATGCCGCTAGTACGGGAATAAGTGGAAGAAATCCTCCAATTTTCGGTACAGGTATAACTCTCGGTATTATAATGTCTGCTTGCTTTTTCCCTTTAAAATTTGAATGAATAGTCTTTTGAGCTATTTTAACAGCATCATTTATATCAAGGGGTTTCTGTTCTTTCAATTGTTTCAAAGTTTTTCTCACAGTAGCAGTGAATAATTTCTTATTACATTTATTCATATTTCCTTTTCTCGTTCTTTTTGAATTCTTTCTTTTCTTATGTCTCTGCTCCTTCATACCTAATCCAAATTTCACTTTAGCTTTCATAGCGTTTGTCACAAACCACGCGTCAGCACGTTCTTTAATATCACTATCTTTAGATTTAACTCGTTGCCAGGCTTTTTCAGCTAATATTTGATCTGCTTGATGTCTTGTGTCTATACCTTTTGATTGTGAATATGCAATATTGTGTTCTTTATAAGCTGCGTCTAACAAATTTATACCCTTATCTCCTCTTGCTAAACGTTTTTCAAGTTTTGTACCAGGTCCACAAAACTGATAACCAGGCAAATGTAATTCAACAGGTAATTAATTTATTAAGTTGTTTACAAGTCCTCTTCTCATCTTACACTGACTGGGTTTTTGTTTTGACTGTAGATTATAACCCTTTTTCGTTAGTTTTATACCTCTCGCAAAAATATCTGAAATCAAGACGATTTCCTATATACACCAATTTATACGATCACTGTTTCAGTATGTCAGTCAACATGAAGATAGTTAAACAAGCAAAGCAAATTCTTATAAGAAATATTGATGAATCATCTCAATCAAGAGATAAAACAGTTGTACACAATACATTATTACCGAATTCGATTCGTGCATTGATAGTGGGACCATCGAATTGTGGTAAAACTAATGTTATGATAAGTCTAATTGAAAGTCCTAACGGATTGAGATTTAAAAACATCTATTTATACTCGAAATCATTATATCAACCAAAATATTACTATCTAAGAAAATTAATTAAACCGATAAAAGAAATTAATCTATTTCCGTTTTCGGAAAATGAAGAAGTTCTAAGTCCAGCAAAAGCTTATGCACATTCTATAATAATATTCGATGATGTTATTTGTGAGAAACAAAATAGTATAAGAGACTACTTCTGTATGGGAAAACATAAATTTATTGATTGCTTTTATCTGTGTCAAACATATACTAAAATTCCAAATCATCTAATACGTGATAATGCAAATATGATTATAATATTTAAGCAGGATGAAATGAATTTAAAACATATATATAATGATCATGTTATTGGTGATATGACTTTTAAACAATTTGTTGACCTTTGCAGTGAGTGTTGGAAAGATAAATATGGATTTCTTGTTGTGAGCAAGGATGATTTAATAAATAGGGGACGTTATCGAAAAGGATTTGATAGTTTCATACAACTATGATATGTTATTTGATATTAGATAGCAAGCAGATCGTAACCAGATATAAAGCAGATCGTAACCAGATATAAAGCAGTTCGTGAGCAGATAGCAAGCAGATCATAACCAGATAGCAAGCAGATCATAACCAGATATAAAACAGTTCGGGAGCAAATACAAAGCAGATCATAACCAGATAGCAAGCAGATCATAACCAGATTAAATCAAATAAAAAAATTATTATAATGTCTAAAAATGACCATAATAAAATGTTAGAAGATCTTGTGAAGACAAGAGCTGTTCTAAAGCAAAAGTTAAAAAATATTAAACTGAATCAAATAGATAGAGTTAATTTATTAGAAGATACCTTTCAACCAATAACAAAACCACTTAAAAAAATCATCGGAAAACTTGAAGATAAACATAAGGATATGTATATAGACAACACTTTTGGTGGCGAGGATGATAATGATGATGTAAATGGTGATAATAAAATCATCGCAAAACTTGAACATAAGCATAAGGATGTAGACAACACTATTAATGATGATGATGATTATTATGACGTAAATGGTGATAGTGACGATTTTCACTATGGAAATATGTCAACTGATGATAATGATGATGAACAAAACTATAACCATAATAGACCTGTATCAAGTACATGTATCAAAAAATTGAAAAGAAAACAAAGTTTAAAGCTAACGAAAAACTCTCCATTATTTGAAAATATTCAATTACTTATTAATAATAAGCAATTGGATAAAATTTATGGTCTTAATCAAGATGAAGACGGAAATTGGAGATATGGCAAGGAAAAATTAATATTTAATAGAGATAATATAGGAAATATGAAATTGAAAATGACACCTGGATTATTTGAACTAGTATTTCATACAAAACCTCTCCATTATACTAAAAATGACTTAAAGAAATATAAAGAGATTTTAATTCATAGCAATGCACATAGACGTCGTTATGAATCTAAGGAACAAGTGAAAGGAACACGAGCCTTCAAATATAGACGAATAATTAAACATTTATTCAAAACAACAACAAAAATTTCAACAAAAGGCAGTGGATTATTGCTAAAATCACTAGATAATCGGAAATCAAACTATATATATTGGGGTGATCGTAATGAATTAGTTGACAGACTACGTTTACTTCTCTCATCGAAAGGTGCTGGTCACAACAATCATCAAAGCGAAATAATCTCTATTATCGAAGAACTTAAAGAATCTAACATAATTTATTAGAAGAGTGAAAGAGATGTCTTATATTAATAAATTTGGAGAAAGTTTTAATAAATATAATTATAAAAACAAAAATATTGTAATCAAAAAATATATAACACAAATATATGATGATCTAGTTGATCAAATAAACAATTTAAAAAGTGAGATTGATAATGTTTATCTAAAGCATGACAATGAAATGAAAGTATTCGAAGATAATGTTAATACTTCAATTATACACAATCAAGAAATAAAGAGTAATGATGTTAAAAATAAAATTAGCCAACAATCTGTAAAAATTGAGAAAATAAAAGACTATATGGAGAAACTTGGAAAAGCTCTTGATAACTATTTTGAGAAGGCAATAATAGATTCTAAGCAGGAAAACTATAATGGAAATATTGAATACAGAAATAAAATTACAGAGAAATTCAATAAAATTGAAGGTGAAATGAAAGTGTTTAACGAAGCTTTCAAGAAAATTGAAATTGAAGTTTTAAAGAGAATTAATATCTATAATCAAAGGTTAAATCATATTGAAGAATATCTATCAAAACATTCACTCAAAGGAAAAACTAAAAATCGAATAAAATATACTTACACACACACACATACATACATACACATATAAATAATATGGATTTGAATGCAGACAAAAGACAAATAGTAGAAGAATTACACAAACAAGCTAGAAAAAATTTCAAAAGAAGACAAGTTGTAGTGAAGGGAATTGATGATTTATGGCAAGCTGATCTAGTAGAAATGGGAAGCTATGAAACATATAATAATGGATATCGTTATCTTCTAACAGTTATAGATACTTTTTCAAAAAAAGCCTGGGCTGTTGCCGTTAAAAATAAAGGTGCACAGAACGTAACGGCTGCTATGAAAAGTGTATTCGATACAGCAAAGCGAAAACCGAAAAACCTGCAAACCGATGATGGTAGAGAGTTCTTTAATAATCAATTCCAACATTTAATGCAATCTCATAAAATTAATCACTATTCAACATATAGTTCTTTGAAAGCATCAATAGTTGAACGATTTAATAGAACATTGAAAGGGATGATGTGGAAAGAGTTTAGCTTTCAAGGAACTTACAAATGGATAAACATATATCAAGAACTAATAGATAAATATAATAATACACTTCATAGAACAATTAAAATGACACCAAATGAAGTGAACTCTTTCAATGAAAAAACTCTTTTGGATACCGTCTACAATAACTTAAAGGTTTTTAGGAGACCTAAGTTTAAAATTGGTGATCATGTTCGTATAAGCAAATATAAACATGTATTTGAAAAAGGATATACACCAAATTGGACTACAGAATGGAATACAAATCCCAATACTTACATTTTAGAAGACTATCGTGGTAGTGAAATTAAAGGTGGATTTTATGAATATGAACTTTTGAAAACAAAATACACTCAAACATATTTAGTTGAAAAAGTATTAAAGAGGAGAGGAAATATGTTGTATGTTAAATGGTTGGGATTTTCATCAAATCACAATTCTTGGATAAATTCAAATAATACATCAGCATCGTCATCAACATCATTATAAAAACACTGTAATATTTGAAAATTATTCATTCTCAAGGTATACGTTAAGATGTCCATAACATTAACTCTGAACGGAAATACATCAAAACTAGTTGCTGACTATTTTCCAACCATTGTGCTTGAATCAAACTATGTTTGCGGTCTAATAAGTTTTGATACATATCACTCAATTCCGAATATTGATTATGAGAACAATTTGTTTCATATTGGTAACCATATTATAGAAATTCCTGTGGGATCATATGAATTTTCAGACTTAGCTGATTTTCTATTTAGAAAATATAAAAAGTTGAATGTAAAAGGAAAACTTAATATTCAATCAAATTATAACACACTACAAACCTACATAGAGAGCTCAATTGATACGATATTTTTCGATAAAGAGAGATCAATTCGAACACTACTTGGATTTAGTAAGAGAGTTCTAAAGCCTGGTGAAGAGCATAAATCAGACAAAACAATAGATATTACAAAAATAAACACTATTTTAATTGAGTGTAATATTGTCAGCGGATCCTATATAAATAACGTTTCTGCTCACACTCTACATCAATTTTCGCTTAACGTGAGTCCTGGCTATAAAATAACAGAAGCACCAGCAAACGTCATTTATTTACCAGTTAATGCTAGATCAATCAACACCATTGTTCTAAAAGTAGCCGATCAGGACGGAAACCCTATTAATTTTCGCGGAGAAAAAATATCTATTAGATTACATTTGAAACCTCTGAAGGAATGATTATATTCAATAGTAAAAATAATTCCTACAACAACAACAACAACAATTCATTATCAGTATCGCAATCAAAAACGTTACACCCAGCTCCAGCAATAAAAACAGCAACAAGATCTGAAGATTTTAAAAAATTATCACAAATAAAAAAAAAATACACAAAAACAGAGGACACAGAATCTCAGTAGACATAATCGTGAATTTCTAAAACAACTTGGTTTCAAACTAAAACAAAAATGAGTATAATTAACATACTACAACAACCAAATTTTCATAATTCAATCATCAAGAAAGAATATCATAGTTATACATCATATCTACAATCGTTTAAGAATAACGATAAAATTCGTATATCAATTCAAAACCAAGATTTGTTAGTTCTACCAAGTGAAAGTTTTCTATACATAGAAGGATTTGCAACAAAAGACGATTCTACAGTCTCTCCATCATTAAAACTCTTAAACAACTGTATGTCCTATCTGTTCGATGAAATTCGTTATGAGATAAATGGTGTAGAAATTGATCGTACACGTCATCTGGGTATAACAACGGATATTAAGAACTATATTTCATTAAATCAATTCGAAAGTGATGCATTAGTAAATGCAGGATGGTCACCAATCAATGAATCTGATCTTTCGCTTATTACTGGAGGTTTTAATTTTTGTGTTCCATTAAAAATGTTACTCGGATTTGCAGAAGATTACAATAAGATAATAGTTAATTCCAAACACGAATTAATTCTTCTCCGATCTAAAGATGATTCTCAAGTCTTTAAATCAAATATATCAAGTGAAAAATGTAAACTATCGATTTTAAATATAACATGGAAAGTACCACATGTTCTACTTTCTGATGCCTATAAACTGGAAATGTATAAAACTATCAACAGTCGTCGACCTTTGAACATATCGTTTAGAAGTTGGGATGTATATTATTACCCCTCTCTTCCAGAAAGCAATACAATATTATGGAATGTTAAGCTTGCTCATGAAAATGAAAGACCTCGATTTCTGTTAATAGCATTTCGAAATAGCTCTAACAAATTTATACATTGTGATCTAACCGACGTTAAAGTTCATCTCAATTCAGAGTCGTATCCCTACGATGATTTAAATCTTAAATTTGATAGAAATCGGTTCGCTCTACTATATCATATGTATTCAAGATTTCAAGAAAGTTATTATTCACGCCCCTCGCAACCCTTACTAAAACGAGATAGTTTTAAGACAATTGCACCAATAATTGTTCTAGATGTAACACATCAAAATGAAGCCGTAAAAACTGGACCTATTGATATACGAATCGAATTGAAGACACAACAAAACATACCACTTAACACATCTGCATATTGTTTAATTATACATGATAGAATGTTTGAATATGTACCTCTTACAAATGAAGTAAAGAAAATATTGTAAATGTATATGTAACTCTGAATATTTTATATGTTATATAAATAAAAAAGAAATAAAAAAAATAAAAAATATTCTTTTAATTTCACAATATTATGAAATTTTAAAATTTGCGTAGGTATATAAAGAGTAAATTTGGTTTATTGTCTAACATTACTGTGTGTCCATCTTATCGTACAGAAGATATTAAAATATAAATATCAACCTTAACATCTACTGTTTTCAGTACGATCCCGAGCACGAGAGGGATATAGACACCGGCGCTAAAATAAATAACCCTAAAGACGAGAGGAGTTATCTTTTACGAGCGATTTTAAATCATATAAATATTAAAACCATCAACATAAAATGATTTTAAAGGAGATATAAAACATTTTAAAATCATTCTCGCACATAATTTCTGATGCAGATAAAACTAAACTGATCAACATACAAACACAACTGGAGTATGTAGACAACCTGAAAAGAATAAAAAATAGGCATGGTGAACATTTCTAGGATTGCGAATGGTCGAATGAAAACAGCACATGTGGTCCTGACACATGCCCCTGTACTTTTTATAAACATAGACTATATCAAGCTGAAAATGAAGTTAAAAATATAATTAATTTTTATAATCTTACTAAATGTAAAAATTGTGTTTTCAATAAATTGTAATTTTCAATAAATTCAAACGAAGAAATTATATAATAAATGAAGAAAAAAACTTAACCACATCTGAATTCTTATTTTTAAAAATAATCACCCCATCGCTATAATAAAGAGATTAATTAAAACAAAATAGTTTTTTTTTTCTTATGTGTATTTTATTTCAGTTTTTTTTTTCTTTGTTATTTTGTACAATACAATACATATATCTATGGAACATAATAATAGTTAAATATTCGTTTATACAGATTGAAAAGTTTTTGCGTTGTCATATATTTTTCATAAAATGTTTGACATCGACAAATGTCAAAAGATTCTGAGTAAATTTTTTCACAATAATACAAATGTATGACATTATTAATACATAAAAATGGATAACTTATTTTACTAATATTCTATAGCCTTAGTTCATTGATAATACTTAAAAATAAATCAACATGTATTTGGTATTTTTTCCAGCACAAATTCGATCAGAATTATAGTGATTTTCACAAGTATTTAGATTAGTATTAGATTTATATAAAGTTCTTATATTAGGACAGTTCATTTCATTTAAATTAACTACACATATTTCTATTTCTTCTTTAAGAAGATCTATTAACCACTTAATTTTTTCATTTCCTTTTACATATATGACAGAGTATAGTTGTTCCCTTTTTTTCAAAGTAGTTGTTAAGTAATCTATCACATCTTGTAGTGCAGAGTAACCTTTGTTCCAATGTATGCCATGAAACTTGTTAAATAGCCAATTATTGACCTTAATATCCTTATTAGTTAGTTCTGAATGTTTTTCCAACGTTGAAATGAGAAACGTTCGGATTTCAAAATCTGATATTGAAACGCAGACTTCTTTTGCATGAAATTTATCCCCAATGAAAATTTCTTGCACAACAACAATTATAAATCTATTTTGCTGTTGCGGTTCTTGTTTTATAGATGTTGTCATACCCCTAATAAAACTGGAATAATAACAAATATTGCTTTAGAGTTTTATTTTTCTATTTGTATTTTTTATTTAAATTTCATACATTCCAAATTGTAAAGTATAATTAGTAATTCCTTGTTTAATTTTTTTAAAATACAAATTGCCTTTACAGAGGTCTTCAATTTGATCTCCTGTCATCCTTAAATATTTTTGAGGGAGAAAGACCACATTTTTTTCTAACTCGAGCATTATCCTTTCCCCGAATTTAGTATTCACTCTATTACATTTAATGATTGGATTGATGTCATCTATAGGTATATCATTTAAACATATTGCTTCCTTCTCGTACTGCTTCAAACTGAGTTTATTAAGACCAGACACTGTGCTAATTTTTTAGTTTTTTTTCCTTTTTCACGTTTCTAGAGGAACTGTTTATGTTTTCACTATTATTTTCAGAATACGACTATTGAAAAGTTCCATTTAGAATCCCTATTTATATTAAATATACAGTTGTATAATAATTAAAAATCATAAAAAATGCTCACAATTTATACTGTGGTATGTATATGAGTTAACATACACACACTCATATATACTTATATTAACACAAATAAAATGAACATGTACAATCATGTTTCTATTTAGGTATACGATGTTAACGTGCACACAGCTGCATAATTCTTGAGTCAGCGTTTTAAAATTTGTTTACATTAAAAAAAATATTCTTATTGATCGTATGCTTAAGAATAAGAAATCATAAGGAGTCGCGCTGTTATTATTTACAGGAAAATATGTCGTTATCCCACATTTGTCCACAAGAAAAGGACCACACATAACGGAAATATATCGCGTTAAATCATACAAAAAAAAATAATTAAACATAACCACATTCAAAATTCTGTATTTGTTTACATTAAAAAATGTTCTTCTTGATCTTATGAACTTGCACACATATAAAATGAACATGCACAATCATGTTTCTATTTAGGTATACGATGTTAACGTGCACACAGCTGCATAATGCCTTGGTTACCCAAGCGTTAGAAACGTAAAATCGTAACGTACGTAGCCTTAAAAACGTTTGTGTAGTTATAGAAACGTTTAAAACGGGACATATGTCAACGAAGAATGTAAATAAAAACGAAACAGAACACAAAGCAACACACAAACAAACACAACACAATGCATAGAAATTGATATACAGACTCATCATCAGTGTTGCCGTTTTTTGTTCAATGTGTAGATTTGTTTATTATTTGTCTTATAAAAATAGCTTTTGTTTTGTTTGTTAAAATTAATTAATTATGAGACTATAATTTTGTTTTCTTATTTTCTGTTTCTTTTTCTCAATTTTAATTTAAATTTGAAAAAAAATATAAAATAAAAAAAACTGCAAATTTAATTTTGATCATATTTTTCCTTATTTGGTGATTTTTTCACAAATGTTGGTTACAATATTTTTTTTTCGTGGCAACACTGCACTCTCTCTCATGTTTTCTCTCTTATGTTCAAATGTCACGTAAAAACGTGGGAGAATTCTGTTTTATACAGATCGTTCCGTTTTGCTAACGAGAGAGAACGTTTCGGTAATCGTTTACATTGTTCTCCATATGCTAAAAAGAGAACGTTTTCTACGGTACGTTACGTTACGTGTGGCTAATTCACACTTAATTCTTGAGTCAGCGTTTTAAAATTTGCTTACATTCAAAAAAAAAAAAATGTTCTTATTGATCTTATGCATAAGAGTAAGAAACGATAAGGAGTCGCGCTGTTATTGTTTACAGCAATAATATGTCGTTATCTGACATTTGTCTACAAGAAAAGGACCACACATAACGGAAATATATCGCATTAAATCATACAAAAAAATTAATTAAACATAACGACATCCCAAAATTCTGTATTTGTTTACATTAACAACTGTAATATGAGTCAAGCGTTTTAAAATTTGTTTACATTAAAATATATGCTTATTGATCTTATGCTTAAGAGTAAGAAATGATAAGGAGTCGCGCTATTATTATTTATAACAAAGCGCTGCTATTGTTTACAGCAGCAATATGTCGTTATCCGACATTTGTCTACAAGAAAAGGACCACACATAACGGAAATATATCGCATTAAATCATACAAAAAAAAAAGAATTAAACATAACCACATTCAAAATTCTGTATTTGTTTACATTAAAAACTGTAATATGAGTCAAGCGTTTTAAAATTTGTTTACATTAAAAAATAAAATAAACAAAAGCATAACATTGCACAAGTCAACAACATGAGTTTATGGTACCCTAAATCACGCACTCGCGGATCATCGGCATCATGAACTCAGACTCGAGACGAACCTACTCACTTTCAATCAAAGGATGGCTAACCACACACACACTTATTCTGTTCGTCCAATCTACATGTTACAAACCTATCAACTAACTTAAACTACCGACTGTGCATGATCCCAAATTCGTATGGAGGGATTGGTCGAGAAGGTACATAAACATACTACTAATCAATCCAACATATAAAATATCGTTTGTAATTGCTATTGGGGTTGAACACCCGTTTTACAATTGTTGATGGTTTTTTGATGCGCTTTACATACAGGAACTTTAATGACAACATTTACAACAACACTTGTGTAGCTATTTAAAAAAAATACTGAAATGATTCATCATTTTGCTATCGAAATAGCAATTTCAGTGTTCATATCGTTATCTAAATTCTAACAGGCCAGGCCGCAAGCGAGAAGAAATTCCAAATGACCTTCCTTCTTGATTATGATGTAATTAAAAAGTTATTTTACTATGCGGTGGGGATATGTATTGGCGCCAGTTGTGGATTATTTTGAATTTATAAGCAATTAGAAAGACGATTTAGACATTATATAGAACAAATTCACCTAAAGCCGGTAAGAATTAAGAATTTGTGATAGTTATTACTTCCAACAAGTCAATGAACCTAATCATACCGCTGCTAATATGAATATAAGATTTGCCTTACAAAATCTCCACAGGCTTAATACTCTTGCTTAATACTCCCTGTATGACTTCAAGCGATTATTTAAGATATCATTTGGTAGACATTTTACGTAGCCGCTAATAGTCAATGAAAAGTCAACTGAGAAGCTTTCTTATTAGTGAATGACAGTAATTATCAACAGGAAAAAAAAAGAAAAAAACTGGTACTTTCAATGCCAAGTAGGTTAAATGGGGTGCTTGACCTTAGAGTATATCCTACTAAATATTAGATACAACATTTTAATATATTGGAGCTCTGCATTTTAAATTTAGCCTGAGTCCTTAGGGGTGCCACCACTTTCATCAGAAACTTTTCCTTATAGAGAATAATGTTTTCAATTTTATTTGGTATTTGAAAAACATTAATTTTTTTTGTTTTATAATATAATAGAAATAAATTACTAAAGTAAATATAAAAAACATCAATTACACTATGCGACAAAATAAAAAAATTAAATACACCCAAGTTGTGAGCTTTGTTGAGTAGAACTCAAAAATATTTTTTATATTTCTTGAACCCGATCGTGTAGGCTACTGCATGGCCAGCCAATGCAGCCATTTGAATGAAATTATTTTCCATTATTAACCGGAAGGATTGTACTTTCAAATAAAAAAAGAAATTTGAGATAATATACAGTAGTTTTTTTTAAGCATTTAAAAAAAAAAAGTTATTTGGAAAGAAAAAAAAATATTTTAAATTTCCAATACCGAAATCTGAATTGAAAAAGTTTCACACTTGCAAGCAAACTTTAACTTTCGTGCCGCACTTTTAAATTGCATAACTTTTCATTTTTTAACATTTTCTTTACAACAGCCCTTGTCTTTACAAGATCTTATAACACTTTATTATGGTAATTTTTAGACATTATAATAATTTTTTATATTGAATTTGATCTGGTTATGATCTGCTCGCTACCTGATTATGATCTGCTTTGTATCTGATTACGATCTGTTTTATATCTGATCACGAACTGCTTGCTACATGGTCACGATCTGATTTATACCTGATCACGATCTGCTTGATGGCTTGTGTCTATATCCATTGATTTTGAGTACGCTATATCGTGCTTTCTACAATCTGCATCCAATAAATTATTCCTTTATATATACAATCTTTACTAGCTATACTAGCAAGCTGTACCAGCTATAGCAGCTACACCAGCTATATCAGCTATATCAGCTATCCCTGCTATACCAGCTATATCAGCTATACCTGCTATACCAGCTATATCAGCTATATCAGCTATAACAGCTATACCAGCTATATCAGCTATACCTGCTATACCAGCTGTATAAGCTATACCAGCTATACCTGCTATACCACCTATATCAGCTATACCTGCTATACCAGCTATATCAGCTATACCAGCTATACCTGCTATACCAGCTATATTAGCTACACAAGCTATATCAGCTACACCAGCTATACCAGCTATATCAGCTATACCAGCTATACCAGCTATACCAGCTATACCAGCTATACCTGCTATACCAGCTATATCAGCTATACCAGCTATACTAGCAAGCTGTACTAGCTATCCTAGCAAGCTGTACCAGCTATAGCAGCTACACCAGCTATATCAGCTATATCAGCTATACCAGCTATACCTGCTATACCAGCTATATCAGCTATACCTGCTATACGAGCTATATCAGCTATACCAGCTATACCTGATATGACATGATGATCTAGTTGATCAAATAAACAATTTAAACATTGAGGTAGAACATGTTTATCTAAAACCTGGCAATGACAAAAAAAAAATAATAAAAAAAATTAAATTAAAATAGACAAAACCAAAAACCAAAAAAGTAGATCGTTATCAGATATAAAGTAGATCGTGAGCAGATACAAAGCAGATCGTGATCAGATGTAAAGTAGATCGGGATCAGTAGTATGTTTATGGGGTTTCGGGGGCACTTATTCCACACAAATTTAGGAGCATGCATAGCTGTAAAAGAGTAAAAACATTGCAGAATTGTTAAATGAATTGTGTGCGATCGGTCTTTAGGTTTGTAACATGTATTATGAAAAGGTAATGCTTTTTAATGTGTATGTGTGTGTGTGTGTGTTAAAATCTGGGAGAATGCATATCTGGAAAAGAATTAAATCATTTTTATTTTAAATTTTTCCCTACAAATTTGGGATCATACCTAATTTTTGTTGGTCCTTTCATTTGTATTGCTTTTCAAACGAATGGTTGGACGGACAGAATGAGTGTGTGCACGTTTCCTCATCTACATCCCAGACTACAAGTAGACTGTAATGTGAAAATGTATATACGTATGTACGAATGTTTGGACGGACAGAATGAGTGTGTGCGTAACATGTAATGTGTATGATCGTTTTTTTTAATAGTAAATTCTTGACACGCACTGCTCATGATCACAGGTAGAAGAAATAGAAATATAAACTAATAAGAAAGGGTAGGTTGGTTGTGCGGTTGTTTTTAATTTGATGAGAAAGAAATGTATAGTTGTGCATGTGCGTTTTTTTTTCACGCATAAGTATAAGTAATATCTGTTTTCACATAATTGAATTTACTGATTGATCTACAACACCCCAGAGTATAAATAGACTTGTTTTTAAGGATTTAGAATTTTTTAGTTTTACTGTTTTAAATAAATGAAATTATAGAATAAAGGGATTAATTAAAACAAATTAGTTTTTTATTTTTTGAAAATTTTATTACATATTTCTTTTTTCCAGATTTTTACAGATTCGAATTTAAAAATACGTTTATACAGATTAAATAACTTAAGTGTTAACAAATATTGTGTATAGAATGTTTAACATCGACAAATGTTGAAAGATTGTGAATAAGTATTTTCACAATAATACAAACGTATGACATATTAATAAATAAAAATGGATTACTTATTTTACTAATGTTACATATTCTTAGTTCATTTATAAGTTTCATAAATAAATCTATATTTTTATTAATAGTTCTTCCAATTCAGCTGATGTTACCATTTTTGTTCCCCTTCTTTAAAAATTTAATAGTAGGATGTGTTAGTGCGGGACGATGTACTCTGAATTATTTCATTTTAATTTATATTTATTGAATAAAAATTTTAAACACAAGTGCCCACAATTAAATGTATTAAATTTTTGTTTTCGTTCATAATTATATTCAATAGGAAATTTTAAGTAGTTGACAATCTCAAGTGGTGGTTGTAAGTTTCCAAAGCTATCAAAGTATTCCTTATAGTTGTGGTTTTTATAATATGCTACCCAATGTGTTCCCATACCATTTGTATCATCTAAATTAACAATGCCGCATTCTTGTTTGAATGGTTTTTCAGGTAAAGAATCACGCATGAAAACACCCCTAAAATGTTTGAGATGTCTTCCATATTTATTCAAATCCAAATCTGTTAATGGGCGATTGGGAAGGTTATCTAATAGTTTTTTGGAGCTGGACTATAGTAGAGACCATATCCAGTTTTATATGGTTTGAGGTACAACCCTTTACCCATTGCAATTGATTCCATATATCTATTATGACGGTCAGCTTCGGGAATAAGTGGAAGAAATCCTCCAATTTTCGGTACAGGTATAACTCTCGGTATTATAATGTCTGCTCGCTTTTTCCCTTTAAAATTTGAATGAATAGCCTTTTGAACTATTTTAACAGCATCATTTATACCAAGGGGTTTCTGTTCTTTCAATTGTTTTAAAGTTTTTCTCACAGTAGCTGTGAATAATTTCTTATTACACTTATTCATTTTTCCTTTTCTCATTCTTTTTGAATTTTTTCTTTTCTTATGTCTCTGCTCCTTCAAACCTAATCCAAATTTCACTTTAGCTTTCATAGCGTTTGTCACAAACCACGCGTTAGCATGTCCTTTAATATCACTATCTTTAGATTTAACTCGTTGCCAGGCTTTTTCAGCTAATATTTGATCTGCTTGATGTCTTGTGTCCATATCTTTTGATTGCGAATATGCAATATCGTGCTCTCTACAAGCTGCGTCTATTAAATTTATACCCTTATCTCCTCTTGCTAAACGTTTTTCAAGTTTTGTACCAGGTCCACAAAACTGATAACCAGGTAGATGTAATTCAACAGGTACTTTATTTATTAAGTTGTTTACAAATCCTCTTCTCATCTTACACTGGCTGAGGTTTTGTTTTGACCCTAGATTATAACAAATTTTTTTTCGTTACTTTTATACCTCTTCGCAAAAATAGCTGACATCAAGACGATCTCCTATATATACAGCAATTTATATGATTTCAGTATGTTAATTTTTTGATATTGATTTTGATCTGCTTTGTATCTGATCACGATCTACTTTACATCTGATCACGATCTGCTTTGTATCTGCTCACGATCTACTTTATATCTGATAACGATCTACTTTTTTGGTTTTTGGTTTTGTCTATTTTAATTTAATTTTTTTTATAATTTTTTTTGTCATTGCCAGGTTTTAGATAAACATGTTCTACCTCAATGTTTAAATTGTTTATTTGATCAGCTAGATCATCATGTATTTGTGTTATATATTTTTCGATTACGATATTTTTGTTTTTATGGTTATATTTATTAAAACCTTCTCCAAATTTATTAATATAAGACATTTCTTTCACTCTTCTAATAAATTATATTAGCTTCTTTAAGTTCTTCGATAATAGAGATTATTTCGTTTTGATGATTGTTGTGACCAGAACCTTCCAATGAAAGAAGTAAACGTAGTCTGTCAACTAGTTCATTAGGATCATCCCAATGTATGTAATTTGATTTCAGATTATTTTGTAATTTTAGCATTAAACCACTGCCTTTTGTTAAAATGCTTGTTGTTGTTTCGAATAAATGTTTAATTATTCGTATATATTTGAAGGCTCGTGTTCCTTTCACTTGTTCATTAGGTTCATAGCGACGTTTATGTGCATTGGTATTAATTAAAATCTCTTTATATTTTTTCAAATCATTTTTAGAATAATGGAGAGGGTTTTTATGAAATACTAGTTCAAATAATCCAGGCGTCATTTTCAATTTCATATTCCCTATCTGCATAGTATTATCTCTATTAAATATTAATTTTTCCTTGCCATATCTCCAACTACCGTCTACATCTTGATTAAAACCATAAATTTTATCCAATTGCTTATTATTAATAAGTGTTTGTATATTTTCAAATAATGGAGAGCTTTTCGTCAGCTTTAAACATTGTTTTCTTTCCAAGTTCTTGATACATGTACTTGATACAGGTCTATTATGGTCATAGTTTTTTCACCATCATTATCATCAGTTGAAATATTTTCATACTGAAAATCGTTATTATCACCGTTTACATCATCGTAATCATCGTCATCATCAATAGTGTTGTCTATATCCTTATGCTTATCTTCAAGTTTTCCGATGATTTCATTATCAGCATTTACGTCATAATAATCGTCATCATCATCAATAGTGTTGTCTGTATCCTTATGCTTATCTTCGAGTTTTCCAATGATTTCATTATCACCATTTACGTCATAATAATCTTCCTCATCATCTATAGTGTTGTCTACATCCTTATGCTTATGTTCAAGTTTTGGGATGTTTTCATTATCATCATTTACATCATCGTCATCATCGTCATCATTAATAGTGTTGTCTATATCCTTATATTTATCTTTAAGTTTTCCAATGATTTTTTTAAGTGGTTTTGTTATTGGTTGAAAGGTATCTTCTAATAAATTAACTCTATCTATTTGATTCAGTTTAATATTTTTTAACATTTTCTTTACAACAGCCCTTGTCTTTACAAGATCTTATAACACTTTATTATGGTAATTTTTAGACATTATAATAATTTTTTATATTGAATTTGATCTGGTTATGATCTGCTCGCTATCTGATTATGATCTGCTTTGTATCTGATTACGATCTGTTTTATATCTGATCACGAACTGCTTGCTATCTGGTCACGATCTGATTTATACCTGATCACGATCTGCTTGATGGCTTGTGTCTATATCCATTGATTTTGAGTACGCTATATCGTGCTTTCTACAATCTGCATCCAATAAATTATTCCTTTATTTCCTTTATTCTTGCTATTCGTTTTTGAAGTTTTGTATCAGGTGCACAAAACTGATAACCAGGTGGATGTAATTCAACATATAATTTGTTTATTAAGTTGTCTACAAATCTTCTTCCAATCTTACACTGATTAGATTTTTTTCTTTTGACTGTAGTTTATAACCATTTTTTTCATTACTTTCATACATCTTCGCATGAAGCACTACACCAGCTTTATCAGCTACACCAGCTATACTAGCAAGCTATACCAGCTATATCAGCTATACCAGCTATACTAGCAATCTGTACTAGCTATACTAGCAAGCTATACAATCTGTACTAGCTATACTAGCAAGCTGTACTAGCTATATTAGCAAGCTATACAATCTTTACTAGCTATACTAGCAAGCTGTACCAGCTATAGCAGCTACACCAGCTATATCAGATATATCAGTTATACCAGCTATACCAGCTATAGCAGCTACACCAGCTATATCAGACATATCAGCTATACCAGCTATACCAGCTATAGCAGCTACACCAGCTATATTAGCTATATCAGCTATATCAGCTATACCAGCTATACCAGCTATACCAGCTATACCAGCTATATCAGCTACACCAGCTATACTAGCAAGCTATACCAGCTATACCAGCTATATCAGCTATACCAGCTATATCAGCTACACCAGCTATACTAGCAAGCTGTACTAGCTATACTAGCAAGCTATACAATCTTTACTAGCTATACTAGCAAGCTGTACTAGCTATACTAGCAAGCTATACAATCTTTACTAGCTATACTAGCAAGCTGTACCAGCTATAGCAGCTACACCAGCTATATCAGCTATATCAGCTATACCAGCTATCCCTGCTATACCAGCTATATCAGCTATACCTGCTATACCAGCTATATCAGCTATATCAGCTATAACAGCTATACCAGCTATATCAGCTATACCTGCTATACCAGCTGTATCAGCTATACCAGCTATACCGGGGAGCGGGTATGTAACTACAAGGCAACGCTACTGATTGGCTTCAACATGGCGAAGCCCGGGGCTATCCTTGCAAGTACATGCCAAGCAGCTCACAGCCTCCGTATCTTAGATCAGGCGCTCCCCGGGTACTGGTACTCAGCATCCGCTGGGTACTTGCTAATGTGAGAAGGCAAGATTGGCGATTCGGCAATTCGTGGACTATGAATGGAAAATCGATTTTGAAGATGACGCAAGTGGGCTGACGTTTGTTGCATTCTGTTACCTGAGTACACCGAATGAAAACCGGTCGAAATGGCTTTCAGGCTAATGTTGCAGACGCCTCCGTTCCGTTAAATCCGTGGCAGGGCTTCAAGTACGTTCGATTATCGTCGCCATTTAGTTGGTGATGCAGGTTTAGTTGAGATGACTCCTAATTAGTGTCCGACCTGGCTCTGAACGCATACTCCCATGAAGATCTGCGTCAACCCTCGCGAGGACCTCACTGATCACCATAGGCACCCTCGGGGTCTTTAAGGGACAACTGCATAGTCGATATGAGATAGCGGCTTGAAGATGGAACCCGAAAAGAAAAAAATGAATAAGAAAATATTAGAAGTGGAAGAGATGATGCAAGGTGAGGTTGCCTTTATGAGCAGTCCGAAAATCAGGCGATCACCGGTGAAAAAATCCCAGACAACGACGAACTCTCAGAGCACATCTGCGAGGAGCACTGGGCTGGAGAAGGGTGGCACGACACCAAAATCTACGCAGGAGGGTGCGCAATCGCATGCACCACAACCAGTGCATGGTGGAACAGAAGAACCGCTTTTGGGGCACAGTTCCCCTAGACAGGAGTTCATATGTAAGATGAGGAACTCAGAGGAGGAGACCTTTACTAAGTGCCAAAGTGTTATCCGCAGGATAAGAGCGGCAATGACGAGAGCAAGGAACATCAGCATGGATGTTCAGAGCGGAGTATCAGAATTAGAGGAACTCATCGATATAATGAAGAGCTACAGGGAAAACTGGAAGGCTGCAGAAATGGAAAAGGAAGCGAGTAGGGCTCTTGAGATTACCAGGAATAACAGGAACGACGATGTCTCCACACCTGTTAGTTCCCTCAATAAGAGAGGCGCCTCAAGCCCCGCGGATACCCGCCCGGAAAAGAGGCCGAGAGGAAAACCGACGGACACGGCGCAGCTCAAGGATACAGTGAACGAGGAATGGAAAACAGTGAAGAGCAAGAAAACGGCAAGGAAGGAGAAAAAGGAGCGACAAAAAATTGTGAAAGAACGTCCAGAGGCTGTAATCATCCACCCAACCGAGGGGCGCAGCTACGCTGACGTTCTGAGGAACATACGGAACAAAATAAAACCAGAGGAATCGGAGATAGCGATACGAGCCGTCCGGAAGACGAAAACAGGTGCTATTCTCATTGAAATGGGTAAAGGAGGCAAAAGAGACGAGTTCAGTGAGAACCTAAAGAGCGTCCTAAATCAAGAGGCAACCGTAAAGGACCTTGTACCTACGGTCACGTTAGAAATTCGGGACCTGGATGCCCTCACAACCACTGAGGAAGTTTTGGCAGCGGTACAAAGAGAAGCGGGCGAAATGAATCCGGATATATCCGTTCGTATAACCGGGGCGAACAGCCGGGAGCAGAAAAGAGCCTTTGTAACAACCTCTGCAGGTTGTGCGAATGCGCTTCTGAAACTACAGAGGATCAAAATAGGCTGGACAAGCTGTAGAATAACTATCAGGGAAGAACCGACACGCTGTTTTCGATGCTTCGGAATAGGTCACAGACGGTGGGAGTGTGATGGACCGGACAGGTCAGACCTATGTATGAAATGTGGAGAAAAGGGGCATAAGAGAAAAGAATGCCGAAACGAAATGAAATGTTGTATTTGCTCTGCCGGGTCGGGAAGATCTCTGAATCACCTCCCGGGATCGCGGGGTTGTGAGAGGACCTTACGGAAGGCAGCATGAAGATATTGCAGCTAAATATGCATAGAGGGAGGGTGGCTTTTTCTTTGCTATCGCAGATAGTCAGGGAGCAGGAAGTTGACGTAGCTGTTATAAGCGAACAGTATGCAGCTAAAAATAGCGGATTCTGGCTGGGTGATGACACATCTACAGCGGCTATATGGATAACGGATAACCAGGGCCCCCGACCGAGAAGATCTGGTAGGGGGGATTGTTTCACCTGGATACAGTTTGACGATATTACTCTAATGAGTTGTTATCTGACTCCCAATGATGACGTGGGAACCTTTGAGGAGAAATTGGCCAGAATCGAGGATACAATAACGCAGATTGGCGGCAACCTCATAGTGGCAGGCGACTTTAACTCCAGAGCTGTAAAGTGGGGAATGCGGAATACCAACCCAAGAGGCAGACGAATTGTGGAGATGGCAGCTCGAACCGGCCTGATCTTCGCGAATTTGGGGAGCGTATCTACCTTTAGACGACCGGGATGCGAGGGCACTATCCCTGATATAACTATGGTCTCGGAGAGCATATGTCACAGAGTCAGGGACTGGAAGGTATTGGAAATATATACGGGTAGTGATCATCAGTACATATCGTACACCTTTGCTTCGAGAAATAGAGGAGGGGAGAACAATTACACTCCGAACAGTAGAGGATGGGATGCACGAAAATTGGATAAAAATCGGCTGATCTTGGAGGTTGACAGATTGTGTGGCAGTATTGAGCTCTCGGACGACGCGAGGACGAGAGTAGAACAAACTATGAAGATAATAGGACGCGGGTGTAGGAAGGCAATGCCATTGTTGAGACCCCCGAATAGCAGGAGGAAGGCTGTGTACTGGTGGGACGAAAATATTGCAGCACTCAGGCGAGAGTGTCTACGACTACGACGGAGGTACACTAGAGGTAGACCCAACGGACCGGCCGTTGACGAAATGCGATTATACAAAGAGGCAAAGAAATCTCTGAAGGAGGCGATATCGCGCAAGAAAAAACAGGCGTTCCAGGAACTACGCGATGACATAAACCTAAACCCTTACGGATTAGGATACAAAATTGTAATGGACAAACTGAACAGGAGGAAACCAGTGGGAATTATGGACGAACGAGTTATGAGAAATATAGTGGATACACTATTCCCTACTCATGAATCGAGGATCGAACAACGGCAGAATACACTCGGTATAGAATTCTTACCATTTACCGAAGAGGAGCTGAAAATAGCTGCAGCCGGACTAAAACCCGGCAAGGCACCGGGGCCCGATGGCATCCCGCCTGAGGTAATGCGGGAAATTGCCGAACAAAGACCGCAACTCTTACTGGGAACAACGCGTGCCTAAGAGAATGTATTTTCCCCGAAATATGGAAGAAACAACGATTGGTGTTAATAAGCAAGGGAAAGGGCGACCCAGAGCACCCATCCGCGTACAGGCCACTGTGCATGCTGGATACGTCAGGAAAGCTGCTCGAGAGGCTTTTGAAGCCACGGCTTACCGCTGCTATTGAGGATAGAGGAGGACTGTCTGCCCGGCAATATGGTTTTCGACCCAGTCGGTCAACAATTGGCGCTTTGAGAGAGGTGACTGAAGCAGCTATGGTCACACAGCGTGGGAGTCACTTTACGAGGCCTGTGGTACTGCTTGCCACTTTGGACGTCAAAAACGCGTTTAACAGCCTTAGATGGAGCGATGTACTGGATGCTTTGGAGAACAATTTCTGTGTGCCACATTACATTCTGGCCATGATAAGTAGTTATTTGAGTAACAGGCAGCTGGTGTATAGCACAAGCTCGGGATCAAGAGTGAAACAAGTAACATCTGGAGCGGCACAAGGATCTATCCTCGGCCCCGACCTGTGGAACGTTAGCTATGATGGAATTCTGAGGGAGGATATGCCGGACGGAACTTTCTTGGTTGGATACGCAGACGATATCGCAGCTGTTATCACGGCCAGGAACACGGAAGAGGCACAACGAAAATTGAGACGCGTTATGCTAAGGACAAAAGCATGGTTGGATTCCCACGGCCTAGACCTGGCCATGCATAAAACGGAATTGCTGCTAATCACTGGTCGTCGTATCCCCTTGCATGTGGACATGAGCATTGGAAACGAGACAATTAGGACCGAGAGCTCGGTGAAATACCTAGGAATAAGGCTGGACCCCAGACTGACATTCTCGTATCAGATTCAGTACTCCGCTAACAAGGCCCAGAAGATCGTCGGACAGCTCAGCAGATTAATGGCGAATATTGGAGGACCGCTACCGGCGAGACGGAGACTCCTGATGGATGTTGGAAACAGCATCATGCTTTATGGGAGCGAAATTTGGGCCGAAACACTAGATGTTAAGAAGAGGGCAAACTCACTTGTATCGGTACAGAGAACGGCTGCATTGCGTGTCGCGTCGGCGTACCGTACAGTGTCCGCTCCGGCCGTACTGGTGATAGCGGGTATAATCCCTGTGGATCTGCTGGCGGCAGAGCGGATGGAGAATTATAAGGCGAAATCGGCTGGAAATCATATAACCGGTTACTTCAGGGAAAACACCATTTCAAAATGGCAACAACGATGGAACGAGGAGGATAGAGGAAGATGGACCGCGAGACTTATCCCGGACATAAAGCCATGGATCGGTCGGAAATTTGGAGAGATAAACTACTACGTTACACAGATGCTATCGGGTCACGGATATTTTAGGAAATATCTGCACAGAATGGGCAAGGCCGCCTCCCCGTACTGTCTGTACGAGGAAGGGGAGATAATTGATGACGCAGAGCACACTGTTTTCGAGTGTGCACGCTGGCAGAGCTATCGCTCTGTACTGACGTCAATAGTCGGAACGATCACAGCCGCTAATATTGTCGGCGTTATGACTGCGAGTAGTGAAAATTGGACCTCGGTAGTGAATTACATAGAGCGCATTCTGAGACGGAAGAAGATAGATCTTGAAGCTGCAGAACGAGTAAGCATGTCGGCATAGGTGATACTGTCACACGTGCCGGGCGTAACCGAGACGATGATCTAGACGAAAGGAATAGTGGAGGCGCTTAGATGACTCCTCAACTTTCGATTCGCAATCCGGACGCGGATATGAACATGAAGGGGCCAAAGGGCCAAAAGGACTCCACTCCGAAGTAATACCACCGTAGTTCCGGAGTGGGTACAAACAAGTCCACAGGAGACGAGGGGGGGATTTAGTGGGTGAGGGCCCCACACACGGAGGATGTGACGACTTCCTCTATGGTGCGGTTAGGTACATTTGCCCCTCCTCGGCGTGAAAAAAAAAAAAAAAAAAAAAAAAAAAAATACCAGCTATACCAGCTATACCAGCTATATCAGCTATACCAGCTATACCTGCTATACCAGCTATATTAGCTACACAAGCTATATCAGCTACACCAGCTATACCAGCTATATCAGCTATACCAGCTATACCAGCTATACCTGCTATACCAGCTATATCAGCTATACCAGCTATACTAGCAAGCTGTACTAGCTATCCTAGCAAGCTGTACCAGCTATAGCAGCTACACCAGCTATATCAGCTATATCAGCTATACCAGCTATACCTGCTATACCAGCTATATCAGCTTTACCTGCTATACGAGCTATATCAGCTATACCAGCTATACCTGATATGACATGATGATCTAGTTGATCAAATAAACAATTTAAACATTGAGGTAGAACATGTTTATCTAAAACCTGGCAATGACAAAAAAAATAATAAAAAAAATTAAATTAAAATAGACAAAACCAAAAACCAAAAAAGTAGATCGTTATCAGATATAAAGTAGATCGTGAGCAGATACAAAGCAGATCGTGATCAGATGTAAAGTAGATCGTGATCAGATACAAAGCAGATCAAAATCAATATCAAAAAATTAATATACTGAAATCATATAAATTGCTGTATATATAGGAGATCATCTTGATTTCAGCTATTTTTGCGAAGAGGTATAAAAGTAACGAAAAAAAATTTGTTATAATCTAGGGTCAAAACAAAACCTCAGCCAGTGTAAGATGAGAAGAGGATTTGTAAACAACTTAATAAATAAAGTACCTGTTGAATTACATCTACCTGGTTATCAGTTTTGTGGACCTGGTACAAAACTTGAAAAACGTTTAGCAAGAGGAGATAAGGGTATAAATTTATTAGACGCAGCTTGTAGAGAGCACGATATTGCATATTCGCAATCAAAAGATATAGACACAAGACATCAAGCAGATCAAATATTAGCTGAAAAAGCCTGGCAACGAGTTAAATCTAAAGATAGTGATATTAAAGGACATGCTAACGCGTGGTTTGTGACAAACGCTATGAAAGCTAAAGTGAAATTTGGATTAGGTTTGAAGGAGCAGAGACATAAGAAAAGAAAAAATTCAAAAAGAATGAGAAAAGGAAAAATGAATAAGTGTAATAAGAAATTATTCACAGCTACTGTGAGAAAAACTTTAAAACAATTGAAAGAACAGAAACCCCTTGGTATAAATGATGCTGTTAAAATAGCTCAAAAGGCTATTCATTCAAATTTTAAAGGGAAAAAGCGAGCAGACATTATAATACCGAGAGTTATACCTGTACCGAAAATTGGAGGATTTCTTCCACTTATTCCCGTACTAACAGCATTGTCAGCGCTTGGTGGTTTGGCAAGTGGAGGATCCGCTATTGTCAAAGCAGTAAATGCTATCAAAAATGGAAAAGAACAATTGGCTGAAGCTAACCGTCATAATAGATATATGGAATCAATTGCAATGGGTAAAGGGTTGTACCTCAAACCATATAAAACTGGATATGGTCTCTACTATAGTCCAGCTCCAAAAAACTATTAGATAACCTTCCCAATCGCCCATTAACAGATTTGGATTTGAATAAATATGGAAGACATCTCAAACATTCTAGGGGTGTTTTCATGCGTGATTCTTTACCTGAAAAACCATTCAAACAAGAATGCGGCATTGTTAATTTAGATGATACAAATGGTATGGGAACACATTGGGTAGCATATTATAAAAACCACAACTATAAGGAATACTTTGATAGCTTTGGAAACTTACAACCACCACTTGAGATTGTCAACTACTTAAAATTTCCTATTGAACATAATTATGAACGAAAACAAAAATTTAATACATTTAATTGTTGGCACTTGTGTTTAAAATTTTTATTCAATAAATATAATAATAATAAAAAATAAAATACATCGTCCCGCACTAACACAACCTACTATTAAATTTTTAAAGAAGGGGAACAAAAATGGTAACATCAGCTGAATTGGAAGAACTATTAATAAAAATATAGATTTATTTATGAAACTTATAAATGAACTAAGAATATGTAACATTAGTAAAATAAGTAATCCATTTTTATTTATTAATATGTCATACGTTTGTATTATTGTGAAAATACTTATTCACAATCTTTC
The DNA here is from genome assembly GCA_932273835.1 of Sarcophaga variegata. NCBI lineage: Eukaryota > Metazoa > Arthropoda > Insecta > Diptera > Sarcophagidae > Sarcophaga > Sarcophaga variegata. The sequence goes on along the minus strand of OW026358.1, from coordinate 44,622,849 downwards.
AACATTTGTCGATGTTAAACATTCTATACACAATATTTGTTAACACTTAAGTTATTTAATCTGTATAAACGTATTTTTAAATTCGAATCTGTAAAAATCTGAAAAAAAGAAATATGTAATAAAATTTTCAAAAAATAAAAAACTAATTTGTTTTAATTAATCCCTTTATTCTATAATTTCATTTATTTAAAACAGTAAAACTAAAAAATTCTAAATCCTTAAAAACAAGTCTATTTATACTCTGGGGTGTTGTAGATCAATCAGTAAATTCAATAATGTGAAAACAGATATTACTTATACTTATGCGTGAAAAAAAAACGCACAGGCACAACTATACGTTTCTTTCTCATCAAATTAAAAACAACCGCACAACCAACCTACCCTTTCTTAATAGTTTATATTTCTATTTCTTCTACCTGTGATCATGAGCAGTGCGTGTCAAGAATTTACTATTAAAAAAAAAAACGATCATACACATTACATGTTACGCACACACTCATTCTGTCCGTCCAAACATTCGTACATACGTATATACATTTTCACATTACAGTCTACTTGTACTCTGGGATGTAGATGAGGAAACGTGCACACACTCATTCTGTCCGTCCAACCATTCGTTTGAAAAGCAATACAAATGAAAGGACCAACAAAAAGCAGGTATGATCCCAAATTTGTAGGGAAAAATTGAAAATAAAAATGATTTAATTCTTTTCCAGATATGAATTCTCCCAAATTTTAACACACACACACACACATACACATTAAAAAGCATTACCTTTTCATAATACATGTTACAAACCTAAAGACCGATCGCACACAATTCATTTAACAATTCTGCAATGTTTTTACTCTTTTACAGCTATGCATGCTCCTAAATTTGTATGGAATAAGTGCCCCCGAAACCCCATAAACATACTACTTATACGGTTAATCCTTTATAGTATGGAAGTTCGAAACACCAACGGCTATGAAAAACTCTTAGAAAAACAAACTGCCGAAAAATTTACGCATTTAACAAGAAAGTTCGAACTACTTCCATGTTATCTAACGACCGTTTCAAGAAGGACTTTTGCAAGAAATTGAGAAATTTAGTAAAACAAATAATATTTCAAAGGAAACTGCCTCCGGGAGGGAGGGATGCATGCAAACAAGCTAAAGTTTCTGATTGTGGTCAACGTGGCGACCACCAGGACGATCCTGGTTTTGCTGTATTCAAGTTGACACGCAGCCTCCTCGTGGCCCCTCCGGGATGGCATTCTAGCACCCGCTAGATGTTAACTAATGCGTGCAGCGAATGTCCAATCCCCTGGAGGTTAAATTTGGGTTGTGCGTAGGGCTTGGAACCCACCACGTAAAAACAAAGATCCAGTGAAAACCAAGACAGTATCCTATAAAAAGATCCCCTCTAAAGTTGACGACCACGGCAAACGTATAAAGGACTATGATTTACGTATTGGCACATGGAACGTCCGCACTCTTTACAGGGTAGGCGCTTCCGCCCAGCTGGCGGATGCCCTCATTAAATGTAGGACTGACATCACTGCCATTCAGGAAATGCGATGGACAGGACAAGGATGCAAAAGGCTTGCATCTTGCGATGTATACTACAGCTGCCATGAAAACAAGCACGAATTTGGATGCGGATTTGTGGTTAATAAGAGACTTCGTCACCTTGTCTCTGGGTTCACACCTGTGAACGAAAGAATAGCCACAATCCGCATCAAGGCAAAATTTTACAACATCAGCCTAATATGTGCTCACGCCCCGACGGAAGAAAAGGACGATGTGGTTAAGGATGCCTTCTATGCTAAACTCGAGGACGTATACGATAAGTGCCCGGCCCATGACGCCAAAATCGTCCTCGGGGATTTTAATGCAAAGGTCGGGCGGGAAGGTATCTTTGGCCCCACTGTCGGACAGTTCAGCCTCCACGCAAACACTACCTCCAATGGTATGAGGCTGATCGATTTCGCCGCGGCGCGTAACATGGTAGTATGTAGCACTAAGTTTCAACATCTCGACATTCACAAGGCCACATGGATGTCCCCTGATCGGTCAACATCTAACCAGATCGATCATATTGTGATAGACGGAAGGCACGTATCCAGTGTACTAGATGTGCGCACATTCAGAGGTCCAAACATCGACTCGGACCACTACCTTGTCGCAGCCAAGTTTCGATTGCGCATTAGCGCTTCGAGGTCTGCGCACTCTAGTGCATTGCGAAAGCTGGACGTTAAGAAGCTGCGATCACAAAGGACAGCTGAGGCGTTCTCCGCTCAACTCTCGGATAAGCTCCGTCGTTCCCCATCTAATCTCAACGACATTGGCGGACTGTGGGCCAGCATCTCCCACTCCTTGCGCACTACTGCGGAAACAGTCCTTGGTTTCGAACGCCCACCCCAACGAAATCAATGGTACGATGAGGAGTGTCGCGAGGCAACTGCAGCGAAAAACGCCGCATACAAGAAAACGTTGCAGTCTGCCGCTACGCGAGCCATTGTCGAGAACTATAGAGAGAAGAGAAGGGATGAGAGACGCCTTTTCAGACGCAAGAAGAGGGAGCAGGAAAGGCGTGAGCGTGAGGAAGTCGAGATGTATAGATGTAGGAATGACGCTCGAAAATTCTATCAAAAGGTTAAGCGTCTAACCGAGGGTTATAAACCCGGAGCGTCTTCCTGCAAGGACGAAAATGGAAACTTAGTAACAGATCCGCAGGGAGTACTGAGGTTATGGAGGAAACACTTCTCTACTCTGCTACAAGGCGATGACGACACCAATACCGCCTTTAGAGATGATGTTCCGAACCCGATCGATGACGACGGCGTGGAGTTTCCACCGCCTACCCATGAAGAGGTCAAAGTCGCGATTACACGCCTTAAAAACAATAAATCGGCAGGTCCTGATGGCCTCCCCGCTGAATTGTTTAAGACCGGATGTAATGAGTTGGTAGGGCGCATGCACCAGCTTATTTACAAAATATGGCTAGAGGAAAGTATGCCCAACGATTGGAACCTCAGTGTCCTCTGTCCTGTCCTGAAAAAGGGAGACCCTACTATATGCGCCAACTATAGGGGTATAAGCCTTCTCCCTATCGCATATAAGGTTCTTACAGGCGTATTGTGTGAACGACTGAAGCCACTCGTCAAAACACTGATTGGACCTTATCAGTGCGGCTTCAGACCTGGCAAGTCCACCATCGACCAGACCTTCACACTACGCCAAATCCTGGAAAAGACCCACGAGAAGCAAGTCGACACACACCATCTTTTTGTCGACTATAAGGCTGCCTTTGATAGCCCCATAAGGGATCGTGTTTTTGCCGCAATGTCTGAGCTCGGTATACCTGCGAAACTGATAAGGCTATGCAGAATGACGTTGAGCAATTCCTGTAGTTCCGTCAAGGTAGGAATGGACCTCTCCGAGCCTTTTGATACCGTGCGAGGTTTCAGACAAGGCGACCCCTTATCATGCGACCTCTTCAACTTCGTCATGGAGAGTGTTCTGCGAAAGGCAGGAGTGCATCGCAGTTGCACTATTTTTCAAAAAAGTGTCCAGTTGCTTGCGTACGCTGACGACATTGACATCATAGGGCGTACGAAGCGAGATGTTACTGCTGCCTTTAGTGCTATTGAACGCGAATCTACCAAGATGGGTTTGGCAGTAAATGAGGGCAAAACAAAGTATATGTTATCGACGAGTCGAGACGCGCGGCGTATTGATTCTCAGATTACGGCCGATAACTATACTTTTGATACGGTCAAGGAATTCATCTATCTTGGCTCCGCCGTTACCACCAGAAATAATGTCAGTCTGGAGATCAAGCGCAGGAACACTCTTGCCAACAGGTGCTACTATGGTCTCAATAGGCAATTGAGTAGCAGAGACCTCTCTAGTACGACAAAACTAACACTCTACAAGACACTTATCATACCCGTGCTTCTTTATGGCGCAGAGGCATGGACCCTATTAAGTACAGATGCAGCGGCCTTGAGAGTGTTCGAGAGAAAAGTACTGCGCAAGATCTTCGGTCCAGTGCGAGTTGGCGATGATTTCCGTATCCGATACAACAGTGAGCTGTATGAGCTCCTCAACGACATGGACGTTGTACAGTGTATTAATATCCAGCGGCTGCGCTGGCTCGGCCATGTCATTCGAATGGAGGAGGATGCGCCGGCAAGACGGGTATTTGATGCGGGAATCTGCGAAAGTCGGCGAAGAGGACGACCTTGCATCCGTTGGAAGGACCAAATCGAGGAAGCCCTGTCATCGATTGGTGTGACCAACTGGCGTAGGCGCGCACGAAGCAGAGGCGCCTGGAAGGATGTGTTGCAGCAGGCCGAAATCCGATAAACGGGTTGTTATGGCCAATTAAGTAAGTAAGTAAGGAAACTACCTCCAATCAATATTGCTCCAGCCTACGGCGAATTTATACCTCTTTTAAGCCTACTTTACAAAAATGTCTATACATGAAACATCGATATAAGGTGCGCGTCAAAATGATAATATCACTTAATATTTGCTCAATTCATCCAAACTGTAGAATGTTATGTATGGCCAACTTATTTAAAAAAAAACTATGTTCAAATAAGTGAATAAGAAGCCAATTTTGCTTTTAGAGGTGTTATGTTATTTAAAATTATATAAATAAGCGCAAAATGCAGTGCAAGCTGTTGCAGATTGGCACTTTCAGTTCATCTTTTGTCCGGTACGCACAAGCAGTCCCTACAAATTTTCAATGGGATTTAAGTCGGAGGAACGTGCTGGCCAATCAAGTACGTTGATATTGTGCTCCTCAAACCACTGTCTGGTCGACTTGCTGACATGAATTGCTGCGTTGTCTTGCTGATAGGTGAAAGTTTTGTCAAAATTTTGGGACAAACACGGTAGCAAAAGTTCGGAAAGAATGCTCTGGTACTCTAAACTATTCATTCGAGTCGGAAGAAAGTAGAGTTCCAGGGTAACATTTGAGCTAAAGTCAGCCCAAACTATACAACAGATCGAGCCGAAATTCCGTTTTGGAAAAACAGGGGCTCCTTCCTTAAATATTGCAATTGAGACCATCTCGTCTTGCCTACAAACCCAAAAATGTATGGAATATCTTATAACATTTTTGAAAAAAATGTTTACCTGATGCCAGTTAGTTGCCATGATGTTTTTAGCAAACTCTTTACACTTAATCTTATGTTGCTTAGTCGGACAAGGAATTTTTTTTAATTTTGCTATGATAAGGTGTAGTTGGGCGTTAAAAGCGCTTAGAATTGTGGTTTTTGAACCCTTTAAGTTCAATTTCTCTTTCATTGTTTCCCCACTTTTCATGGAATTCGAGGTCTTTCGTGAGATTAGCCGGGTTTCACGGGCAGTCAGGACCTTTGGGCGGCCCGTACTTTTTCATTTTCCATAATTTTCGTTGTTTTTTACAAAAATTTGCACAACACACAAAGATCGAACCAGGTTTTTCGTCATTTCACGCACACTTAATCCATGCTCATGAAGTGCCACAATTTGTCCTTGTTCATAAGCTGACAAAGGTTTCCCTTATCGCGTAGATTTTATTTAAATTATATATTCTTACGAAAAAAATAACAGTTACGATACTTTCTGTTTGGATTAACCAATGATTATCATTTTGACGCACTGTATTATGCACTTATTTACATAAATTTAAATAACATAACATAACGGTACACCTCTAAGAGCAAAATTGGCTTCTTATTCACTTATTTGAACGTATAATTTTTTAAATAAGGTGGTCTTACATAACATTCTATAGTTTGGACGAATTGAGCAAATATTAAGTGACCTTAAGATTTTGACGCGCACCTTATATATCTGTGGCATTAAATAATAATAGCTTATGTCGATATTTCGTGTTTAGAGATATTATTAATAATGTTATTTTATACATGATATTTAGCTGAGTGATAGATCCTGAAGAAGAGAATAGGAATATGTAATAAAATGAAAAAACTCTTATGTCAACTTAAGCCATTATCATTCATTGCCACAAATATATATTTTATATAACTTTTGTAATTCTTCGCGTTATATACTATATATATACATAACTAAATTTTATTTTTAATGAACTGTTGTTTTTTAACTGCTATTAACAAAGAGGAATTTAATTTTATAAGACTGAATTTATAATTTTTATATTTTTTTAAAGTTTAGGAAATATTTTTACTGTCTGTTTGTATCTCTGCTACAACTTTTCAGCAAGCTCTAGTTTACAAAACTCTTGTAAAATTACTGAAAAAATTGGTTGTCCCAAAAATATGCATGTGTTAATAGAATTAAAAACGAAAAAAAAAGAAAAAGCAGCTAAGCCTAACATAAGTCGTAATGAAGCTCCAATAACAATAAATATAACAAATGAAACTTTCATTATTGTTTTTGATCTATGGATTGCCTGTATAAGTATTTTTATTTTCAGAATCAAAAGAAGCATTGCTTAATTTCATTTTTAAAATGTATGTATGTATATTTGAAAATCGTCCTCTTTCTGTTTTCAATCAGGTGAAATGACTTGGAATGGAGTTGTACTCGAGAATTCTAAACGTAGTATTGTATTGTTGTGGAATGTAAATAAATTTAAGGATATAAATAAATGTAGACACCGTAGTCTAGTATGTAGTATGTTGGCTTATTAGAAGTGAGGCCATTTTTCAAACCCCAGGTCATACATGTCCAGCATAACGAAATATGGAAAATATTTCCGCGGCAGCTTCCTCTCAGCAGATTTCTGATGAAAACTCTGAGCGCCAATAAAATTGCCATGAAAAATGTTTATTCTGTGGTAAGGTATGTCGATCTTATGACATGGGCTGATGCTAAAAAAATATCAAGTCACAAGTGGTGTGGTTGTCCCCACTAGTGAGAGATTTACAGCCAGCAAAACATCGGCAACTGTGACTGGACGGACACCGGAAACTTCAGAACCACATTCATCCTGTGCGTAGGCCGTTTGATTGTCGTTCTGACATCCTCCTCCGGGTAATTTGACTGACTGGACGAACAAAGGAAGATCTTGGAGCCACAATCATCCTGTGGGTAGGCCGTTTGATTGTTGCTCTGAAATCCTCCTTTGGTTGACTTGACTGTGACTAGACTGACCCCGGAGACCTCAGAACCACAATCATTCTGTGCGTAGACTACGGCGACTTCATAGTGCTATTAGGAAAAAGTAAATCTGAAATAATATTAGATAAATAACAAAATGATTGCGCCACTATTTTTATATAAAATATATATTATAAATCTTTCTGTAAGTATGTTTGTTTGTTAGCCAATCACGCCTGAACGCCTTGACCGTTAAAATTTTGACCAAAAGGGGAGAAAAATGGGACAAAGGGAGAAAAATAGGCAAAAATTAGTACTTTTATGCATAAATGTTGTATTTTATCTGTTTTATAGGTAATTTTTTACGATTTAACTTGGTTAAGTTTGCCAAATAGCTATTGTAGGTGTTCCGTTTTAAAGTTCAACCAAAAGGGGTACAAAAAGGGGGAAAGGGTCAAAAACGGGCAAACTGAGTGCATAGCCAATCACGCCTGAACGCCTGGACCGATTTTCTTGAAATTTAGGATATTGATCGAGCTTTTGTCGGTGCACGTTATAGGCAATAAATCTTATCAAAATTTTGACCCAGAGGGGAAAAAAATTGCACACAAAGGGAGAAAAAATGGGCAAAAATTAGTACTTTATGCATAAATGCTGTATTTTATCTATTTTAAAGGTATTTTTTTACGATTTAGCTTGGTTAAGTTTCCCAAATAGCTACTGGAGCTGTTCCGTTTATAAAGTTGGACCAAAAGGGGTCCAAAAAGGGGAAAAGGGGCGAGAAACGGGCAAATTGGGTGTATTTATATTTAGGACTTAGAGTATTCAAAAAACTGGGTTGCTTGTTAAACCGGTTTCCGAATAATTTGAAAAATTGCATTTTTTAAGAAACCGATTTCGAAACCGATAAACCGGTTTTTTATTTATTGTTATTTTTAATGCAAAAATGACCCAATAATAATTTTCTTTTAAATTTAAAGAAAAATTTAAACAATAGGGTGTCCCATGGCCACCTTCTTTGTAGAACTACCTCCCAAACGATGCCTGATTACGAGAAAAAATATTTTTTTATTATTATGTTAGTATTATGTTATTATTTTAGTATTATGTTATTATGTTGTTTTTTTTTAACTTTTCACGAGAACGTTTTAGTTTTGAATTTCAATACAAAACAATTGAAAATCACATTTAAAAATATTTTTAAAAATAAATTTGAAGGAAATACATTACACAAATATCCAGTTAATTATGAATAATAATTTTATTGATTTTGTTTCCCGTTGTCCAGATGATTCAGACGAACGGGCCTAAGTAGTACGCATTCGATCAGTTTCTGATCTCACTTGTCGTTGTTCAAGTGATTCATGCGAACGGGTCTCAGCGGCTTGTACTCGAAGATTTTCAAGTCTCAATGATTCTTGAGGTGTAGGTCGACCAATTGCTTGTCGCTTTGGAGGCATGTTTGCACGGGAACGACGTGGACAATGCGCTTAAATTTATTAGAATCTCACAATGTACCCAATACAATTGAACCCGACAGCATTTTTAAAAATTTTCCAAAATTGAAATGTTTCAAACTTGTGATTGACATTTTACGGGAATGAGTTATACTGAATGTTATTAAAATCATAAATGATTAATCCTAAAATGTCTGGTGTTTGTCCGATCAACACATGATAAAATGCACAGTTTACGATTCAATTCATTTTGAATAATTCCCAGTAGCGCTATCTATAGGAAATTAATAGCACTAACTTAGAAACCAGCGTCGACTTTTAAGCATCAACTTTACTAAAGTTCATATCATGATCAAATGCACAGTTTGTGATTTAATTCGTTTTGAGTAATTTTCAGTGGCGCCACCTGTCTCAAATTGGTCATACCAACTTATAGAACTTTGTCGGCTCATGCGCAACTACTTTGCTAAAGATCTTAACATGATCAAATGCACAGTTTACGATTTAATTGATTTTAAGTAATTTTCAGTGGCACTACCTGTCGGAAATTGCTCATACCAACTTAGAAACCTTCGTCGGCTCATGCGCAACAACTTTGCTAAAGATCATAACATTATTAAATGTACAGTTTAAGATTTAAATCATTTTTAGTAATTTTCAGTGGCGCCACCTGTCGGAAATTGGTCATACCAACTTAGGAACCTTCCACGGCTCATGCGCAACAACTTTGTTAAAGATCATAACATGATCAAATGCATAGATTACGATTCTATTAATTACATAAAAACAAACATTTATATATATAGATTGACAAACTACATAACCCGCGCAACGCCGGGTACAATCTGCTAGTTTATACATAATATTCAGAAATTTACCAAAATTGTACTTTGTATTTTGTAAATTCAATAAAGTTATAAACAGTTACTTATACTTTAATAGTACTTTCTTTCGTATAAGGCTAACACTCATTGAATGACAACTACTCATACAATGCATTGTGATGGAATAAAAAAAAATATCTTATAGTAAGAAGGATAGGAGAAGTAGTGTTTTGCGGACATTGCCAATAGAGTTAGTTACCTTATCGTCATAAATGAGTAAATAGTAAAATGTGCTGGTTCCAGCGAAGATCACACTGAATTCTCATTCCCAGAACATCAAACGCGTATAAATCGCTACACATGATAATATTAATATTATTAATAGTAATATTATTGTTGCGCACCATATGAGGCACTGAAAGGGTTAGCTAATGGACGAGCGAGCATCGAAGAATACCTTCCTGCCCAGAAGCCTTGTTTATGGTGAAATCCCTAAGAACTCTTTTAACTGTTCCAGCACATTAGAGTAATTGATAGCCTTTCGAGTTCGAACAGTAGTTGATTGCATTTCGGCAAGATGGGCTTATTTCCAAATATTTGAGATAAAAGGTTAGCTTTATTAACCGGACTACTTCATTATAAGGGTAGAGATCGAACCAGCATTATTCCCCATCATCTTACTTTAAAGTCGTCCTCCCTATACTGTTATCTACCTGTACTCCTTCATGACTTGGTGATTGCAGTTTGCAGACTAGAATACCCACAAAATCCTTCGAAATGTGCTCTGATGTCAATGACAGCCATTTGAGTTAAATACCTTAAAAGCAAATCATTTCATTACATAAACTGCACTTAATTAATAAAAATAAAAATAGCTATAACCGGCTTTTGCAAAATCCTTATATAAGCTTCATTACAAATTAAATAATTTTTGTATTTATAACACTGTTTTTACATATTTTTTTGATTTTAGTTTAATGGATACTAAATATTTATGCAATGCAAATAGTATACCTCTAAATTAATATTACACAAAATGTAAATTAATGCAATAACACTGCACTCTTAAATAATTAAATTAAATTAATTATGTGTTTACATACATACTTACCTTCGCAAACATAACTGAAAGTGTCATGGATTATAACATACAAAAGTTATTATTTTATTTTTACCACTTCATAATATTCACCCCTATCGTGAATATTATGGGAATAAATTATTTGGGAGTAAACTTTTTTTCCCATCCCAAAAAATCGGTATTGCGAACATATTGGGAATAAAAGTTTTTATTGTGAATTAGTTATAAATGCTGTATAAACAAAAAAATTTATTGTGAATTACCTGTCAACAATTTTTCAAAGAAAAATACAAATCTTAAAAAATTATTAGCGTATATCTTCGTTTTTTGGTGCAGGAAGAGGAGAAACAATCCATGGAAAGTTTGCAGTGAAGATCTAGGTATACTTTTGTAATAATTATTACATATACATATTTTTAATACATCTAATACAAATATAATTTAGGAGACGGCGGGTATATCTCTGAGCCATGGATGCTAGTACCCTATAGAAATGCCGCAGACGGATCAGCAGAAGCAAAACTTAACGAAGTGCATTCTCGAGAGCGTTATATTGTGGAGAGGACCAACGGAGTTCTTAAAACCAAATGGCGTTGTTTGCTTGGAGCACGAGAGTTACACTACTCCCCAAAGAAAAGTGCTCAAATGGTTAATATTTGCAGTGCGTTACATAATCTATGCATATATTGTAAGTGCGACTCACCACTTGTAAACACAGTTTTATATGAAACGCACGAGCAGGAAAATGTTGATGAAGTTATTCAAGGAACACGTCTGAATAAAGCTGAACGCATTCGTACTGGCATAGCAAGTTCACTTTCATCACTTTTACATATAAGTACATACATAAAAACAAAACAAAATAAAACCAGTCTTCTCTGGAATACTTAAACCTAAAAAACAGTCTTCTTTGAAAATATCACACTCCAACTTGTACTAGTATTACATTTGCGTTCCTTAAATTAAACAATGTACACAGTTTAAAAAAAACAACGCCAAAACAATTTGCAACTTACATGTTCTCTTCTTGTTCCCATTGGCAAGTGTTGCGAATTAATTTTACAAAATAATTTTTGGGAATAAACATTGGCGATACAATATTTTTTGTGTTTGTGAACTTACTCCCAAAAAAATTTTTTGGGAATGATTCACAATCTGAAATGGGGAAATTTGGGAATTTTTTAATGGGAATAATTATTTGCGATAGGTGTGATTATGTGCCAAAAACAACAATTATTGTTGGCTCTATATTGGTCACAGCCCGATATGTTGCCTTTTAAATATTGCAGTCTGTTAAGGCTGATGACCGTATTTATAAATAAATTATAAATAAATAAATTTCTATTACCACTACCAATAACATCATTTCCAAATATAAAAACAAGAAAAGAAAGCAATTTTTATTTTAAAACACAAAAAGAGGTTATTGTTCGGTGCACTTCGCCACCTTAGCTCATATGAAATAAAATTTGTATGTAAAAACATAAATGTGTAAAGAACTTTGAAGTTTGTTTAAAGTCATTGTTGTTATACAGTATATTAATCAAATATATTGTTACGAAAATGGAAACGGTGTACAAATTCGTTTAACATTAAAATGAGCAAAAGCTACACAAACAAATACAACGAACTTGTTACAAGTAAACAAACAACATCAGAATGAAATAAAAGGGGATAGACAAGTAAGCGACAACGCAACAACAAGCAATGTGATATACAGACAACAATGAAGTCGCCATAGAGTTCTCGAGAAGGCGAAGCCCCGAACGTTCGACTTCAAGAACCTCCATCAGACTGATTACGTGGGCATATAAAAAAGCAAAGCAAAGCGGGCAACGAGTAGTAAGAATTTAGTCAATTTTTTATGAAAACGCTTTCATTGTGAAGAAAATAGTCGTGGTTTGAGGATCGTCGTTGTAGAGATCCACCGAACATTTGTTGGTGCGTACGCGGACAGGAGTGTAAAGAAGAATAACGAATAAAGCAAATTATTGTTGGATTCATCAAGTTGTAAACGGTGGGACACAAAAGTAATGCGAGCAATAAAGAGTTTAATTGAAACTAAACACATATTTGTTTTTATTTGGTTTTTAATCAACGAACTTATATTTTAAACGTTTTTAAAAAGGTAAAAACGTTACAATATTTATATATTATACTATTATTTGTTCTTCTTATTTTATCCATATACATATCCCTTGGATGATAAATTTCTAAATGCGATAATATTCCTGCAAGGTATAACAAAGCTACGAATATTACGATCATTAACAATGCAAGTTCACTCCGTATGTCTGTAGATATTTTTATTGTGATATGTTTATCATTCTATCCATAATCAGCATGGATTAAATTAGAAAATCATTAAAATATATCCTGATAATTACAGTCATTTCAATTAAATTATATGTATTTGTCAACGTAGCACCTGATATGTTAATTAAATAAATTAGCTCGATGAATTAATAAACTGAATAATAGCTGGTGAAATACATTCTCATAACTACTGCCTAGTTTTTAAATTGGTTTAGTTGTTTAGTTTTTACCTGTAAGAAAAACTAACAAGGACTTCTAAACTTTTACATTTGATAACGGCCATCTTATTGAAGCTACATCTGTCAAATTAATTGTTATTTATTATGCTATCACAACTGACGATGGCAGACAATGACGTGTGTTCGCTGAATGGGCTCAGTAGAAATTAGCAACTGAACCTAAATTCCATCGAAGAATCATCTTCACTGATGAGGCCAGTTTCTTGGTGAATGGATAGTTGAAACAAAAAATTATCGAATTTGTGTAGATACCCATCCACATAAGATCCAAAAAAATTTTCACATTATATACATAATTGGCCATTACAAGCCTTCAGTAAGGATAACGACCTAGCTTCTCACACAACTAATGTTATGTGTGTTAATTTTATACACGAGTGGCGGGACGTACAGTTTAAAATCGACTCCAAACGATAGACTTTTGAGAAACTTTTCATGACATTTTTATTTACTCTCAGAGCCAGAAATGTGCTGAGAGGAAGTCACGGAACAAATATTTTTTTCATATTTCGTTTGTTGGCGATGATTAACCTGGTGTTTGAACATTGGCCTGACGGCTAATAAGGCAACTACTATCTAATAGACTACGACAAATTAGTTCAGAAGTTTTGTAATTGTAAGCAAACTTTTGTGAAGCTGTGTTTATTTAGAGCGGAGAGAATTTTGAGTAACAGAGCGGTCTCCAAGGCGGCTTATATTCTCTTAAAAAAACTCTTATAAGACGCACTCAATGTCGATATCTTTTGTTTTTTATATGTCTAAACTTAAATATGAAGACATTTCAGTTCAAATTAGACTTGGTTTTTTTCGATTTTCGAAAAGATGTCGGTAACTAATTCTACTTGATAGCATTACCAAACCAGTCTAACTTCCAATTGTAGTGGTTGTTCAGCCAAGCTTAGGTACACTAGAATCCAAGCGTAAGCTTTAGGTTTAGGCAGAATGTCATACTTAGATACTACAGATAATCCTGACAGCTGTTTACACAATTCGACGGACCTCCAGTGGACAGAATACTTATTAGCAAAAACTTGGCCATATTGACTATCTAATCGTAACTCAACAAATCTATATTTGCTAAAAACTATTTAACGCAACAAATTTGAAAATAAACTTACTTTAAATTAAAATTGAAGAGTATATTTTATGGAATTCGTATGTCTCTCTTTTGCTTCGTTTCGCTTAGGAGATGTAGCATTTACATGCATTACTTACAAATTACGCCGAAAGAATAGCCACTGATATTGAAAGTTTTTGGTCTACCGAACCAATAAGTTAAAGGTATTTGATTTATGCAAAAGGTATCTTCTCAATTGATCCCAAAATTATATTTTTTAAGAGACTTCATCAGTGTACTTATTCTGTTTTTGTTTTGATTTACTTTTATGGTTACGATGAATTTTGATAAATTGATATCGCACTTGGATAAACTGTAATAAATATTTATTTACCTTAACCTACTCCAGTCGTTTATTGTTGTAAACAATTTTATTAGTAAATACAGTCAACCCTCTTATAACGCGGATTCTCAGAACGCGGTTTCCATATAACGCGGAGCTGAAATTGCGGCAGCCGTCCTATAACGTGGTACTCTCAGAACGCGGTTTCCATATAACGCGGTTTCCACATAAGGCGGTGCTGAGATTGCGGCAGCCCTCCTATAACGCGGTCCTCTTACAGCATGGTTTCCGTTCAACAACATCCCATAAGTTAATGACACCCCATAATTAATGACTCTAGTACCTAGATATTGTAAGAGGGTTTAATGTAAGATTTATTTTCGACGCAAAAGCACAGCCGAGATATACAAACAGCATGTTTATATAAACATGCCAGCTTATCTCATAGCCGTCTACGACATCCGTTTCAGTCATCTAAGAGCTCTTTCACAGTACATACGTTTTGCTGGTGACCAAGTCTTTCCAAAAAAATTTCTGCAACTCATATCTGACAGTGAGGATGAATGTTCAAAAATTGTATAATTTTACAAAAGTCTTTCTTATTTTTGTTGGAAAACAGTCTTTTAGTTTAATTTTGTTTAATTTTTTTTACCAATCTTTATATGAACTCTTTAATTCAATAAAAATAACTTATAATTTATCTTGTCTTGGTCTCCATATAACGCGGTACGAATGATAGGATTTGTACTAATTCTGAGTTTCTTATAGCGCGGTTTCCGCACAACGCGGTAGACGGATTCCATACAACGCGCTACGATTTAGCCTGGTTTGTATGGTTAAATCCGGGTTTCTTATAGCGCGGTTTCCATACAACGCGGTACGCATTCACCGTGTTATAGGAGGGTTGACTGTAATGTGATAATAATAACCAAGTCCATATCGAACCCATATCGTTTTTAATATGCACATACAAGAACGTCTATTAATTTGAAACAGTTCTGTAAACTAACCGTTGCACTCTCAGTAAAATTTTCTTCAGGTTTATGGTTTATTGGTTTATGTATATACACTTTTACTTTTTTATTTTTTAATTCATTTATTTGTACAAAATATTAATTTACATACAAATCTGGTCCCAGCGTCTCTTAGCCATTATTGGGACAAGTTGGCAAAATCTACAATGTACTTAACAAATACATATAATCATAAAAAAATTATTACATGGGTTTTGTTTTTCCTAAATAAATTTTATAAAGATAAAAAGAAAATTTATATCAAAAGAGAAACGTTTTTAAAGAAAAAAGAAAAAATACATCTACAAGAGTGTTTCAAGGTTATTTAATAGCATTTGCTTACAATATATTTTACATAATGATATGCGAGTGTCACGAGCCAAATTATTAAATTTAGTACCGCCAAGATAATCTATTCTTTGTTTAGTAGTTTCAAGTCTGCATCTAGAAACTCTTAAAAAATCCCTATTTCTTGTATTGAAATATAATTGATTTTGGGAAAATGTTATAGTATGATTACCGATTTGGTTTATACATTTAAAAACAAACATCAAAACCTGGTATTCATGCAAACCATAAATTGGTAAGATTGTTTTGCTAACGTCTTTATGCAACGAGATAGTTGAATACATTAAACGTAATTTATATACAATTGTTATATACTTTGTTTTGCAAAATTTGTAGGGATTTCAGTGAGGTGTTGTTCTTGTTGTGAGCATATACAATGGCAAGATAGTTCAAACGCGATTCTATCAGTAGTGTGTTTATGTATGTTCGGGGGCACTTATTCCATACAAATTTAGGAGCATGCATAGCTGTAAAAGAGTAAGAACATTGCAGAATTGTTAAATGAAGTGTGTGCGATCGGTCTTTAGGTTTGTAACATATATTATGAAAAGGTAATGCTTTTTAATGTCTATGTGTGTGTTAAAATTTGGGAGAATGCATATCTGGAAAAGAATTAAATCATTTTTATTTTCAATTTTTCCCTACAAATTTGGGATCATACCTGCTTTTTGTTGGTCCTTTCATTTGTATTGCTTTTCAAACGAATGGTTGGACGGACAGAATGAGTGTGTGCACGTTTCCTCATCTACATCCCAGAGTACAAGTAGACTGTAATGTGAAAATGTATATACGTATGTACGAATGTTTGGACGGACAGAATGAGTGTGTGCGTAACATGTAATGATCGTTTTTTTTAATAGTAAATTCTTGGCACGTATTGCTCATGAACACAGGTAGAAGAAATAGAAATATAAACTGATAAGAAAGGGTAGAAGGATCTTTAATTTTAAATGTGATAAGAAAGAAACGTATAGTTATGCATGTGGGTATTTTTTTTCACGCATAAGTAGAATATCTGTTTTTATATAATTGAATTTACTGATTGATTTACAACATCCCAGAGTATAAATAGACTTGTTTTAAGGATATAGATTTTTTTTAGTTTTACTGTTTTGAATAAATAAAATTATAGAATAAAGGGATTAATTAAAACAAATTAGTTTTTTTTCTTAGGTATACATATTTTATTTTTAGATTTTGTTATTTTCTACAATACAATACATATATCTATTTAACATAATAATAGTTAAACATTCATTTATACAGATTAAATAGCTTAAGTGTTAACAAATATTGTGTATAAAATGTTTGGCATCTGCGAATGCTTTCTGAGTAAATTTTTTCACAGTTAGATCTATGTATAATATTATTAACACATATAAATGGATTACTTATTTTACTAATGTTACATATTCTTAGTTCATTTATAAGTTTCATAAATAAATTTAATAGTTTTTTGGAGCTGGACTATAGTGGACACCATATGCAGTTTTATATGGTTTGAGATATAACCCTTTTCCCATTGCAATTGATTCCATATATCTATTATGACGGTTAGCTTCAGCCAATTGTTCTTTTCCATTTTTGATAGCATTTACTGCTTTAACAATAGCGGATCCTCCACTTGCCAAACCACCAAGCGCTGACAATGCTGTTAGTACGGGAATAAGTGGAAGAAATCCTCCAATTTTCGGTACAGGTATAACTCTCGGTATTATAATGTCTGCTCGCTTTTTCCCTTTAAAATTTGAATGAATAGTCTTTTGAGCTATTTTAACAGCATCATTTATATCAAGGGGTTTCTGTTCTTTCAATTGTTTTAAAGTTTTTCTCACAGTAGCTGTGAGCTTATTACACTTATTCATTTTTCCTTTTCTCATTCTTTTTGAATTTTTTCTTTTCTTATGTCTCTGCTCCTTCAAACCTAATCCAAATTTCACTTTAGCTTTCATAGCGTTTGTCACAAACCACGCGTTAGCATGTCCTTTAATATCACTATCTTTAGATTTAACTCGTTGCCAGGCTTTTTCAGCTAATATTTGATCTGCTTGATGTCTTGTGTCTATATCTTTTGATTGCGAATATGCAATATCGTGCTCTCTACAAGCTGCGTCTAATAAATTTATACCCTTATCTCCTCTTGCTAAACGTTTTTCAAGTTTTGTACCAGGTCCACAAAACTGATAACCAGGTAGATGTAATTCAACAGGTACTTTATTTATTAAGTTGTTTACAAATCCTCTTCTCATCTTACACTGGCTGAGGTTTTGTTTTGACCCTAGATTATAACAAATTTTTTTTTGTTACTTTTATACCTCTTCGCAAAAATAGCTGAAATCAAGACGATCTCCTATATATACAGCAATTTATATGATTTCAGTATGTTAATTTTTTGATATTGATTTTGATCTGCTTTGTATCTGATCACGATCTACTTTACATCTGATCACGATCTGCTTTGTATCTGCTCACGATCTACTTTATATCTGATAACGATCTACTTTTTTGGGTTTTTGGTTTTGTCTATTTTATTTTAATTTTTTTTATTATTATTTTTTTTTTGACATTGCCATGTTTTAGGTAAACATGTTCTACCTCAACTAGATCATCATGTATTTGTGTTATATATATATATTTTTTTTTTTTGTGTTTATGATTATATTTAGTGAAACCTTCTGCAAATTTATTAATATAAGACATTTCTTTCACTCTTCTAATAAATTATGTTAGCTTCTTTAAGTTCTTCGATAATAAAGATTATTTCGTTTTGATGATTGTTGTGACCAGAACCTTCCGATGAAAGAAGTAAACGTAGTCTGTCAACTAGTTCATTAGGATCATCCCAATGTATTGTAATTTGATCTCAAATTATTTTGTAATTTTAGCATTAAACAACTGCCTTTTGTTAAAATGTTTGTTGTTGTTTCGAATAAATGTTTAATTATTCGTATATATTTGAAGGCTCGTGTTCCTTTCACTTGTTCATTAGGTTCATAGCGACGTTTATGTGCATTGGTATGAATTAAAATCTCTTTATATTTTTTCAAATCATTTTTAGAATAATGGAGAGGTTTTTTATGAAATACTAGTTCAAATAATCCAGGCGTCATTTTCAATTTCATATTCCCTATCCGCATAGTATTATCTCTATTAAATATTAATTTTTCGTTGCCATATCTCCAACTACCGTCTACATCTTGATTAAAACCATAAATTTTATCCAATTGCTTATTATTAATAAGTGTTTGTATATTTTCAAATAATGGAGAGCTTTTCGTCAGCTTTAAACATTGTTTTCTTTTCAAGTTCTTGATACATGTACTTGATACAGGTCTATTATGGTCATAGTTTTTTCATCATCATTATCATCAGTTGAAATATTTTCATACTGAAAATCGTTATTATCACCGTTTACATCATCGTAATCGTTGTCATCATCAATAGTGTTGTCTATATCCTTATGCGTATCTTCAAGTTTTCCGATGATTTCATTATCACCATTTACGTCATTATAATCTTCGTCATCATCTATAGTGTTGTCTACATCCTTATGCTTATCTTCAAGTTTTCCAATGATTTCATTATCACCATTTACGTCATAATAATCTTCGTCATCATCTATAGTGTTGTCTACATCCTTATGCTTATATTCAAGTTTTGAGATGTTTTCATTATCATCATTTACATCATCATAATCATCGTCATCATTAATAGTGTTGTCTATATCCTTATATTTATCTTTAAGTTTTCCAATGATTTTTTTAAGTGGTTTTGTTATTGGTTGAAAGGTATCTTCTAATAAATTAACTCTATCTATTTGATTCAGTTTAATATTTTTTAACTTTTTCTTTAGAACAGCCCTTGTCTTTACAAGATCTTATAACACTTTATTATGGTAATTTTTAGACATTATAATAATTTTTTATATTGAATTTGATCTGGTTATGATCTGCTCGCTATCTGATTATGATCTGCTTTGTATCTGATTACGATCTGTTTTATATCTGATCACGAACTGCTTACTATCTGGTCACGATTTGATTTATACCTGATCACGATCTGCTTGATGGCTTGTGTCTATATCCATTGATTTTGAGTACGCTATATCGTGCTTTCTACAATCTGCATCCAATAAATTATTCCTTTATTTCCTTTATTCTTGCTATTCGTTTTTGAAGTTTTGTATCAGGTCCACAAAACTGATAACCAGGTGGATGTAATTCAACATATAATTTGTTTACTAAGTTGTCTACAAATCTTCTTCTAATCTTACACTGATTAGATTTTTTCTTTTGACTGTAGTTTATAACCATTTTTTTCATTACTTTCATACATCTTCGCATGAAGCACTACACCAGCTTTATCAGCTACACCAGCTATACTAGCAAGCTATACCAGCTATATCAGCTATACCAGCTATACTAGCAAGCTGTACTAGCTATACTAGCAAGCTATACAATCTGTACTAGCTATACTAGCAAGCTGTAATAGCTATATTAGCAAGCTATACAATCTTTACTAGCTATTCTAGCAAGCTGTACCAGCTATAGCAGCTACACCAGCTATATCAGCTATAACAGCTATACCAGCTATACCTGCTATACCAGCTATATCAGCTATACCAGCTATACTAGCAAGCTGTACTAGCTATCCTAGCAAGCTGTACCAGCTATAGCAGCTACACCAGCTATATCAGCTATATCAGCTATACCAGCTACACCAGCTATATCAGCTATATCAGCTATACCAGCTATACCTGCTATACCAGCTATATCAGCTATACCTGCTATACCTGGGATGTTGTAAATCAATCAGTAAATTCAATTATATAAAAACAGATATTCTACTTATGCGTGAAAAAAAAATACCTACATGCATAACTATACATTTCTTTCTTATCACATTTAAAATTAAAGATCCTTCTAATTAAATCATACAAAAAATAAAAAACAACCGCACAACCAACCTACCCTTTCTTATCAGTTTATATTTCTATTTATTCTACCTGTGGTCATGAGCAATACGTGCCAAGAATTTACTATTAAAAAAAAACACGATCATACACATTACATGTTACGCACACACTCATTCTGTCCGTCCAAACATTCGTACATACGTATATACATTTTCAAATTACAGTCTACTTGTACTCTGGGATGTAGATGAGGAAACGTGCACACACTCATTCTGTCCGTCCAACCATTCGTTTGAAAAGCAATACAAATGAAAGGACCAACAAAAAGCAGGTATGATCCCAAATTTGTAGGGAAAATTGAAAATAAAAATGATTTAATTCTTTTCCAGATATGCATTCTCCCAAATTTTAACACACACATAGACATTAAAAAGCATTACCTTTTCATAACGCATGTTACAAACCTAAAGACCGATCGCACACAATTCATTTAACAATTCTGCAATGTTCTTATTCTTTTACAGCTATGCATGCTCCTAAATTTGTATGGAATAAGTGCCCCCGAACATACATAAACACCCTACTTCTATCAAATATCTATATATCATAAGTTTGGAATTAATATCAAGTTTATTTTTGAGTTTATATAGAATTCCAATTGCAGGAGCTATCATCATTTTCAGATCATTTATATGAGAGTCCCAAGAAAAGTTACTCTGTAAAGTAATATCTAAATATTTTGCAGAATATTATTCATGAACAATTTTCCCATCAATAAAAACATTAAAACCGTCCATATTTGCAGTATGCGGCCTGAATCGTATGACCTTTGTTTTGGTGGGATTAATCACAAGACGGTTCTAACGTGCAAATTCAAAAATCAACGCAGAATCCCTCTCAACATTTGTCTTCAAGGCAAGTTCATATTTATAAGGATAAAATAAGGATACATCGTCAGCAAACATGAAAAGTTGTCCAGATAAATTTAAATCCTTAAGATCATTTAAATAAATGGAAAAAATGATGGTCCTAAACCACAACCTTGTGGAACACCATAGTCAACAGATCCAATAAAACTTTCTTCATCATTGACGCTGACATATTGCTTCCTATTCTGGAAATAGCTCTTAAATAACCAAAGTTCTTGACCCCGAACACCATAACACATTAATTTCCGAAACAATATTTCATGGTCAATTAGGTCAAAAGCCTTTTTAAAGTCAAAAAATATTCCCGCAACACCAGAATAACCCTCATCAAGCCCACTACAAATATACTTAATTACATTTAAAACGGCATCTTCTGTACTACACCCATTCATAAATCCGAATTGGTAATTATATAAAAAATTATTTTCCTCTAAATATGTTGAAAGCTTGTCGTATATAATTTTCTCAAAAATTTTATATATTGTAGAAAGTACAGCAATGGGCCTATATTTGTCTACAGATATCGCATTCGCCTCCTTTGGTATTGGAATTATTTTATGAATTTTCAAAACATCCGGATAAACTGATGTGTTAATCATTTTATTAAAAATATCCGTTAAAATAGGATATAACTCAATTCTACATTCCCTAACAAACTTAGGAGATATTTTATCATAACCCGCGCTTTTATTTATTTTAGTACTTGAAATGATTTCATTAATGACAGTGTCAGTAATAGTGCCAAGTTCAAATCGGAGCGAAGTTGTATTTAGAGATCTAAACATATTAAAATGATCTCCAGGTTGTATTTCAATTTCCCTCTTCAGATTAGCCACACTTTCAATGAAATAGTTGTTGAAATAATCTGCCTTAGCTTTATCACTCATTATTGCATGTCCCTACTTACGTATACATACTGTCGTATACATACTGTCCATACTTACGTAGACACCGCAAAGTAATCAACACAATTATTAAAAAGTTTTTGACGTAAGACATCTTCAATTATTTCAGCACCCGTTGTTGTAAAAAATTTAAGTGTAATTTCAAAGGTAAACAATTAAATATTACCCTCATTATATACTTATTGTTTATTGCATCAATATTCCTCTGAAATTATGTATTCGCATCGCACAGAAATATGTGAATATGTTCAATAAACTCATATTGCCACAATTTGTTCATAATAATGGTATGTAATGTACATTTATGTACGTGTAAAACGGCTCAAATTTGCTTGTATATTTTCCGATCTCTCTTCAATTAGGCACACATTTTTTATTTCGTTTACAAAAACTTATCAGAAAATTTGCAAACCAAGAAGACTTTCAGTAAATCAGCCGCACAGTGGCAAGTTTTTGCATCTTTTGTACAAGTTAACACGACTACAAATTAGTTAGAATTTATTTTAATATATTTTTTAAGTGAATACCCATATTTAACATTATTTTATATTTTTGTATTTGTTTAGTCTTCACTTTACTTCCCGTTTCATATTACACCTTTTTTCTGTTACCTAAAAATTGCAAACAGGTCGCAGACATGGTATCAGCATTTTTGGGTAACAGAGAAATATTATAATTTTGTTTTTTAAATAAAATAAGATTCAGCATTTTTAACTAAAGCAAAATATTGTAATTATAATTTTTTAAATAAAGAAAATTTATTCTTAACAGAGTCATAAAACAGTAAACAAGTGTTTTATTAATTGGCGCCCAACGTGGGGCAAAGAAAATTTTTTAGTTAATTTTTTCAAATCCTTGTAAAGAGGAAATTGTAAAGGAGTAAATAAATAAGTGATAATTTTGAAAATTAGAATTTTTAGAAAACAGTGAATCCTGTGTAAATGGTGATTTAAAAACTTTTTGTTAATAAAAATTTTTGTGAAAATTTAATTGTGCGAAACAAATTCCTTTCTGGAAATTAATAATTAAATAATAAAAACTTTATTAAAAATTACAAACTGTAAAACCAAAAGCAACCAAACTAACTTAAAAAAACTGCTAAGAACAAAAATAAAAAAGCAACGAATAAAATAATTTCAAAAAATAAAATAACAGAAAAAATTTATTAAAAAAAAACAAAAAGCAAACAAAAAACTTAATATTTCTGTTTAAACGAACAAATTCCAAAAACAACAAAAATTTAAATGAGCAACAACTCAACATCAGCTACAAGAGGATCAACGACAACCCTTTCACAACATCGAGTTAAGCAACAGCCCTTCAAAGCACCAACGTCAACAGCAACAACAACCCCTTCACCGTCAACATACCATATCAACTAATTATGAAGAAGGTGTAAGTTTAGAAAATAATTAAGTTAAAAGAGTAATTAATGCTTCTGCCAAAAAATTTTATTTTAAAAAATTGTTCATTCATTTAAATTAATACAAAAAATTTATTAAACATAAACCAATTAAAAAATTCTTTTTGAAAACCATTTTATAATCTTAAAACTTAGGGATACAAATTAAAAGGCATAGTTTTTTCTTGGCAATTTCGTATAAAAAATTTTAAGATAAAAATATTGAACTATTTATTTTTAAATTCTGTGTAAAAATAATTATAATCCGATCCCTTTAAAACGATTTTTGCATTAATACAGAGGAAAATATTTAAATTGAAGTAATTTTGTAATTGTTTATGTGAATCTTTGCACGAGTGACTTAGTATATTCTAATTAAACTTTAATTTTGGTGTGAACCTATCCTTCATGAATGATAATAATTCGAACGAATTAGATAAAATACTTGTGAACCTAGAGAAATTAGAAGTGGAAAGAAGGGAAAATAAGACAGGATTCGATAGGGAAAATTGGTGGAATATGGCGATAAATGCTGATCAGTTGAGAGTGCTGGTGGAGACTGCCATCGGTGCCACCTTAAGATCACAAAAACAAACATTTGATAAGCAGATTGAGGAGCTTAATAAGAAATTTAGTGATATTGTTGTCAGGACTCCTGAGGTTGTGCCATATAAAGACGTAGAAATACGTACTGGGATACAATGTGATGAATCATTGGAGATAGTGAAGTCGTTACCAGAGTTCGATGGAAAGCAGGAGTTTTACGTCTACTGGAGACAAGCGGCGCAAACCGCTTATAAAATTTTTGAAGATTACGATGGCAGTTCTAAGCACTACCAGGCAGTGGCTATTATTAGAAACAAAATAAAGGGAACAGCAGACATGACACTGGCCTCCTTCAATACGGCATTAAATTTTAGGGCTATTATAGATCGTCTAGACTTTACATACTCGGACAAACGTCCTGTTCATTTGATAGAGCAGGAACTTTCTACGCTTCGGCAGGGAAATATGACTATATTGCAATTTTATGGTGAAGTAGAGAAAAAGCTGACTCTCCTTGTGAACAAAACAATAATGACGTACGATAGGGATGTGGCAGCCTCCATAAATGAGAAGTATAGGGCAGATGCACTCCGCGTCTTTATATCCGGCACAAAAAAGAGTTTGAGCGATGTTCTCTTCTCTGCAAGGCCGGATGACTTGCCCTCGGCACTGGCACTAGCTCAGGAAGTCGAGTCAAACCATGAGCGATATTTATTCGCTACGAATTACGCCAGAAGTATGGAGGATAAAGAGAGACTAAGATCAAGTCAGGGCCAACATGTTAGACCGCATATAGGAAAAAATCCATATTTTTCAAGAAGACAGAATTTTGGAAATTCAGGCCAACATGGACAAATGAAGGTTCAGCCGATGGACATAGACCACTCGTCTCGCTTTAGACAGCCGACGTGCATTCGTGCTGACACGGCACACTATCCTGCTCCGAGTCGGAGCCAGCATTATTTTAATCGGGTCTCAATGCCACAACAGCAAGGCCTTGGACAGGCTGTAAAAAGACCAAATCAATGAAATTTACAGGAGCGAAACATCAGAGAATAAATCATCTCGCTCAGGAAGGTTTATCACCGAGCCTGACACAGGACGAATACCAAGCAGCCGCGAAGATAGAGGCAGCAGATATTGACGAGGGTGACAGGTTCAACGAGATTAATTTTTTAGGCAAGACTCCCTGCTTCCATTCATAGAAAGGGTGTTAGCGGGGAGGGTCATAAGATTATTGTTAGATACGGGGGCATCTAAAAATTACATAAAACTTTTGGATGGCTTGAACGGCATAGCGCCTGTGATTAAGCCTTTTGTAGTTAAAACCCTACAAGGATTTGATAATATTCGTGAGAAATGCCTTTTGAACCTCTTTGACATAAATAGCCCCTTTTTTATACTCTCTTCATTGTCAACGTTTGATGGTATAATAGGACTTGACCTGCTAACGCAGGCAAATGCTACTATAGATCTTAAGCGTAAGGAAATTCGGACCAAAACGGGAATGGAAAAACTTAAATTTTTGAGGTGTGATAGCGTGAGCTTCACACAAGTCGAAGATATTAATGTCCCTCATACAGTGTTGGACAGATTCCGAAGGGTAATGAGAAAATTATCGGGAGTTTTTGCGAACCCCAACGAATCTCTACCCTATAATACAAATATTGTTGCCACCATCCGCACAGTCAACGAAAGTCCAATTTACTCGAAATTATATCCCTACCCAATGGGTGTGGCAGACTTTGTAAATAACGAAATAAAAGATTTACTAAAAAATGGAATAATAAGGCCCTCTAGGTCTCCCTACAAAAACCCAATCTGGGTGGTAGATAAAAAAGGTAGGGACGAACAGGGTAATATAAAGAAAAGATTGGTGATTGATTTTAGGAAACTAAATCAATTTACGATAGATGATAAGTACCCAATCCCGGATGTGGCTGTGATCTTATCTAACCTGGGGAAGGCACGGTATTTTACGATGCTCGATCTTAAATCCGGCTTCCACCAGATATCACTTGCGGAAAGCGACAGAGAGAAGACAGCTTTCTCTGTGGGAAATGGAAAATATGAATTTTGTAGGCTCCCTTTTGGGTTGAAAAAAGCCCCTAGTATTTTTCAAAGGGCCATTGATGACGTACTTAGGGAGCAGATAGGAAAATCATGCTACGTCTATGTGGACGATGTGATAATATTTTTAGAGAATAAGAATGACCGCGTCGATCATGTCACATGGGTGTTGAGTAAATTGTATGAGGCCAATATGAGGGTTTCTCGCGAGAAGTCACACTTTTTAAGGAGAGTGTTGAATACCTGGGCTTCGTTGTGTCCAGAGACGGTATTAGGACAAGTCCTGAAAAAATAAGGGCTATCCGTGACTATGAACAGCCCAGAACATTGTTTAATGTCAGATCGTTATTGGGACTGGCAAGTTATTACAGATGTTTTATTAAGGACTTTGCTTCGATAGCAAAGCCGTTGACGGACATTCTCAAAGGTGAGAACGGCAGGGTAAGTGCTCACCAGTCAAAGAAAATTAGGGTGCATTTTGATGAGAAACAGCTTCGAGCTTTTGAGAAATTGAAGGCGATTTTGTCCTCAGAGGACGTCATGTTGCTCTACCCAGACTTTAAGAGGCCATTCGATCTAACGACGCATGCTTCCTCACTGGGCTTGGGAGCAGTCCTATCACAGGGTGGTAGGCCTATTACTATGATTTCTAGGACTTTAAAGGACAGAGAATTAAATTTTGCCACCAATGAGCGGGAGCTTTTGGCTATAGTGTGGGCTTTGCAGAAGTTGAGGAATTACCTCTATGGCGTGAGGGATTTAAATATTTATACGGATCATCAGCCGCTTACGTTTGCCGTTTCGGACAGAAATCCTAACGCTAAGATAAAACGCTGGAAGGCTTTTATAGATGAGCATAATGCAAAACTATTCCACAAGCCTGGGAAAGAAAATTATGTGGCAGATGCTCTTTCACGCCAGAACATTCATTCACTGGAGGAGGAGGCGAATTCGGATGTCGCCACAATCCATAGTGAGGAGTCGCTGACCTACGTGATCGAAACAACTGAAAAACCGGTAAATTGTTTTAGGAACCAGATCATATTGGAGGAAGGATCCTTTCCCTCAAAGCGGGATTTCATAATTTTTGCAAAAAAAAAACCCGACATATTATTAGGTTTGTCGCTAGGAATGGTCTTATTCGGGATTTGAAGTTAGTGGTTAATCCCGAAGTGGTGAATGCGATAGTATGCGATTTGCCGGTACTAGCGAGTATATAGGATGAATTGGTCAGAACCTTCCCGGCAACGAAATTTTGGCATTGCAAAAACATGGTGTTGGACATTTTTGATAAGAATGACCAGAGAAACATAGTGGCAACGGAACACAATCGTGCCCATAGAGCCGCCCAAGAGAATGTGAAACAGATTCTTGACGAGTATTATTTTCCAAAAATGACTAGGTTGGCAAATGAAATTGTAATGAATTGCAAGATTTGTTCAAGGGCCAAGGAAGCAGGAATTGGGGGAGACCCCTATACCATCTTATGTGGGTGAAGTGCTGTTTACTGATATTTTTTCCACTGACGGCAAATATTTTCTAACATGTGTTGACAAATTTTCGAAATTTGCCATGGTGCAACCTATACCGTCACGCACTATTATGGACTTGAGGGTTGCAATAATTCAGTTGATGAATCTTTTTCCTGGGGCAAGGAATGTCTACTGTGACAACGAGCCTTCACTGCGGTCTGAGACTATCACATCCCTACTGAGGGATGAATTTGGAGTGGACGTAGCCAATGCCCCTCCTTTACACAGCACCTCGAACGGGCAAGTCGAAAGAGTTCACAGTACTCTAGCGGAGATAGCAAGGTGTCTCAAGTTGGAAGGGAAGACCGACAACACTATGGACCTCATATTGTTGGCAACGGTCAAATATAATCGGTCCATACATTCCGTGACTGAAAGGAGGCCAGTCGATATAATTCATCCTACGCTACCCAGACTTGGGGAGGAAATAATAGAAAGCTTGAAAGGGCTCAGCAGGTTCAGCTGAGACGAAACAATCCTTCGAGGCAGAATAGGGTTTTTGAAGTGGGTGAAAAGGTGATGGTAAGGAATAACAGGAGCTTAGGGAACAAATTGACTCCCTTATATAGCGAAAAAAAGATAGAGGCTGACCTAGGAACCACTGTCCTTATTGAAGGGAGCTTGGTCCATAAGGACAATGTTAGATAGATTTTTGTATTTTTGTTTGTGACCGGATTTCTTAGTTTTTCGTATTTGTTTTAGGGTTTTGATACTGATTCTTTCCATTGGACCGCTTGCAGCGAAACTTACGAACTACACCAACGCAGACTATATTCCTGTTATAGACGGCGATGTCATTATCTGGCAGGACTTTGACTGTTTACAACACACGACAAATTTGACAGTATACTACGATATTGTTGATGAGACAAAGGAACTTACGAAACATTTTCCGTTATCCCATATGGTAAAGTTGCTGAATTCCGATTTGGCGCGTATAGAGACGGCTCTGATGTCATTGAGTCTTCACCATAGACATGCCAGAAGCCTTAATGTTTTGGGGACCGCCCTTAAGGTGGTTGCCGGTACACCGGACTTCGACGACTTTGAAAAATTAAAATTTGGACAACACCAGCTGATTGATTCGAACAATAGACAAATGATTTTGAACACGAAGACGCAGGAACAGATAAATAAATTGACTGAAACTGTTAACAGACTGATAAAGAGTGCAAAAGATAGGCAGTTGGATACGGGTCATTTATATGAGACTCTGCTCTCAAGAAATAGAATATTGATTTCCGAAATTGAAACTTTACTGACGACTATCACTCTTGCAAAGATAGGAATTGTCAACCCTTTGATTCTAGATTCTGAGGATTTAAAGGAAATAATAAATAAGCTCTCTGTAAAAGTAAATGTAGCGGATTTAATGGAAGTGTCATATGTTAGGGTCCTATTAGGTGATGAATTTTTACATTTTTTAATTAAGTATCCTAGGCTTGTATTGGAATGCATAAAGTTAACTCTCTTCCCCGTCGAGCATAATGGAACCATTTTGAACCTTACTGAGAGCGATTGTGTTGCTGAATGTGAAAAGCATGTGCTGGCAGTTGGATACTGCAGCGTAGCCTTAACATCAACTTTCTGCAAAGAGTTATCAGTGCCCACTTGCGCGCAGCAACTTCATACTGGCGGGGTAGCCCATTGCAGCACTCGTCCTAGCCACCTTGAACCATTAATGGTAATTGATGACGGTGTAATTATTATTAACGATGCCACAGCTGAAATAGTCGTAAATGAAAGCTCCCCAAAAATTGTAACCGGAACTTACCTAATAACATATGAGGATGCCGTTCAAATTAACGGTTCAATTTATAAAAATGAAAGGGCAAGGTAAAAAGAATACCTAATCCAGCCTCAGCTCAAGAGATATTAAGCCTCTCGTATCTGGGTAAATTGAGCGCTAGAAATCTACGCCACATTGGGGAGATTAAGAGCGGACTTACTAAAGGCCCTGTAGTTTCAAGCGCAACAACCGTGTTCATCCTGCTTGTTTTTATGCCACATTTAAGCTGTATAGAGCGCAAAGAAGTGGACGCTTTCAACGGGATGTCCAAGAGGCAATCGATAGCTACACGAGAACCGAGGACGGCTCTCACTTAAGTGGGGGAGGAGTTAACACGACTACAAATTAGTTAGAATTTATTTTAATATATTTTTTAAGTAAATACCCATATTTAACATTATTTTATATTTTTGTATTTGTTTAGTCTTCACTTTACTTACTATTTCATATTACACCTTTTTTCTGTTACCTAAAAATTGCAAACAGGTCGCAGACATGGTATCAGCATTTTTGGGTAACAGAGAAATATTATAATTTTGTTTTTTAAATAAAATAAGATTCAGCATTTTTAACTAAAGCAAAATATTGTAATTATAATTTTTTAAATAAAGAAAATTTATTCTTAACAGAGTCATAAAACAGTAAACAAGTGTTTTATTAATTTACATATGCCAACGATAATTGACAAATGATGTAAAACTTATAAACAAAAAATTATTCGAAACTTAAAATTATTGATAATAAGCAACTATATTTTATAATACGTACATACATACATACGTCTTTACAACCCTTCAGTAAGAATTACGACCTAGTTTCTTACACCACTTATGTTGTGGGTGTTAATTAAATACATGAGTGGCGGGTTTAAAGTCGATTCCGAACGATAAATTTTTTGAGAAACTCTACTCGCAGAGTCTTTTCTAGAAATCTGCCGTGTGAAATATATTTTCATATTTGTTGGGTTTTGAACCGTGTCCTCACATCTAATAAGCCAACAGACTACCTACTAGACTACGATGACTACTTCATACAATATATAAATTATGCAATCGAATGTAATGTCAGCCAGTCGTATATGTAGCTAACTGTAAAGGCTTAATAAAGCGAGAAAGGCATTCAGACGATAAAAGTCACTATAGTATAATCAATTCACAAAAATATGTAGAATGTTTAAGTAATTCGTATATCTGGAACTACATAGCAATCATCAAATATTAAAAACGGAGGTAGATCGGCTATACTATCAGCAGAAAGCTCGATATGGGACTATAGTAAAATCCCCAAGGATCAAGAATTAGAGGTTAACAAATGATTATATAACCAATATCAAATGATTATATCAATATCAAATGATAATATCGACGCCTCCGTTCTATAACATTCTAAGTCGAAAAAGTGTGTTTTGAGTTATGAGTTCTCAAAGTTTTCACGCGACATACGACTATATGTTTATTTTAAGAAGATTTTTCCCTATAACTTCGGAACGGATCGGTGCATCTTAACAAAATTTTGACAGTATTTAAGTTAGTGAACGTAGAATTTAAAAAAGCAAGAACATTACATCTAAGTGTACTTAGAAAGTTATAGAATGGAGGCGTCGATATAATCTTACCATTTTTTAGTTTCTGTAAAATATTTAAAATTATTGTTTATAAATCTTCCACTGTGTTTTAATTGTTTTAAAATGTTGTGGTACATTCCCGATAAATGCGTACGTATGTATGTCTGCAGCACAGGTGCCTCATTGTTAGTAACGTATAATGGGTAAGCAAACATGCATACCTAACCATTTTTAGATCATATCGTAGATAAAATATAGAAATGAATTTTTATATATGTACGTTCGCATGTTCTACCGTTTACTGTGCTGTATTATTTAACACTTTTAAATACCTGATAATAGTTTGCAAACAGAAATCATTTCATGTACATTATTCCCCGGATATAAGCATTTTCAAAAATTTATACGGGGTAGTACTTATAAGCGGAGAATTCTTGTATCGAAATCTCGCACTTGATGGCAAATAGCCACATGTCATTCAAGCTGATAAAATTTTATGTTTCGTTGAGAGCACTTGCTTTCTTTTTGATGGAATGTCATCTGGTCGAACAGGGCTCACATCTTTTACAACTCAGTGAGTTGAACAAAGTTGTAATTTGTTAGGCGCTCGTATCACTGAAGGATCACTGCGAAGGAATTGCTGAAGGAGATGGATTCGCAGCAGACATTATAAGCATAGTCAAGAGTCGTTTTGCAGCATTATCTTGGCAGAGAAGAGTCAAATTTTTTACTACCTTTTCCAATAAATCTGCAGTGTGCCATTAATGGTGAATATTGGCTTCCAATGACTTAACATATCCCTATAAAAAGAAATGCAGAATCGTTTAATCGCACGAATACGGTATTTATTGTTTTGTTTTAAATTTATTCATATTTGTAAGTATTTGTCTCTTATTATCATTATACATATTTGATAACATTGATACATTTCAGTAAAGATGGATATAGATTGAATACTAACCAAAGAAGCAGCCATACAATATCGTGTGATCGAAACCAACCACGTTGTGAAATTTTCAATTCCTTGTTATTGGCTCTAATCACACGAGAACAATTTTTAGTCGCACAATGTTTGTTCTTTTCAAATCACACGGGATGAATATTAGTTTGGCATGAAATGTATACGTATACGCAGCTTTGTATGTATTAGTGTTTTTGCATTCATTTGATGTTTGGCTAATTTTTAAAAATGTGCATGCATTAGTTTTGTGCTGGTAATGCGGGGCTGTAGCTGGTTGAAACTTTACGCCACCAAAAAACCATAATGTTCACCTCTCTTGCGTATAAAATATCATTTTACGCCAGCACAATTGTTCTCGTGTGATTAGACCCATTGTTTTGGTTCTGTATCAGCTGTTTTTTTTTCTGTTCTTCTTTCAAAGCATTTAATCAGCCAACATTATAGCAGAAAAAGCAGACAGTATTTGCTGTCCATCTGATATATGCCGTCTATGTGTTTAATGCTTGGAGTTTTAAAAAATTATATCAGTATTGTAAGTAATTTTGTTTTTGGGTTACGACTTTTAAATTTAGTATATTTTAGCAATAATAGTATAAAGTAAGCTGCTAAAGTTTCAATTGACATGGAAAATATTCAGCAATTTGCATACGATGTCTTTGAGTGCAATCGTTAAATGTCACATACAATCCTATAGCCAATAACACGCAAAAACGCAAATCGCATAAACTGAGCAGTTTTTCTTAGCTGGTTGTTTTGTTGGTAATTATTAAAGTTTTCACAGAAATTTTTTTTCAAAAATAAAGCTTAATTACACGGTGCGGCAGTGAAAATACACCAGAGTAATTACATATATAGTCTAAGTTATTCACTAGGTTGAGTAGAACTCTAAAATACTTTTTATATTTTTCTCGAACCCTCCAAACTTGTTTTATTTGATAAAAACGGTTTTTTTCCTTTTCGCACAAAGTTATTGATTACCCATATATGTTTGATCCTATTTTAAAAATCCAAAGTTTTCAGAAAGGGGAGATTAGCCTTTAAAAGGGTATATATAAACATTTTGTTCAAACTTATATCTTATAAGATTTGATGGTGTAAACATGGAAAACATTATTGTTTTTATTTTTTCAAGTTTGGACATTCTTAATTGCAAAATTTAATTAAAAAATCTGAAGTAAGTGGCGATATTCTGAAAGTGCATTATATTCTAAAGAGATTAACACTTCCTTTGATAAAATTGAACAAAATTTACCGTAGTTATTATGTTTATGTATACCGTTTGTTTATGTCTCCCCTTTCTACAAAAAACTTTGGATTTTTAAAATAGGTTCAAACATGTTTCGGTAATCAATAATTTTATGTGAACAGATCAAAAAAACCTTTTTTGTCAAATAAAACAGGTTTGGAGGGTTCGAGAAAAACAAAAAAAAAAGTATTTTTGAGTTCTACCAAAGAAAATAAAGTATAAAGAATGTGCATTTTAACATATTTTGGAATATTTTTCAAAAATATTTAAGACGCGGGGGGGGGGGGGGTAAAGTTAGAAGGGAAGGATACAGAAACCAAGAGCGTAACAATGCGTTGTTCTCATCGCGCGTTTTTGTTGTTTGACCACGTTTTTATTTATTTTTCTGGTGTTAAAAAAGACGTCGGCACCAATGGACCCTCAAGGTAAGAACATCTTCGGCTTTTTACACACATAGGACACGAACATCAAGAATGTTCGTTAAAAAGAGCGTAAAAATCTTGTCAGTTTTTAAAGTAGAAGGTTCATGTCGCTTTTTTCAGACTTCAATGATACACCCAAAGAAATATCACAGTAGTATTCACTAATATCAATGAGAAATGATTTCGATTTTTGGAAGAATACTTGCCAACTTAAATACGGTGTCTTAGTGTCTTAGTGCAGCACAATTTTTCTATATTTTCCGATCATATTTTATGATTATATGACATTATTACTAACAATTTTCCTCTAGGTTAACACATGCCTATGTCCAGCGGTAAATAAAACTAAGTACTTAGACAATATGCGATGACGTGAGTGTGCTACTCTAAGCGAGCGATCTAAGTACTTAGAGTATAATCTATGCGTAATCCAACATATAATGATATTTTTATGTTATGTTTTGTTTTTATTTAAAGAAAAATTATAAAGAACCGTTTGTTTTTTGTGAAAAACAGTCTGTGAAATATATGTCCGTTAATAAATATAATAATAATATAAATAATCAAAAAATCTTATTAGAAAAGATGGAAAAAATTGAAAATGAACTGGATAAATTAAAAGGTATGTAATTAAAGCTAATATAATATACATAGCTAATAACAGAAAGAGGTAACCCAAAACGTCCTAACTCACATTTACATACTTTCACAGAAATATTAAAACGGCTGGAATATTTCTAATCGCATTTTAGATTTTTATACTTAAATTTTAGAAATAGTGAAACTTTGAATTTATATACAATTTTCATTATTTTTTGAAATTTTAACATCTTGTTATTAACATATGTAAAGAGTTATAACGTTTTGTATTTTAGGTACTGATATACAAATGGGAAAATTATTAATTTTTAAATACATAAATATTAATTATTTCAGTTGATCAAATACAAGTCACTACAATAATTAAACAACTTTTAAAAAAAATGTATATGTGGGAAAAGATTCCGATTTTCCTATTTTAAATGTTGAAGCCATAAAAAGAGTTAACAGCCTAATTTCTGCAGATCCATAATCATATGTAAGTTCTTAAAACCAAATAACAAAAACCATAGATCTATAAATATATTTCTTATTCCAGATTCCAAAAATAAAGACATTTTAAGAACCGGGTGCTGAGAAAAAAATTTTGACAGAATATTACATAAAGATGTATGTATATCATTAAATTATGATGTTTAATAGTTCGTATTTATTTAATTTAATTTATGTATTAATAAAAAATATTTTTCTTTTAATAAAAAATCCTATTTGCTGGTATTTTAACTTACAAATGCAAGTAGGACTGTAATCTATATGCAACACTTTCTAATTTGCAAGTCTATATAGGCTTCTCATCAACATCGCTTGGAAATCCACTTATTATGTAAGTGAAACGTTAATAGAGCCTAATGATATTGTGGCTTACATTCTAAGCGAGAGCACAGCGATGTGGCAGCCTATGGCACTTTTATGTTAAATCTAAGTGGGGAACTAAGTGAAAGCATCACCACTGACAGCTACGAAATATGGCTTAGATAAGCGAATACATAATGGGTATTTTTACCGCTGGGTGGTTATGGATTAGTGAGTGAGAGAGAGAAAATAAGTTGAGAGAATTTATTTATTTACAGCCATATAAAAGTGTTAGTAATATTCTCTATTTTTATTTTCATTTCTTCAACAAACATATGTAAAGCTGTCTATCTTTGGCTTAATAATTTTGGATAAATAAAAATAAAATAAAACATCGATTTTATTATTAAAAGAACATAAATTAGGCCATGTTTTTTAGATAAATAAAAATAAAAAGAATAAAAAACCATTTTTTATTAAAAGAAAAAAACCAGCATTCCAAATCATTTAAAAAAAATATACTATGGGACAAAATAAAATACGCCCAGCTAATGACATAGAACATTTTTGGCACAAAATATTCTTCGAGTGTTATTCTGAAATAAAATGATAAAGCATCCGCAGCACATGTATTCTTGTCGCAGTCTGCTCGACAACTAAATCAAAAAACACAAGAATACATACACATGTACATACGTACGATGAGAGCAACACATTGTTACGCTCTTTGTTTGTGTTCATTTTAATTCTGTCTTCCTCTCCCCTCACCCAGAAATGATTTTTAAAAAAAATTTGATGAGAGCGGGTCGTGATGTTACGACCCGCCATAAGAAATTTTACTTCTACATGATTCGCATTCTTTATATCCATATTCTTTGGTACAACTCAAAAATATTTTTTTTATATTCCTGGAACCCTCCAAACTTGTTTTATTTGACAAAAAACCGTATTTTTAATTTTTTCACACAAAATTATTGATTACACAAATATTTTTAACCTAATTTGAAGGTCTAAAGGTTTTTGAAAGAGGACAGATGGGCCTTTAAAACGGTATATATAAACCTATGGTTATATATGTTATTAGTTATGATCGGGTAACCTTGGAAAATAAGATTTTTTTCTAATTTTGTCAAGTTTAGCTATCCTTAATTGCAAAATTTAATTTAAAAAAATTAAATAAGAGATGCTATTCTAAAAATTCATTGACACTTCGTTTGATCAAATCGGACAAAAATTACCATAGTTATTATCAGTCGTGTTATATTTTTTATATAACACATGAAAAATATGAAAAAAATTCGCATTTGCCAAGTTTACCTCAGTTTGATGTTTAACATACTATATTTTTATGCACTAGAGATGAGCGATCCAGTGATTTTTGAAGAACGTTGTTCTCAGTGAACGTAATTTGTTAATCACTGTTCTTTAAAACAGTGATTGTGATCACATTATTCCAAAAGAAAACAATAATGACAATAACGTATTCTATTAAGTCGTAAGAAAGAGACAACTAGATACATACTACGAAAAGACTACTAAACACAATCAAAGTGGTGTCATCAATGTTATTTTTAATGTAATTTTTTTTTTTTGTATGAAGTTTGACAATTCAGTTTCACAGATAGTTCATGTATAAAAGACAAAAGTAAATAATCAGCATCATCTAATAGTAATTCTGCCTCGCTCAAAATAAAATGAAATAAATTTGAGTATGTAACAATTTTGAAAGAACGACATTATTAGTAACTGTTATTTGGCAATTTCAATCGCTGTAGTTATCAGTGAATTATCAATCACCGTGATTAAATCACAGTTTTGAAAATATCGCTCATCTCTAATACGCATACTAAATACGTAGAAATAGTTGATTTTTTCTATATTTATTTTATTAATTTATTTCTATTTTATAATAAAGCAAAAAAAATTTGAATGTTTTTCACCAATAATAAGAAAAATAAAGGAAAACTTTCTGGCTACTCCATATTTATACAGTGTAGGTACACCCAAACATAACTCAGAGTAAACCTAAAATTCAAAGGTACAATATATTAATATATAATACCCAATATTGAATGCAAAACATTTGTTCTTTTGAAATTGTCCGCCATGCACTTATGAGGAAGTATTTTAATTGACTGTTGTTTAAGGTTTAGCACTTACGCAACCGTTCTTCCAAATCATCCCCTATATATTCTCCGGGCGTTCTATTGGGAATTTGTTCAAGAGTATTTAGCCTGAAGGAACTTTGGTATGCAAATATTCACATTAGCAGCGGTTCATTAACTTGTTGAAAGTAATAATCATTACGAATTCTTTATTCTTCAGAACTTTTGCTGAATTCCTTCTTCAAAATGTTTAAATGCTCTCTCTAATTCATTATTTCCTCAATAAATTCCAAACTGCCCACTTCTAGAGTCGCCACACATCCCCAAAATATTTGTACAATATGATAGCTTAAGTCAGAACATGTTTGTGGCTATTTTTTAACCGAGTAGACGGTCTGTTTTGGCGGTCAGCAAAAGGCAGAGAATTAATACAAAGAAGATTGGAGCTATTTGATAAGCACTGGAAGTCTCGCGAAATTTTTAGAGTAATATCATATGGTCGTAACCCTGACTAAAGGATTGTAATGACCAGTAATGTAGGTTATGTCATATCGAAAAGACCTCTGTAGATGGAAAATTCCATGGCACTTATCTTGATTTATTCGAAGTACTGATGAGAAGCTAGTTTGTAATCCAGACTAAAGGGTTGCAATGACCAATTATGTAGGTATGTATGTACTGACGAACCAGGTAACTTATATATGCCGCTCGTATAAATGCTTACTTTACCATATGTTAGCTTCAAGTTAAACTTGTAACGCACCGAGCTATTCGATTTGTTGCGTTATAGTGAATGGATGGTTAGGTTAGAGGACGTGTACTTGTCAATTAAGACAAGTACAGTACCCGGAGGTCGAATTGACCCATTGTATAATGATGGATGGTTAGCAGTTGTATATACATATTTGGTCAATACGACCCTTCACTCAGGATTACGACCTAGCTTCTCACGCCACTTATGTTGTGTGTGTTAGTTTTATACTTGAGTGGCGGGGTCTTTCGATTCCGAACGACAGATTTTTGAGAGACTTTTTCTTGTCAACTTTATTTACTCTCAGAGTTTTTGCCAGAAATCTGTTGAGAGTCAGTCACCGAACAAATATTTTTTCATATTTCGTTTTGTTGGAGATGTCTGACCTCGATTCTGAACGGTGGCCTCACCTCTAATAAGCCAGCACACTGCTTACTAGACTACGGCGACTATCTTAGCCCGGTGTTATAGCTATAAAACAAGGTAGCATGCAAACATATTTTTGTTTGAGTCTATAAAGGTAGATTTAATAACAAACTTGTATGTGTTTGTATACTAATTGCTACTACAATATTTTTGCAACGTTTTGTTTTGTATGCATGAATGCCTCTGTGTAGTACAGCGCTTAATCAACTACAATATCATAAAACTCTCTAATGACACGACAGCAGAATGCTGATATAATTGTTGTACACAAATTCAAAAATGTAGAAAATAAAAAGTTTTGCACCCTACATTTTACGAAATAATTATTTTATATTAATCTTCTTAGTTCACATTCGGATAATTAAATAAAAATATTTTAAATAATTGCAAAAACTATGTATTATCGTTGTATTAACAAAAACGTGGTATAAATATCCTGACCGCCATACAAATAATTATGTTGATCGACTTATGGCGCATTCAAAAGGAACACGTACATCCATTCTTCTAAATCTGATAATAGACGTAAAAAGAAACTGTTGTCCGAATATCATACATAAAAATTTTCTTTTCTATTGACTTACAGTTTAAAGTCGACTCCGAACGACACATTTTTGAGAAACTTTCATGGCAATTTTATTTACTCTCAGGGCCATTATTACAACTTGCCGTTAACTAAATGGAGGATTTTAACGGGCAGATAAATTGTTTTTCGTTATTATGAGTACCCAATAAGATAGAAGTGATAGAAGTTAAGCTAAAGGGAGGATCATCCTACCTTTAACATTTAAAGATCACTTTATGTTTGAACTTGCCATATTATATATTATTTTTGTTATGGCAACTTCAAATTTAAACAAAACGAGCATATACAACAAAAAAACGAAACCCACGGTTGCCACTACGTTCAAAAAAACTTGTATAATTGAGCAGTTTTATCGACATTGCTTCGGCACTGCCATATTTTTGAAAAATTTTATCTGTAAGTTGTTATAACGTAAATAAGTTAAAGTTAACTTTACAGTTCCATTTAGCTAAAGGTACCTTTAACTAAATCCAAGTTTAACGGAAAGTTGTAATAATGTCCCTCAGACTTTTTGCCAGAAATCTGCTGAGAGGAAGTCAAAGAAATATTGTTACATAATTCGTTTTGTTTGAGACGGCTGACGCGGGGTTTTAACTGTGACCTCACGTCTAATAGGCCAACATAATACGTACTTCAATAAGGCGACTTTAACCAATTGTATTACCAATAGTATTACCAATAGTATTTTCTTTTTCTTGGTACGACTGTCATTTACATCTATGGTCATGAAAAATGATTCATCTCGGATCAATATTTTGGGTTTAAAATTTGCTTTTTTATTTTTATGATAAATCTTGATTTTTATTATCGCAATAGTTTCACGGTTATTTAGACTATATTTAAATTACAATATACTAGAAATTGTTGTAATTTAAACAATTGCTTAAAATAAATGAATTAATAAACTATTCCTTTGAAACAAAATATAAATACAGTATAATCTCGATAATCCGGACAATTAAAAACCATGTGGTGTCCGAAATATCGAAATGTCCGAATTTCCGAAACAAAAAAAAAATTTTAGAAAATACATGCTAACTTATATTTATTTACAAGATATTCACTTTAAATTGGAATGTTTACATTCAAATTAATATACCAGTAGATTAAAATCATTTTTATAAAATATTTTCATTATTTGCTGCACAAATAGTCAGACATTTTCATTTGACGAAGTTTAGTTTCATTTTGATTTTTGTACGCAATATCTCTAATGCTTAAACGTTTTAAAATATCCCCAGCAGGAAGTTCCTGTTCTTCGCAATATTTTATATAAATATTAAGGGCAGATATGGCTTGAGAATGTATTTTTGGAATATTATTTCAACATTCTTCATTAAATGATTCAACCTCATCATTTTCATCAGTTTCAATGTCAGTGGTTTCAATTTCATCATTCAACCATTCGGTAACCTCATTAGAATTATAAATATCAGGTGCTAAGTTGACAAGTAAATCGACTAGTTCGGTGGAATCATTGCGTCTTAGCCTTGACAGAGGTATTTCATCATCTGAGTCCCATTCATCATCATACAAAATTTTATTAAAACATTTTTTAAGGATATTTGCATCAATTCTATCTCAAGCATTGACAATTAAAAAGGCGACGTTTTTCAATGAAAAAGTTTTAAGAGCATCCATTAGATTTTCTGAACTTGATAAAATAGCGACCAAAAAACTTTTACGACAGTTTGGTTTTAAAATTCGAATGACATTTTGATGCATTGACTGCATAATTGCTGTACAGTTAGGTGGAAAAAAACATAACGCATATTTCGTTATTTAAATCTACTAAGGACTTTGGATGACATGTTGCTTTATCTACTAGTAAAAGCGCTCTATTTGATAAATTTTCTTTGATATATCTTTTTACTTGCTTTTGTTTTTGTGCAAAAGCAATAGGAATAAGCACTGTCCGAATTATTGAGGTAGAAAAAATTGATGGTGTCCGGATTACAGAGTCCACTGTTGTGATAAAATAAGTGTCCGCATTACGGCGTTGTCCGGATTTGCAGGTGTCCGGAATATCGAAATTATACTGTAATATAATTTAAAATTTTGGTAAAAATTTCACAGTGGTTAGGGTGTTCTTAAGTCTGAACAACAGAAATTTTCTTGCCCATAATTTTGTGATTAAAAACAGAAAAATTCATTACAAAGAAAGAACTAAAATGAGTGGGCTGGAAGGTGATATTGTGTTTTTAAGTATGTGTGTATTTATGTGTGAATGCAATGAGGTATATATACTGTATACGCAGAAGTACGATAATTTAATTCCCAAACGAAAACGTGAACACAAACAAACGCTATTTCTACTGTAAATTAAATATACTTTTATACAAGCAATGTTCGAGTTATTCAACATTTGTAAGCTTTTACTTCAAAAAGTGCTTCTGAATAAAAATATTGTCGTATGTCACATTTGGATTGGTTGCATCATGCGTGTCCAAAGAAAAATGTATTCCACATGTAAAATAATTATAACAAGGTACGGCTAGAGTGAAGGATATTCTCTTAATTATACCAACTAATTTTCTGGGTAAAATTGAATATCCTTGTTTATTTTGTTATATTGTTACGTTTTTACCTTTTAAACACGTTTAAAATATGAGCTCATAGATAGCAAAGAAGAAATAAAAATAAATTTGCTTTTAGTTTTATTTAAATTCTTTATTGTTCGCACAATTCTGTGTACCACTGTTCACAACTTGCTGTAAACAACAACAATTGCTTTTTTGTTATTACTCCTTACACTCTTTTGCGTAAACAATAACAATTGTTCGACAGATCTTTGTAACGTAGATCTTCAAACCACGATTATTTTCTTCAAACACCGTGCGTCTTCACACAACACTGACTGAATTTTTACTTACTCCGTTGCCTGCTTTTATATAGCAACGTAAACAGTCTGATGAATGTTCTTAAAGGCGAATGTTCGTGGTCTCTATAAATGTAAACATCGTTGTTTTATTATTGTTGTTTGCGTATTTTTGCAATGTTTGTTATTGCATTTTTGTTTACTTGTTTATGCTTTCTTTTATACTGGTGTTTGTTGATATATTTTTGTTAACTTGTTCATCATTTAGACGAGTTCATTGTTTTTGTTTTTGTAGCTTTTGTTTATAATTTTAATGTTAAACGATGTAAAAGCAAAACACCATTTCCATTTTCGTAACAATATGTTTGTTTAAATAAAATTCCTCTTAATAAACCGAATGTATTTACAAGAAATTAAAACTAACAAATTAATTTATCGATGTAATTATTAAGTTATTATGAATAGTATATTACACACACAAATATTGAAATTAGCATTAAGACAAATGAGCTATGAAGTCTAATCTATAAATTCCTTTCAAAGATAATATAACTGAAAGCATTTTTGAGATAAATCTGTGTCCTCATCTTTTACATGGACATGCAATGGACAACAAAATTCTAGTTGCACCAATATATTTTAGCAATTTCATTAATCTTAAGTAATAATTTTTAAAAATAATCGATGTTTCTATATTTACTTTATTATTTAGTTCTCTTTTAATATAAAACAAAAAAGGTTTTGTGTTTTTTTACAAACGATAAGAAAAATACAGATAACTTTCTGATGACGAACATATTGACTATATTTTTCCACATTTTTGCACACAACAGGTCTCAAGGTAAATTTAAAATTCAAAGGCCCAATATATTGTAACCAATATTTAGTAAGATATTCCTTAAGGCCAAACACTCCACTTAACCCACTTGGCTTTGCCGTCATGCACTCATGCGCAAGTTTTTCATTTGACTTTTGTTTGTTCAGAGACGGCGAAAGTGTATCCGCCTCATCTCCTCCGCCAATATTTCTATCGGTAATGTTTTTACCATCATCATATCATATGATCAGACATCGTCCTACAACTACTTATCCGTCCAATCGCGTTTAGACGATACACCAAGGACTGTTTCTTCCACCGAGTCTCCACCGTGAGTGCTTCCGACCATATTGATCAAGCATATAATATTATCGTCATTATAACCCTTGATAGTATCATCCTTTTAAATGGATTTGGAATATTTGGCATCATCCTCGTCAGTGCTTCCTGGGTTACAGACGCCTTTTCACCGAGGAATTTTACATACTCCTTGAAGTTCAACCTCCAAAGACTTTTACGGCCCTCTTCGATTTGATCTTAGTGCCTCAAACAGTCACCTCCATTTTCTTTAGCGTCAACGTAACCGTGTTACCAAATTATCTCCTAAATGTAGTCATATCGAGACTTTGAACAAGAGTATAAAGTCTGAGAGTAAAATATTGCCATGAAAATTTTTTCAAAAATCTGTCTTTCAAAGTCGACTTTAAACAGTAGGTCCCGTAACTTATGTAAAAAATTAACACCCACACCACACAACTAGGTCGGAATCCTGACTAAACGGTTGTAATGACCAATTATGTATGTACATATGTAAGTATATGTATATAAAAAAATTCTGAAGCTCATTTGGACCACATTAAAATGTGGTATTAATGTCATCTCTGGTGCATGGTGAAAACGAATATCGTCGATAGTCCATACTTACTTTGCCATACATTTGTACTTCTCAAGCAATTATAAAAATTATAAAAAACAAAAAGCAAATTGTCTAAAACGCAACATGAAATCAGTGATTTTTAAATCTGTTCTCGTTCTCTGAACCACAGTATGGCTATTAAATATTGGTTAGATTACCTTAATATACAGTATATCAGTACGGTGAATAATGTTCCTTTTGGAGAATAATTATTATTTAAGGTACATGACGTGTTTTTAACAATGAAAATGGAAACCTTTACATAAGTAAGCTGCTACACGTCGTGTGTGGCTTTGAAAGTAGTGAAAAGTATTTTAACAAAATTTCATTTAGAGTGTCGTCTAATTTCCAATGTAAATCATATGTTATCAAATTTCTCCGACATGCACAAACATTCGTGGATCATGTGTGTTATCATTACCCGGATGAAAGAAATATTTTGTGGATGTAATAAAGTAATTACTTATTTAGTTAAGTATTTATAATGGCAATAAAACAAGTAATATATTAGCTTTTCATAAAAAATAAACAACTTTAAACTTAAATTGTAATTTAGAAAGGAAAATTATGTATATTGACTAATTTTGATAAATAGAAAGAAATACATGTGAGTCTTTGACATAAAAAACACGTAAAAACATTTCGTGTAAGACGTATCCTTTAGCTGTTTAATTACTCTGCTGTTGCAAAACTTGGATGTAATTTACCAGACATAT
Source organism: Sarcophaga variegata (assembly GCA_932273835.1). Taxonomy (NCBI): domain Eukaryota; kingdom Metazoa; phylum Arthropoda; class Insecta; order Diptera; family Sarcophagidae; genus Sarcophaga; species Sarcophaga variegata. Next base: position 44,578,301 of record OW026358.1, on the reverse strand, counting down.
TGACCCACAGACCGCAATAAAGTCATACATTTTATAAAACTTTTAATATCAATTACACCCACTAATTTTGTAAAAATATAAGAACATACTTAACATGTATAGAAAATGAAACCAACGTTTTAATAACAGATGAAATTTGAGATGTAACGCATCCTCTTCCTAAACGGATTCATATTGCAGCTTAAAAAGTCCGCAGCTACTCAAAGAAAAGAAAACACCATTTAATTATTCCAGAAAAATAAAGATGAATACCATTATCGAAGGATAAAAACAAAAATAATAACAAACCTGAGGTTCACCGGACTAAACAAATTTTAACATAGCAGATAAAAGTATAAGAAAAATTACATGTAAATGTTTAGCAATGTATCAATATTGAAGCAACTCACTGTGGAAAGCGATGAAACAATTAAATCTGCCAATAGAATAGAATCTATTCAATAGATATTTTCAAAAAAAAAAAAAAAAAACCATGATAAAACTTGGACACGAACGAATACTCTCAAACTACCTTGATTAGTTACTCCGACATAAAAAATTTGCCGTACACCATGATATTGAAACTGTATTACACGGTATTCATAAATAAAAAGCAGCTTCATTTGAGTCAACTAAAATTTATCAAGAGATAAAAAAAGACTTGAACAATTGAGTCAAGAAAAATTTTGAACCACAAAATCAAATAAACCAAAAAAATCAAGAAATAAATTCAATAAATTGTCCGTACAGGTTAGATCGGGACCAATTTTGCACTCTCTAACATAAAGATTTTTGCAATATGTATTGCATCAGCAATTTTAAAATTTAGGCGGCAGAACTTAATTTAGAGCTATGAATTTATCAATTTCGCTTTCTGAAATGGGGAAAAAAGGCTGTGAATAGTTTAACGCTTTTATCTGCCCGTTAAAGGCATGATGTAATAAAGGCATTTAAAGTTATAAAGTAGAAATCCATTAGTCCGGCATCCAATAGTCCGGAATGCCCGATAGTCCGGCATCGCTCCGAAAAATTGTAAAAATTTTGGTTTTCTCCAAAAGTGTGCTGTAAAGCAAATAAAAAACGCTCGAGAGCTATTCGGAAGTTTTCGGGGTAGTTCGGGATCATCCGAAAGCGGTCGGTATTGTTCGGAAATAATTAGTGGCCGGCTAGTCTCAGCTGTCATAACAAATTCAGGTGCAGTGCAGCTCCGTTAATCAATCACGAAGCATCTAAGCCATTTTTTTGTGCGTTGTTGTTTTGTGTCCTTTCACATCGCAGTGAATGTAACTTTTGAAACTGTTTATAAAAAAGTGATTTTCGTTCTAATTGTACAGTGACCATGTTTTCAAAACCTAAGCCTTCGAGTTCAAAAGAAGAGAAACGAAAACACCTCATTATCAACACTGTAGTAAACTTCAGCCTATTCAAAATCTTAAAGAAAGTGACTCAGATGCCGAAACGGAAGAAAAGGAAAAAATCAGCTGGGCAGAACCTGCAGAATCAGTAAATAAGTCTATCTCTTTTGCTGAGGCTAAAACTAGCTACAGTGCTTCAGAAATTATTGATTTCTCTATCATTAGGAATAAATTTTATACTAAACGCCAATATTCAAGAAAACAAAAAGACATTCGTGACTTTTTTAAATCTAAATGAAATATGTTTTACAGTACGTGTACATGCATTATATGAAATGTAAAAGAAACTTTGTTGTATGTATTTGCATATTGTATTTGTAGTTTAATTATTAACCGAATTGTTATTATAATTACCGCCCGATAGACCGGAATTTTCGATAGTCCTGCACCGAGTCGGTCCCGAACGTGCCGGATTATCGGACTTCTACTGTAAATACATTTCAAGAAAACTTTTGCTTTTCTATTTTATCGTATGTGTATACATACATATATGTGTATATCGTATTTAATTTTCAAATTGTAAAAATTTCTAATTCAAAGAAATAGAAAATTTGGAATTATCTAGAAAATTTTGTTAATTTTTTGTTTGATAATTGTAAACAAAATTTTATGCATGCATAAAATAATTGAAGTACATACGTATTAGACCGGTTCGACAATGTATTGAAACGGCAAAAGATTGGAATTTTTATATGTGGATTAAATGTATATACACATGTACATTTGTATGTATTTAATAAATACGCCAATCGGAAAATTCCAAATTCTGAAATCCCGGGATTTTCGGTATTCCAAATAACACCCATGTAGTTTTACTATAATTAAGTGAATTTTTTATATCACCAGACATCGATTTGGACGACAACACAACTTCCATCGCTAAAAAAAATACTGCCATCGAAGAATGTAAAACTCTAACAAAATCTGTTAATAGAACTGACAATTCAGATACTCAACTTTCTAAAAAATTAAATTTGTTTATATCAAGAGGTGATAGAAGTGAATATTAATATACTGCATATAGCTATCCTGAAACCATTCCTCCCACAAAGGTAGATTGCGAAATATGTTTATCAGCGGTAGCGTATGGTCTACGACGAAATATTATATATATATTTCTTTCTTCACTAATGCGTTTATGCATGATATGAATTATTTTTATTTGTGTTAATATACGCTTTTTTTGTTACTTTATGTTCTGTTTTTTTATTTTATACACATGAAATTCTGATAAAGATTAAAAATAAATAATATTTTTAATAAAACAATTATTTTTAATTTTTCTGTATTAAGAGAAAATCACGAAATCTTGGGATATTTCGGGATTTTTCGATCCCGAAATCCCGGGAATTTTCGCGATAATTCGGAATTTGAAATATGTTATAATTTTTTCAATTATAACATATTTAGATAAATAAAATTTTTAATTTTATCATCATATTCATAAATCACACTGTTCATTGTTCATTGTTACGTTTAATTTTTTGTATAACAAACTATACTTTAAATATCATGACATTGTAGTTTAAATTCAATTTAAATCATTGTAAATAAGGAACAACATATCCTTCTCATAAATGACGGAGGGTGCAAATTTTGTCTGTATGTTTGCAGGATATAATATAAACTAGAAAACTTTATTAAAATAAAGAAGCAAAACTTAAAAAACATATATATTTTATAGCGTTCCAAATAATACTTCTGGGAAAAGTCCTGCAACGCACTGGCTATGTAATCTTGTTCTATTTGAAGGGAATAAAAATATCAAATAAAACCAGAATCCATAAAATGTTTTAAAGTGGTTATATAAAGGCAAATAAGATAATTGGAAGCAATTTGTGCTATCCCTACAGTTAACTAAACAGAATAGACTAAAAAATGTTACAAATAAAGTATCCCCTAAAAAGGTTAAATATCTATGCTACAGAAAAATAGTTAACACATCCCTTTTTATAAGTTTAGATATACATACATTGAAAACTTTCAAGAAAGATAAAATTTCATTCAAATATGAATATAGAAAAAAATTTCGCCTTAAGAAAACCGCAAAAGCCAGAAGTAAAAATATTAAAAAGGATAGAATGTTGTACGTACACTTTTATAAATTATCCATAATTTTATAGCATTTACCAAATCGCTTGACATTCCTTTTATATTTAAATTTCATTTAAAGTGGATAGAGGTATCCTCTTCTCTCTGGTGTGATACTTATTATTTTATGGGATTTATTATTTTTCGTACGTTTTTCATGTTTTTCTAAGCGTTTTATGTATATTATTTACTAGCTAAACCCAGTGTGCTTTGACAGCCCCTCTCAATTAGTTATTACAATCCTTTAGTCAGGATTACATGTTAGCTTCTCCAACCAGCCATGTTGTGTGGGCTAAATTTATCCGTAAGTGGCGCAGTCTAAATCTTATAGTCGAGTCCAACGATAGATTATTCAGAAACTTTTCATGGCAATTTCATTTACTCTCAGAGTTTTTTCCAGAAGAGAGGAAGTTGCCGAAAGTGATATTTTTTCATATATCTTTATATCCGAGATGTCTGAATCTGGGGTTGAGCCACAGACTCTCGTCTACTAAGCCAGCACACTACCTACTAGACTATGGCGACTTGCTATATATTTGAAGTTTTATAAAGTTCTCTCTATTTCTTTGCTATTCTTCCTTATGATGTTAGTATCCGCTGGACTTCTAAGCGCGATTCCCGTCATATTTCAGTACCTCCTGATGTTGTAGTGGAATGTCATTGAATTCGATAGCGTTCTTTACGTACCGGTAATGTGTCAGCGGCTCATAACGATGTGGAATATTGTCGAAGACCTTCAATGCATTCCTAAAGTTCCGAAGGTGTTTCAACGACTCGTAATGCTATGGAATATTGTCGAAAATCTTTAATGCGTTCTTCAGGTTTCGAAGATGTTTCAGCTGCTCAGGCATCACAGTGTTCATCGCGTTCCGAAAGTGTTTTAACAGTCCGTGATACATTGGCACATTTTCAAAGACCTTAATGTCGTCCATCGTGTTCAGATGGTGTTTCGGCAACTTTTGGTGTTGATGATTGTGGTCTTTACAGAATCGCATATCATAAAGTTGTTATCCGCCCTAAATATTTTCAGTTTCATAGAAAAGCGATTGGGTTAAAATTTAAAGGAAATAGTTCCGTAATTAAAATTTACTTAGTATAGAAAACACCACTCCTTCTGATCCTATCCGCCCTAAATTTTTTCATTATATCAGTTTTATAGGAAAGTGAATAGTACAAAACTTTAGGGCTCTCGCTCGTTCTGAATACAATTAATGTTTGCTTTCTATGAGATTAATAAAATTAGGAGTAATTCGATCACGTCTAAATATATTCTATTGGATTTATTAAGGAAAGATTTGGGATAAAATTTTATCGCAATCAGTGTAATAGCTCTTCAGGTATTCGAAAATTGTTATTTGCTTTATATTATTTATGGGAGATACCACTGATTATAACTGATTGAAACAAAATGATACGATAATTAAACTTTGCCTTCTATATAAGGCGGGGTATATATCCGCCCTACATTTTTCAAATAAATCAATTTATAAAAAGCGATTGGGATAAAAGCTTATCTCAATTACTATAATCGTTTTTTAGATATTCGAAAATTAATATTTTCTTAATGCTTATCTTTACCCTTGATGCCGTCAACCCTACAAACCTTTTTCTTTAAATTAGTTTCAAACAAAATAATTTGAGACAAAGTTTCAAGACTCTGGATTGTATAATTCCCCAGATATGAGATTGTTAGTATTTAGTTCGTATTTTATATATATTTACGTATATTTACCCTTGATACCGTCAACCCTACAAACCTTTTTCTTTAAATTAGTTTCAAACAAAATAATTTGAGACAAAGTTTCAAGACTCTGGATTGTATAATTCCCCAGATATGAGATTGTTAGTATTTAGTTCGTATGGGCAGTACCTCTTGGCTTGACCCCTGCAGAAAATCTGTTCAGCCGTCTATAGTCTTCAAACACACATATATTCATACATACAAACAAACATATATTGTTTTTTATATACGCAGATTTGAAACCCGTCTTAGGAAAATAAAAATATGATTTCTCTTAAAGATTGTAGTGTAGTGCAATGTAAAAAAAAGTAATTCCTATAAATATTTTTAGAATCGTTAGTATTTATCCGCCGCACTATAGGAAATTTTAACACTTTTTTGGCCAAAATTCAAAATTTAAATTTTTGGAAAAGAAGGTTTTTTGCTTTGTTTTAAATAAAAAAAGTAGACATATATTTCCTTATTTAGCATTTATATTGACTAACTGTCAATTTATTAGTTGTTTTATGTTGTATTTATAAAAAAGTTATTAAATAACGATTGAGTGTAGTGAATTTTGTGGCAATTTCTAACAAAAGTTTTCATAATAAAAATATATAATTTTTAAAAATTAAAAAAATGGAAAATAATGTCGAAGGCGAGTACTTTATTAATATATAGTGTAATATTGGTGAACTCCTCCGTTGGACCAATTAAATTGGAAAAATTAAGGTAACCTTACAAAAAAATGATATAAATATGAATTGGAATTGTACTTGGACTTACAAAAAAATGATAACACATGATAGTTACACCACTATAAGAGATCTTTTAAACAATCAGTTATCTACCGAATTTAGAATATTTCAGTTGCGGATATTTGCAAACTTGTTCAAAAAATTCATTTTTTCAGGTAAATGGAGTGTGAAAAACTGTGAGTTAGTTAATGTATGGCAAGAGAAACATTTCAAAGTTAATAAACGAGCAGCTGTATATGCCCACTTCTTGTCATATATTAACCACAATGCTTGTTCCGAAAATATATGTTCATAAAGTCCTGCGACTGTAATTCCCGTTGGATGCTTTGGTGAGAATGCCTCTGAATCGCGAAATAAAATATATAAATCAAATTGATTGTTTCATGCTCGGAAAAGCAATCGAGTAAATAACTTAACAGACGTTTTCAATCGAGCATTGGACACTTCTGATCCTTCAATTTCCAGCCTCTCAATCGGATCAAACACCAATAAAAATTGCAGCTTCCAACAGAAGTAATCCAATTACTAGGATATCATCAAAATTCAATAGAAAATGGCCAAACAAATGAAGAAAATTCGGAGAGCGAAGACGAAGAAATGGAAACGAGTGCTGTTTTGAACCCATATTTTTTAAATATAGTTGACATTTTGGAACTGGAAAATCAAATTTTTGAATAAAATAATCTAAAACATAAATTTGTAAAATTAATTTCTATTTTTAAAAGCTAGTGTACACTCAAAAAAAAAAAATTCAAAACGGTTAATGAAACAATATAAGATATGCTAATCTAGATCGAGACTGGATCCGGGAACCTATTAAAACTGATTATTAGTTTAATTTATTTTTATGTTTACTAATTTTTTTTCTGATCAAAGAAGTTAATGGTCCCTTCCTCTCCTTTAAGAGACTCCTTAAAATCAAATACCAAAATATTATTGAAATCTGTCCAGCCGTTTGGCTATAATTAATTTTGGCCAATAAAAGGTGCATTGGTTGAATTTGCAATAAGGAGCATTTAAACCGCACCTAAACGAATGAACACGCTATACCAAAGCATTTTTCGAAATGACTTAGAAGCGATAACCAAAAGAAATTAATTTGAAGACTGTCTAAACATAGACAACACTAGAATATTAACAAAATCTTATGAAATAACCAAACAAATGAAGAAAAGTAGAGTTAAAGCCATTTGGTATGGTTTAATATTTTGACAAAAGTCTTACATTACAAAAGTATAGCAGAAGGTTCAATAGCTGTAAAATCGAAAATATAGCAGGTGACTTGAGTGGAATATATTCCAAAAATATAAATATATTTATTACACATCAATCTAATCGAAAAACTCAGAAACTCGAAATTTGTTCGACGGCAAATATCATGCTTCCAAAGTCCACCTCAATTTTAAGGTATAATTGAAGAAAACATCGACTGGAAAAACAGGGTATTAGAAAAACGCTGGATTAAATAAAATATAAACAGTTCATAAACATAGACCCATCAGTATTAAAAAAGTACATACATAACATAATTGGCCGTTACAACCCTTCAATCAGTATTACGGCCTAGCTTCTCACACCACTTATGTTGTGTGTTAAATTTATAAATGGGGGCGGGACATACAGTTTAAAGTCGATTACGAACGACAGATTTTTGAGAATCTTTTCATGGTAATTTTATTTACTCTCAGAGTTTTTGCCAGAAATCTGCTGAGAGAAGGTCGCCGAAGAAATATTTTTTCATATTTTCGTTTTGATGTCTGGCCTGGGATTTGAATCGTAGCCTTACGTCTAATAAGCCAATACCCTACCTACTACACTACGGGGACTAAAAAAGTATCTCGAGGAATTAGCAAAAGAATATTATTCAAAGCAGTACGACAATTTTGAGATACCATGTTAATGTCAAGGTATTCCATATTGTATTTTATAACTATTGAATGACATCATTGCGGAAAAACTATCAAAATATGTTATAATGTGACAAATACCATATACCAACAGAATATTCCAAAAAATATAAAACAATCCATAAATATATATGTAATACTATGTTCAGACATGTAAATTTATTGAATTAATATTCGGTTTATTGATAACAAATTGCTTTTAATTTAGTCGTGAAAATTAGTGCCAAAAAAATTTAGAAAAAATGGAAAACAGTTTAACTTTGGAAAAGGTCTTACTAATGATTAACCGAAACGCAGAGTTATTTCGGTTAGTAGGTATATATAGTAGTATTTCTGGCTTCTCTCAGAAGGATGAGAAAGAAAAATTTAATAATACTGCATAGCTTGCAGAAAAGAAACCTTTTGCTTATGGCACTGTTGGAGGAAAATGAAACCCAAACGTCTTTATGGAAATTGGTAAGTAAAATATGAACAATATTGATGAAATCAATAACAACATTTAAAATTTTCAGAACCGCCCATCGACATTTTGGGAACTCAATTGTCAATGCAACGACGACCAATTTTTTAAAATGTATTTTCGCATGACCCGAAATAGTTTGGACTTACTCTGTGGTTTGCTCGTGAATTTGAGCAAGGATGACACAAGGTGGCGAAAAGCAATAACATTAGAAAAGCGCGTAGCCATGGTTTTGTTCACACTAAGTTCATCTGGGGAGTACAGAGTGGTTTCCGAGCTTTTTGGTGTGGGTAAATTTACTGTGTGCACAATCTTAATTGAATTTTGTGAGGAAGTGTGGCAGGTGTTGTCCAAAACTTATATTAAAAAATTGCCTCCAACGCAAGAACTTGTAAATGAATGCGTTGACGGATTCCAAAGGCTTGGTTTTCCACAATGTCTAGGGGCCATTGGTAAGTTCGAAATTGTTGATATTTCGTACCATTTTATATGCCATCATAAATAAAAGAATCTTCACATGACAAGCAATTCCAATTTATATTTACAGATGTGTGCCATATTGAAATTAAGCCCAACCAAAACGATGCCACTGACTACTATAACTATAAGGGATGGTATTCTGTGGTACTTTTGGCGCTTGTGGATTACAGGTACAAAATATTATTTTTTTTTTGTTGTTCAAATATTTAATGTGTTATAAACAGGTATCGTTTTTTATATATAAACATTGGGGCCCTGGACGTTGCAACGATTCCCAAATTTATAATAAATCCCTATTAAAGACGGTACTGGAGAACTCTGATGTATTGAAAAGCCACACGAAGCAAATAGGTGATATTCAAATGCCAGTTTGCATTTTGGGAGACTCTGCCTTTAGATTCTCCACTAATCTAATGAAACCGTACCCGTTTTCATTCGCGTTATCCGGTGAACAAAAGTTGTTCAACTACCAATTATCGAGGTGCAGAAGAGTGGTAGAGAACGCATTTGGTCACCTGAAAGCACTTTTTCGCCGTATTGTCAAATTAATAGATAATCGAGTAGGGAACGCGCCGATTATTGTTCGAGCCTGCTGCGTTTTACACAGCTTCCTAAATGAAAGAAATGATAAAACAGCTTTGGCTTGAAGCCATTAAAGATTTCAGAACAAATCGGGAGAGCCCAACAGATAGCACTACCATTGGTGATAGCGAACCGACCGCTGAAGCTATACGACAAAACTGATGTTCCTATTTCTGTAAGTACAAAAACAACATTTAATTTTTTAACATTTTTATTTTATTATTTATTTAAAAAAGAAATTAAAGCAATACTAAGCCTTTTATTTTCTTCAGCAGTGCTGTCCAATAGTTCTACCTTTTTTTCCTCTAATTTTATCTTTTTTCTCTAATTCTATTAATACTAATTCATTATCTTCGCTTTTTTTTAAATGCATTTTTAATTCCTCAGATGTAGTTTTAAAGTTTTCTAAAATAATTTCCTTAAAATAAATTTTTTGTTTTTTCCTGGTTCTGACGCACTGCATCCTGGTGAAGGAGTATTCAACAACAGCGGTGAAGACATTGGTGAATCTGGCGATGGTGTAGGTACTGATGCATTCGAAACATCTGCATAAATAAGAAAATTGGAATTAGTAACACAAATGAAAACAATAATTTTTAATAAAACGTAAAAACAAAACTTACCGTAAATCTTTTCCAATATCTGCTCACTGAAGCAATTAGCCTTAAAGCCGCCAATAATTTGGTGGACAACCCCATAACAGCACCATGTCGAAGGTGACCCACCAGAAACTCCCATCGCCGCCTTCTCCTTCCTCAAAAATTTAAAAATTTTAAAACAATTTTATGAAGTAAGTTTTATATGTAAATACATGTACCGCTGGGTGAAATTTTGCAATTTTACCTGCAAATGCCGGGGGGTGCAGGAGTGTCCCTGCCGTCTGAGCTCCTCCGCCATCTCCGCATGTATGTGGCCATTTTTACGATGTCCATGTGCCTTAATAAGCTCATAAATAGCAGTATCATCAGCAACATGAAAAACAACAATAATTTATGAAGTGAATAAAATGTGTTTTCTTTTCTGCACATTTTTACAGTTGTTGTAATTTCCAGCAAAACAATGTAACATATTTTGTTCACTAGAAGCACTTGTCCTCTTTCATGGATTAACTCAACACGAAAACAAATAAATTCAGAATTCCACTTATTCTGATTTTATTTTGTTTTAGTTTTTTTCATACTTTAATGCTTTTTTCCCAGAATGCGTATTTTGAAAACATGAAACAATATTTATATACAGTGAACAACAAAAGTCTAGGTACCCAATATATTACAATATTGTTGGCATGTGTGTCTGCACTAGGTGTGTAGAGTTTGTTGTTAATGTGCTGCTGTTGTTAACGTGAAGATTTGATTCGCCTATCAAAGTCCCTGTAGTCTTAATACACTTACATTTTAGGGGACAAGAACGTACATTTGTTTAGTGGAAGGACTGCTGCCTATTGTAAAGAATTTTATTGATTAATGACCTCCAAACCTGCCAAGAGTCCTATGCATTTTTTATTTTTTGCTGCTATAGTAAAGTGCTAAATGCCATATAATGTTTAACTGAAGGTCCGTGCCTTTTATTTCAAAAATGTTTTGCATTAGAAAGTGGGACTCAAAATAACATTTAAAAAATCGGTTCGAAATTTTATTCACTGTGTTCCTTTATCTGAACTTTTGTAGAATGAATGTAGAATGAATTTTTGAATGAAAGTTTTCTAATAATATATGCTTACATAATAACAAATTTCAACTTATTAAAAATTTGCTAAATTTTCAAGTCGAGAAATATTTTTTCGTAAGATTAACACTCTTTTAATATCATTTTAAATTTGTGCAAAGATACTTCATTTCTTAATGCTTTCATGTATGTATTATTATTTATTTTCTTTTTATTTGTTTAGTTCCTTATTTTTCTTTTCTCTAAGTAAAAATTCTATGTATGGCAGTTTCATATGTCAAACAGCAGCAAAAAAATCAGTTTTCAATATGTACATTTCTGTACAATATCTTGCCGTTACTGTTATTTTTATTGTTGCAGTCGTTTGCTTTTTTCGAGGACAAGGCCTCATTGCAAACAATATATTATGCAGTATTTTAATATTTACAACTGAATAGAAAAAATCTAAATATGATATTTTCTTACATGTTTCATTGCATGAATGTGGTGTTAACAAAAATGTAGCTTTGCATTTATGCAGTAGAACTACAGGGTATTCCACAATTTGGAAAAATAATAAAAATTTTAATCATATACAAAAGTACATCTGATTATTATAGTAGAGTAGTGTTTAAAATTAAATTCGAGAATTTAATCCATTTGCTGGCACTTAAACAACTGTCTCAGGGCTATTATTACAACTTGCCGTTAAGTAACGGGAGGATTTTAACGGGCAAATAAATTGTTTTTCGTTATTTTGAATATCCAATAAGATAGAAGTGATAGTTACGCTAAAGGGAGGAGCATCCTACCTTTAACATTTAAAGGTCACTTTATGTTTGAACTTGCCATACTATATATTATTTTCATTATGCCAACTTCAAATTTAAACAAAATGAGCATATACAACAAAAAAACGAAGCCCGCGGTTGCCACTGCGTTAAAAAAAACCTTGTATATTGAGCAGTTTTATCGACATTGCTCCGGCACTGCCATATTTTTTAAAAATTGTATCTGTAAGTTGTAATAACGAAAATAAGTTAAAGGTAACTTTCCAGTTCCCTTTAGCTAAAGGTACCTTTAACTAACCCCAAGTTTAACGACAAGTTGTAATAATGGCCCTCAGTGTTTAGATAGTACAGCAACAGCACTATATTATTCTGATATTTGGTGTATGAGCTGATTAAACTTTTATTGACGACCATAATTAACTTATTTGTTACAAACAGTACATACATACATACATAATTGGTCATTACAACCCTTTAGTCAGAATTACGACTTAGGTAGAATATTGGCCATTATTCAAACCCCAGGTCAGACATTTCTAACAAAACAAAACATTCCTAACAAAAAAGTGGCAAATAAGTATGAGAAATAATTTTATCTCCTTGGCATTTTATTATACGAGTATATATTATATATTATAATTTTATATCCTTACTTATAGAAGTATTTTATACGAAATGAAAGAAATTGACTGAAGTTATAACCAAGCGAAAGTCGCCGTGGTCTATTAGACGTAAAGCTACGGTTCAAACTCCAGGACAGACATCAAAACAAAAATATTTCTTCGGCGACTTCCTCTTAGCAGATTTCTGGCAAAAACACTGAGAGTAAATAAAATTGCCATGAAAAGTTTCTCAAAAAAATTTGTCGTTAGGAGTCGACTTTAAACTGTAGGTCCCGCCACGCATGTATAAAATAACGCTCACAACATAAGTGGTGTGACAAACTAGGTCGTAATCCTGACTGAACGGTTGTAATGACCAATTATGTATGTATAACCAAGCGGATAGGTACAGAAAAAATTTTTATTCGGCTAAAAGAAGTAAAAACCGATTCTTTAGACATTTATTCGTATTCACAAAACTAAATACTATTTCTTATTTTAAGTTCGAGTGGAATAAGTAAAACAAAGAATTCTTTCATTCTTCTGTTACATACCACTTCACTTATTTTTTATTTACTACTATTGGTCAATTCACACAAGCCGTTGTATCGTTGTATTCATTGTATTGTTGGAAGAACATACAACAGTGTATGATTGTTGTTGATATTTTTCATATAAAAATCCGATAAACTTATACACATTTTTTCCATATTGGTCAATTCACACAAGCCGTTGTATCATTGTATTGTTGGAAGAACATACAACAGTGTATGATTGTTGTTGATATTTTTCATATAAAAATCCGATACACTTATACACATTTTTTCCATATGTTTTTAAAGGTTGTATTGGTTTCGTGCTATCAAATTGTATGAATGAAAAAAATGTGTATATGTTTTCATATGTTTTTACAAAGCTGTGTTGGTTTCGGGCTATCAAATTGTTTGAATGCCACGAGATATACAATACAGCATAGCATTGAGTGTTCACAAACAAACAAATGTATTCAATACAACATACACGATACAAAGTCGTGTGAATTGTCCATATGTTTGCATCTGTCAAGGTTATTTATTTGGTTGTGTCGGTGTTTATTACAGTTTAGATAGCTTAACAAACATTACGTCATCACGAATGAAATTTTATTCATATAGCTAAACATTGTTTTAATTTATGTCTCAATATGTTTATATTTTCTTTTTGTAAATTTACTGTTTCGATAATTGTCACACAATTTTTTTTGCCCACTGAGTTTTTCTTTTTTAGATTGAAAATCATTTTTTATTAAATAAAAAAGTAGGTCGTAGAGCAGGTTAAATTTGGATTTGAAAGATTTTTTATCGTTTTCTCCTTCCTAGGCGTTATGGCCAGTCCAGAAGCCGTCGCGAGATATTTTGACGATTTGTGCATGAATATCCAAGGTATCAGTGTACCGTTATGAGTGCTTTATGTTTTATGTAAATTATGTTCCTAAGGGTCTCTATATAAGCGGATTAATTTTTCTACTTAAATGGCTAACGCCTGTGAGTAAAAACTGTTTGTAAACAGCAGAGGAATTAAAATTAGGCGTAAAAATTTTTGCGATTGATCTCCCTAGAAGGTATTGTCGCTATCTTCACAGAAGGCGCTTGGCAGTCCTTGATGATGATGATATAGCGGCTGTCTTTAAAACAATTTTTTGAGTCTGTATAGTATTTCAACTGTAGTTCGGAAGTGAACGGCATAAAATTAACACACAACATGAGTGGTGGGAAAATCTAGGTAGTAACCCTCATTGAAGGGTTGTAATGACCAACTTTGTATGCATGTATTTATGTATATTATTTCAAGAATTTGGTAAGTTACGAGACAACTAAGAATTCAACTGTTCCAAAAAGATTCCACATCCAACCATATTCATAACCAACGTAGGATCTCTTCAGTATGTTCATTATAAAAAGCGAAAGCGGACTTAGGTGTCGTTTAGTCAATTATTTTGTTTTTTACGCTGGTCAGGAGTAAATGTACCTAACCGCACCATAGGGGTAGTCGTCACTATCCTCTGAGTGTGGGGCCATCACCCACTAAATCTCCTCCTCCTCTTTTGGACTCCTTATCCCCACTCCGGAACTACTGTGGTATTACTTCGAAGTGGAGTCCGTCTGGCCATTTGGCCCCTTCACATCTATATCCGCGTCCGGATTGCGTAACGAATTCCGAGAAGGGGTTTAAACGTCCATTCTACTTCTCTCATCCAAGTCAATTTTCTTAGATTTTAGTAAGTCTTCAGCGTATCTGACTATACTATTCCAATTCTCCTCACTGTTCAGAATTACATCGCAGAAGTTCTCGACAGTACAGACGCCGACTTTGGCCTCAAGATTCCTTATTTGCAGTCTCCATCTCTCACAATGACGCATCATCATAGATGCAATTTGGTCGTGTCATCTTCCCCATTTTAAATTCTTACAAAACTAACCATGTCCAGATAACAGCTGCGTCAGATAGTAGTAAACCTCACCAAATTTCCTCTCCATCCAGCGGGTAATATCTGGGAGAAGTTTAGCCATCCATCTACCACTCGTCTCAGTGTTCCATTCCTCTTGCCATTGTTGTATAGTTCGCTTTCTTGGGTCGTCGACATTTATTGTCTCTCCGTTTTTAGCCTCCCACACTCTCTTCCGCTCACTTGCCTGTAGCCCTATGTATTACACCACTGATTACTAGTATTGCTCGGTTAGTCAATAGGAATATCGAGACTAACTGTACATAGTATTTTGGGATGACCATTGTTTCCCTGGCGTTATTTTCAATTTCGCGCACGCTCCTATTTATTTAGCCAATACGTGTCTTGTAACCCGTTAAGAATGGTAAACGTTTATCTTACTTGTTGTAGGAGAACCAGTTATTATGATAACCATTTCTTTTATAATATGCTCAAATAATGTCTTTTTCAAATACCAAACCAGGGTACCGAATAACAGTTGTTTGTTTACAAAGTCGCACAGTCAGTATTCGTTTTGTGAGTTAATATCTGACTCATAGTAGACACTTATACGCCGATGATGATTTAAACTTACATAAGCACAAACGGAAAGAAAATAGGCGAATGAATGTTCTGACAGTGTAGTGGGTAGTATGCTAGATTATTAGCGTGAGTGTAGTGTCTTCGATTTCCACCAGAGTCTGTGGTCTGTTGGTTTGGTCCAAATGGCTGTTTATAACTTCTAGATCTGTAAAATTGAATACACAACTTGATATATTTTTAGACAATAAACAGATAGAAATTGTTAATTCAACAAGAACTCTGGGTATTATATTTTATAATAGAAGTTTTTCTATGCTAAGAAGTTTTGGGAAAACTCATTCCTCTACTCCATTAAAGGTGCGCCTATTACTGGCAAGGTCATATTTAGTTCAGATACTTTTATGCGAATGGGATATCTTTGCCTCCTCAAATGCTGCCAGCCTATTCAATTTGGCTAATAATGCAGTACTAAGATATGTATGTCTATCTACGATATGTTGCCTATCGAAGATCATGTATCTAACTTTGGTCTAACTCTGATGTAGACAAATAAATATATTGTATTAGTCAACATACGAGTATTAGAATAAGAACCAATCTCTGGATTTTAATATCTGAACTAAATGTATACCTTTGAATACTTAAATTTTTTACTACCTTAGTGGTAGCAAAGTTCACCGGGTTTACATACACATATACATAATTGGTCATTACAAGCCTTTAGTCGGGTTTACGACCTAACTTCTCAGGGCACTTATATTGTGTGGATTAATTTTTTTCATGAGTGGCGGAACTACAGTTTAAAGTCGACTCGGAACGACAAATTTTTGAGCAATTTTTCATGGCTTATGTATTTACTCTCAGAGTTTTTGCCAGAAATCTGTTGAGCGGTGACAACACCGGGTTTAGCTAGTATAAAGTAATAGTAATATATTCGGTAAAGATGATCGAATATTCGTGTGAAGGAAGGCAAGAGAAGAGATTACACATACGCATTATATACCTAATATAGCCGCTGTTGATTATGTAGTTCTTTTTCATGTTCTGTCCTTAATGAAAATCTTTGCATATCCTTTTCCGTGTTTAAATATGTACATTCTGAAAATGTTTTCTTTTTCCTCTGGTGGTTCAAAATAAAAATACGATTAACAAACGAATTCAAGTGATAAATACTTATTCTTTATGCCAGAGAATTATAAAGAAAACAAAATCTACAAATATAAGAACGCATACATACATGTTGAATACATTAATAATTTTTAGGTTGGATTATAAAATAGAAATAAATAAATAAAATAATTACATATAACAACTTAATTCTTTTATACAAACTTTTGTTTAAAATTCATAAAATTGTTTATACAGTGGACAGCAACACTCTTAGTACGGCAATATATTTTAGCAATTTCATAAATTTTAGCCAAAGTTTGTATAAAAATTTACAGTTTATATATTTATTATATTAATTTATTTCTGTTTTATGATAGAACAAAGTATTTTTTAATGTTTTTCATAAAACAAGCGAAAAATAAGGAAAAGTTTCAGATGACTCCATAGGGTACCTGGAGGAGAACCTTGAGTAAATTTAAAATTCAAATTCATAATATATGAGCCGCCCAATCCACAAATCGATTAACTCCATAAAACAAAAAGTTGAGAAATGTGATAAAATAATGTAAATTGTTTTTTAAAATTCCTTTCACAATATTAATTCAAATATATATTGTAGAATAGATAAACACACATATGGTACATAAAATTAATAAGAAACAATAGCCAAAAAAAAAAATAAATAATGTCAGTAATGTTATAAATTTCATGTGGAGTTAATCGATTTGGCAACTGAAAAATGTAATAAAGTTAAATTAGGTATTTAAATTTTTAAGTTTTTGTTACAGAAAATATATTTTTATTACAAATTTTCCATAAATATGAGCGTTTACAGTGCTGTTATAATATATAATTTATCAACAGAGTAAATAAAGTCTTCTTCATCAGATGCATGTAAGTATTCGTCATTTCCATTTGATCTCAACTGTTTTAAAGTAATTATGCTTTTAAGCAGATCCATCATGTATCCTATTCTCCATTGTAACAGTTCTGCCTTTAGGATATAATAAAGGCCGATCTATATTTTTTATACTTTGTGGCCTACCTGCTACAGATTTACTTAAGTTAATTTTGATAAATTCTAAATCTTCATTATAGTCATATTTGAATTATACTTTATTTTTAAAATAATTGATTCCATTTCACAAGTATGGGATCACGCGGCAATTACAATGTGCTGTACTAACTTATTTTACTTTAACTCTGATAAGAAGGTACTAAAATTTGACATGATCATGAAACGATTGCTCCTCGTGTATTCGAGTTGGACAAATATTTACAGTAACTGCGAATTGATAACTGTTATCATTCAACGGTTGCTAGTGCTGCATTTGAAATGCGTTATTGAAACGATTTACATATGAGTACGGAGTTAATCAAAATGTCTTCTGAAATAAATTACTTATTATTCAATGGCCCAAAAAGTTTTGTCGTGTAAAGGCGTTAATCTGTACTATTCAGGAAAGTTATAATAAATATAAAAAGTTATGACTATCCTAAGTGCTTTGACACTTAAATTTCAGATTTTGCAAAAACTGGAGTTAATCACTTTGTGCACCGAACGGCTCATATAAAAGTGTTATCCCTTATATTTAGTAGAATATCCCTTAAGGTCAAGTACTCCATTTAACCCGTATGGAATTGAATGTGCAAGTTTTGTTTAGTGTTTTCTAATGGCACCATGAGCAAGTTTTTCGGTTGACTTTTGTTTTAGGTTTAGCGATTACTTAACCATTCCTTCAAATGATCTCCTAAATACGCTCTTGAAGTCACATCGGGACTTTGTGCAAGAGTATTAAAATTGCCATGTGTCAAATTGCCATGAGAAAGTTTCTCAAAATTTGTGATTTGGAGTCGACTTTAGACTGTAGGTCCCACCATTCACGTATAAATCTAACGCAGACAACAGAAGTGATGTTAGAAGCTCAGTCGTAATCCTGACCTGTATGCATGACTCGTATATATAGAATAATTAGTAAAAATAGACTCAGAAGTCGCCGTAGTCTAGTAGGTAGTGTGTTGGCTTATTAGACGTAAAGCCAGGGTTCGAGCCTCAGTCCAGACATCAAAAAAAAATACAAAAAGTATTTCTATGGCGACTTCCTCTTAGCAGATTTCTGGCAAAATCTCTGAGAGTAAATAAAATTGCCATGCAAAAGTTTATAAAAATCTGTCGTTCGGAGTCGACTTTAAACTGTATAAAATTAACACACACAACATAAGTGGTGTGAGAAACTAGGTCGTAATCCTGACTGACAATTATGTATGAATGTATGTGAATGTATGTATTAAGCTTGTGTGGAGATTTTGTTGTAAAAAAATATATTGCCGTACTAAGGCTTTGGCTGTCTACTGTATATATTGTGGTACCTAGATTTATGCTGTCCACTATATAATTGATTTAAACGTTGATTGATTTATCAACACTTTTATTTTTTATCTTCCACTTTTTTGCTTTTATGTTTAAAATCGCTTCATCGTCAACGTATTTAGAACAACGAAAAGTTTATTGGTTTTCGAACTCAATTTACTAGCCACAATCAAAGCCATCGTTTATAGTAGGGTTGTTTACAAACTCTAACTATTTTTGCCTGGAGTAGAGAAAATGAAATATTTTGTGCAAGAAAGACTATAAACTTTTGTTATAAATTTAACAATTGAGTTTGAACGTAACACACGAAAACTAAACATTTTTCAGAGCAACAACCTCTCATTCCCGCAAATAAAAATTAGAGTACGGTATTAAGACATAAAGAGCTTTATTTTATTTTTTAAATGCAAAGGAGGAGACAAAATTTGTAGAGTAATTTGAATATGCACGCACATTTCGATTTAAAACGAACGGATGTTATAAAAGAAGTGGCATTGGAGTACATCCTTTAAAAAGCAAAAAAGTAAAAGAAAAGATATAAAAAATTATAATAGAAAAAGAAAACACAAGATACGCTGAGTAGAGTAGAGATTGAGTAGAATACTGTGTGATTCAGGTATATAAACTTACTGTGGTGTTTGTATTGGAACAGATAATGTTGTTCACATAGTAGTGGCTGGTTGTGGTTGTGATGGTTATAGCCTTTGGTGAATTATATTTTTAAACGGTGACAGAGGAAATAATGTGCTCTCTTTGAAATACTTATTGCAATATGTTGGTGTGCGAGTCCGCGTCATTACATGGATTTTATTTTGAGCATTTTTTTAATAAAAAGCAAGGCATTTTGTCGCATTAGTTTTAGAAACTAAAAAGAAAAGATGTAGATGCTGGCATTAACAAAACATTCACAGTTGTAGTTGCACTTTTTATTGCACTTTTTATTACTGTTACTTGCCCTTTTCGTGCTCTAAACTTCTGTTCCACCTTCACCTTCATCGTCAAACAGATGACTTGTGTTGCCATAACCACTACGTGTTGTTGTCACACACATTTTCCTTTTGGGTTCCAGTGGTGGTCTTGGTTGTATTTTTATACACTTGGGCTCCGTTGTGTTGCTCTTGCCACTGTTTGAGAAAGAGTTGTTTCCCGACAAGGGTGTAATCCTATTATTGTTATCACTTGCGGTGTTACTGTGATTGCTGCTGTGAACTTTGGTAAGAAAAGAATGAAGTTGAACTGTTCCATATAATGGCTTTGTATCAGATGTAGTTGATAAACTAATTCATGTAAGGGTTCATACATTTTACTTGTATTTGTAGACTATTGTGGATGCATAACATGTTGCCATTGCTGAATTGAACTGGGTGCTGCCGGACGATCTAACATTGCATTGCGTGGTTCTTGCAACTGACTTTTCTTCAAGTTCCAGAGTTAAACTATCGCCAGCGGTCGTTCGCAATTAAAATTATCATAAAACGGCTCAGTCCGCAGCTCTGCCGTAGTTGCAGCACTGGATTCACTAGGGTAAGGGCAGGGAAATTCGCTCAAAAGGTTTGAATGTGTGGGTATTGCTACTAATGCGATTATGCGATTTTGGTAGGTATAGCTGCTGCAATGGTTGTGGTACCTTAAATGCCATTGGGTGCCATATCATTATGCACTGAACTGATAAATCAGGGGCCATAAATAATTCGTTCATGTAATTTTGATTGAGACGACTTCACGGAAGGCAACGTGCTTGGAAGTGCAAGGACTGAAAAGATCAGTAAATTAAAAGGTAAACTTCTACCATAGCAGCAATGTCTGTGCAACGCGTAAGGGTTGTAGCATCTGACAAGAACACAGAATGGGTTGTCTAAGAAGAAAATAAATATTAATGCTTTAAGTAATAGAAAATAATGACAATGTAAAAATTATATGGGAAAAAAATAATTCAGTTCTGATTTGAATATTCTGTGATCTTAATTATAATTCCTAATAATGGCTAATAAAATTTTGTGTAGGCTCTCCTTCTCTTTAATAACCAATTATGAACCTTCAAGAATACTTTCCAAAAGTCTCTGACATAATGTTGTATGTCAAGCCATACCACTTTCCAGAGGTCTTGCACGTTTTTTAGATTTTGCATTGAAATTATGCCTCAAGATCGTTTCATGAATTGTTTTTGAATCAAACCTTTATGCTGGCCATGTTATTGGTCCTCTAAATGCTTTATTACATAACATTCCATTTTACATACAAGTTTTTATGAGCGAATGGAATCAAATGAACTTACGCAATATGCTTGGTTAAATCTTGATCCATAAATAAAACATTCTTTATGATCTAACTCATTCTAAGCTATAAGGAAGACGGTCTTTCCATTATACGACTCCTCTTTGTTTAATTGCGTTCAAAGTATAGCGTGGATTTTGGTTCTGTGGACGCCTCACATTATGTTTTTTTTTAATTAGAGTCAAATCGATTGAATTTAAAAATGTCTCGAAAGAGACGCTAATATCCAATTAAGTGGGTTGCCTTTATTCTTCGATGGATGATTTTTCATAAGTTAAATATGTTCTGTTCTTCCATAACGAGCTTCTAGTTTTCTGACGGAGTTTTGAATAGATTCTTCTTCGCATAAGTAATTATTATACGATCTGTGATACTGGTTGCGTGTATTGGCCGTTGCTTTTTTCCAATGACTGCAGTAGTTTTGTGATATTTTTGAAACGACAGTATTATTTGATAATATTAGGGGGTCTGTCACTAGAAATTGTAATTTTAAAAACGCCTTTTTTAATTTTCGTGGATGATCCATCCAAATTCAGAGTTTTGTGCTTGGGGCAGCGTCGGCTCGAGGCGATAATATTGTCTCAGTACAAATTTGCGCATTAACAGCTGCCCGATGACTCCGTCGACCTTACGGCAATCATGGAAGTTGGGGTGCGCTTAGATATACATAATGTTGGGTCAGGGACTCGTCTAAGATGGGCGATGGAAGCTGAAAGGTGGACCTATCTCTGATTTCTAGCTGCCAAATTGCCACCATATTCAGGAACACTTCTTTGGCCGCTAATGTGTGGAGTTCGGGAAACTCTATGGCTTTGGACTTCAGGAGGAAACTAAAGATAGTTGAGGCTTAGAGGAGAAAGGTGGCCATCCTGGGAACGTGATTATGGATAAGCTTTACTTTAATCAGGGGTGGGATTAATCCGCTTTCTCGCGTATCGGGAATATTTGACGGACCACTTGGTCTTGGGCCCTCTTCGAAACTAGAAGATGCATGTTGCTCTCTGCCATCCCCATGGAGCATGGTGTGGTGTCTGTCTCCGCATATCTCCGATCTGATTCGCACCAGAACTGATCATGCATCTGTGCGAAACAGTTTAAGCAATAGCCGTGCCTTTTGACGTGGGCTCTCCTTTGGGAGACACGCGATATTTAAGGGGGTGATTGCGCCGGCACAATTGCCTCGAGGTTTGTTGAGCAAGAAAATGTGCACAATACAAATATAATATGGTTTGACTTAAATGTCTAAGATCGTGTTCTGGGTAAAATTGTAAATTAAGTGATTAATTTTGCGTACAGGTAGTATTCGTTTCCATAGGTAACTGCAAAGTTTTACGATAGGACGTTTATCAAGCCGTTACTGGCCAGTATTTCGGCAACAGGAACTCTTTGATCTGTAGCGTTAATAACATTGTTTACCCTACCAAGTCGCCACTCAGTACCTGGTAGCAGATCCTCTGTTCTCCATTTGCTTCTACGTTGCAACTCTGTGATGTATTCGTTTTTCCAAAGACGAAGAAATAATTGTATGGCCTTAAGTCGCTACCAGCTTTTCAGGAAGGATATGTTCTACACAGAGGAGGTATCAGGTGCTTCGATGCGTGAAAGCGCGGCATAGAATTCCTTAAAAGTGAATAATAAGTTACCAGTTACCTTTTTTAAATGAGATTATATGCTTTTGACAGCAGTCTCCCAGAGGCCGCCCTTGTGTGATACATATGGCGAAATAAGGTGGAATAAATGTCCAGCTAAACCCATGTGTGCCATGTTTCTCGATAAGGGATTTTTCTGCCTCTTTCATAAAGTTGTTGTGGGTCGTTAACAGCAAATGTTTAGCGCCTAAGAAGTTTCTGCCATTATTGGAGTCGTAGACCTCTACGACTGGTAAATATGTCAAAACATTCAAGAAACGCATCTGTTGATAATTCCAAGCAGACTTCGAGGTAAACTACTCGAGTAGAGAAACAAACGAAAACTGCTGCGTATCTTTTTAAAAGTTTTGCATTCCACAAATTTTAGGCTTTTAGTGTGAATGGACCGGGAAGGTCCACCATCCGGTATAAGTGAATGGTAACGAAAATGTAAATCTCTCACAGGGTAGCGCTCCTATTATTTGCTCTTGTACTTTGTGTTTGTAATTGGTGCAGGTTTTGCTTTGTTTGTTTGTTACTTTGTTGCCCATATTTTGATTAGCAGTGGCTTCAAATAATAAATCATCAACATCTGCCTCATTTTAGATCAATTTTGGATGTGATGTTGCGCTTCGCTTGACGTAAATTTTCCCATTGTAGGTATATACAGAGGTATATCCAACTTTCCTTAATGACTTCGCAGTTTTATCGACATTGCTCCGGCACGGCCATATTTTTGAAAAATTATATGTAAGTTGTAATATCGAAAATAAGTTAAAGGTAACTTTACAGTTCCCTTTAGCTAAAGGTACCTTTAACTAAACCCAAGTTTAACGGCATGTTGTAATAACGGCCCTAAAACAGCCAATATACTTATTTAATAGGATTGGATTTGCAAGATCCAACCGCGGTATGAAAATTATCCAACTTAGACATAGGACTCTTATGCATTCGTAATTGTCTTCAATAAATCTGGACACAGCAACTGAAGCGTTCCCTTTTGAAACTATTCTAAACACAAATTGAAACATATTATTTTCCAGCAAATTCTTTTTGTTTAACTTTGTTTTGTTGCATTAAATCTTCCCTACAGGAAACTGAAATAGTTTCCTCTTTGAAATACAAAAAAAAATATTCATTGTCTTATATTTTATAAGTCACAAACAGTGGTTTAAAATAAATCAAGGTTTTATTTTGTGTTGCATACATACTACAACCCTTCAGACAGCATTACGACCTGGCATCTACCACCAGTTTAGTTGTGTGTGGTAATTTGATACATACATAGGCCCCAATTATGGTTCACAACTAGGGTTGCCAGATTTCGATTCGCAAAAAGCTGGACATTGGGTTTTAAAAAGCTGGACAAAACAAAAAAAGGCTGGACATAAAAAATACTGAGAAAATGTTAATTTTGGTTTTGTCTAAGTAATTTTTATTAAAATATCCATTGTTATCAACATACACACAGTTACTAAAGTATACATACGGTTAAAAAATTTCAGAAATTTTTTAACTAATCCGTTTACGTTAAAAATCTATAGTGTCCTTGATGTTAAGACGGTCTTTTGCATTGGTTAAAAAATTTCTAAAATTGAACTGAATTGTGGCCCTGCATAGGCCCACAAAGGTATGCATCCGATTTACAAATTTCTGAACCAATGCAAAAGACCGTCTTAAAATTGGTTAAAAAATTTCTGAAATTTGTTATCCTTATGTACACTTTTGTGGCTGAGTATTATGAGTATATTATGAGTATATGTATTATTATTTAAAAATATTACAATTAAATAAATTCATTGCATTCTTTAAAATTTATTTAACTAAACTTAAATTTTTTCGGTTCAGTCCGTCACATACATATTTGCATATGCATATGTATAATAACAATTCAGTCTAGTTTGATTTTGTTTATAGTAGTTTGCACTTTGGTAAAAAAAACATGTTTGTAATAAACTAATGATTTGACAAAGATAACATGAAAATTATTGCCCAAGTTATTGCAGTGTACTAAACAAATTTCTATTTAGCTGGACAAATTAAATTTTAGCTTGAAACTGGACAAGCATCAAAAAAGCCCGACAATCCAGCCAAGTCCAGCCAGGCTGGCAACCCTATTCACAACACATAAATGTTGTGTTGTAACAGAGACAACACAACATTTATTACTTTCTTGATTATGGTTTACAACATATAGATGTTGTGTAAGCCACAGGGTTGTTCCTCAATGTTAGTATACTTTTCCTTTAAAATACATCATTGAGTGCATAAAACTGTCAATTGAAAATAAAAATTATTACATTAAAAATTTAAGCGCATAGTGTTTAAAAAAGTTAAAATATATATAATGGATATTATTTGATGATGATGAGGGTACCAAGAAAGCGCACATGAAATTTGGAACAGTTCCAACCCTTTGGAATTACCAGATACTGAGTACGTAAAATTATTCGTATTGTTTATAGCATTTCTTTCCTTTTTATAAATACAGACATATGTACATATGCATGTATGCATTTTATGTGTTAAGGTGACGCAGGATACCAATGGAAACGTTTTTAATAACTCCGTTTTGAAATGCCGCTGAAGGATCACCAGAGCTCCATTTTAATTCAGCCCTTTCCAAAGCAACAAACGTTATTGAAAGAATTCATTTATTTTTATAAAATATTAATTTACATACAAATTTGGTCCCAACGTCTCTTAGACATTGTTGGGACCAGTCGGCAAAATCTGCAATGTACAATAAATACATATACAT
This sequence comes from Sarcophaga variegata, assembly GCA_932273835.1. NCBI lineage: Eukaryota > Metazoa > Arthropoda > Insecta > Diptera > Sarcophagidae > Sarcophaga > Sarcophaga variegata. The sequence goes on along the minus strand of OW026358.1, from coordinate 44,552,721 downwards.
CATAAAAAAACATGGGTTTTGTTTTTTCGAAATAAATTTTATAAAGGTAAGAAGGAAATATATATCAAAAGAGAAAAATTTTTAAAGAGAAAAGAAAAATACATCTACAAGAGTGTTTCAAGGTTATTTAATAGCATTTGCTTACAAGATATTTTAAATAACGATATGCGAGTGATAGATTTTATGTCAAGAAAAAATTATTAAATTTAGTACCGCCAAGATAATCAATTCTTTGTTTAGTAGTTTCAAGTCTGCATCTAGGAACTCTTAAAAAATCCCTTTCTTCAAGAGGTTTGCACTATTCTCCTGAAACTGCCACTAAAATTACAAATATATTTTCTGCTTGATTATATTTTTTTTATTGTATGTAAGTGTAAGTGTCAGGATTTGCTCTCATTAACACGACCAGCTTTTCCAACTGCTTCTTATTGGTTAGTTTTCTATAAAATACATATTTACAGTTATGCATAATTTTTAAAATTTCCACAAAAAATTATTTGAACTGTTATATACACTTACAAATTTATAAAAAAATTTCTCCATTTCCTTTTTTAAACTTACCGCGGCAACAAGACAACAGCTAATGAGCTGTTGTAAGTTTTTGACAGTTCTGACAACACTTAGAAACAACTGTTGTAAATCATAATCGCAATTTTAAAACTACAACATTAAATTTACAACTGTTGTAAACCATAATCGGAGCCATAAGTAGCGCCACCTACAGTTTAAGATCGACTCTGAACGACAGATTTTCGAAAAACTTTACATGTCAATTTTATTTACTTTCAGAGTTTTTGCCAGAAATCTGCTGAGAGGATCTCGCTTTCCATATTTCATTTTGCTGGAGATGTCTGACCCGGGGACATAACAGAGGAAACAGCGGAAAAATATTGTAACTTCTGTAAGACTTCTGCAACCACGATTTGTGGCAGCTGGTAACTATAATGCTAAATATACCTTTTGCAAATCCCGGTTAATTACATTTACAAGGAATAATTATCCTCTTACCAAGGACTCCAACAAGGAGTGAAATTGGAACACATCAAATTACTAAGGGAAATGTCTCTTACCAGTATTTAGGTGAACCATATTACATCGGAATGGTAGACAGTGGGAGTAGGCTTCATACCAAAGATAGGAAGGATTTTATACCCAGCCTTCTTCTTGCTGAAGACCATGGATAATCTGCGTCAGACCCTGAATGGAAATCTCCTATCCAAAGGGCAGCACGCATATAATAAGGGACACCTAACGCGTTTAATAGAGAGATAACTGTGGCACAGAATGAGTTTACACTGCACACTTTTCTAAACATCAAAGGAGTTTCCAACAATACTATATATCCGATAAGATTGGTTGTGCAGGAAAATATGGAAACTTGGGTATATAACCTACTTTGTGGGAGAACGATCTACGCGATGCTAGGGGAGCTCGCACATTATAAGAGATATATGTTATCAAAACCCTGAATTCTCCGATGAATTCTCGACATTGGGAATCCCCGTGTAATTGACAAAGTGATCGACGATTGCGTCAATAATAGATACTGGATTTGGACACGGGCTGAACGGCATGGAGGGCGCGCGACAAGTCCGCTTTATCTTCAAAGCAGCACGCTGAGTATGATTGTTGGGGTCATTACGAGGGCTTCCTTTATTAACACGCATAAGGAAAAAAAGATACTATTCTTTACCTACTGGGTGCATACCAGAGATCAGCAATGAGTATTCAAAAATATGTATAGAATCGAATCATACTCATAATTTCTGATTCGCATTTATAGTTATTTTAATATGACGCTCATACTACTCATATTTAAAGTTTGAAGTACTCATCACACTCATACTTAACAGCATGTATGATGTTGTTTATTTCGACTCTCCATGACTGAACATTTATAAAAATCACAATATAAGTATGATTCGCATACGAATACTACAATACTCACTAGAAGATTGTGTGTTTGCTTTGCTTGCTGTCTTTGTCTATTCGAATCATATTTTTTTTTTTTTTAATATATTTTAATATAATAATTTACAAATTAATGTCAGCATATAAGCTACGGTTTATATTACAAACACTACAATTAAAATCAGTAAAATCATAATATAAGTTAAAATCATTACATAATCTACGAAAAGGAAAATTACATCCATAGTTCGTTCTATAAAAATATAAAGAAAGAGGACGATAGTGCCGTGAAAATCTTGCTGGAATACTGGAATTCAGGTTACAAAGCAAAAACTCAGAATCGATATCACCTTTAACAAGATTAAAAACAAAACAAACCCCTAAAACAGCCCTTCTACGTTCTAAAGTTGGAAGTTTTATCAAACCTAATCTAGCCTCATATGACGGAACCCTATTGGCACAATCCCATCCAAAGCCACGCAAACAGAATAATAAAAACTGCTTCTGCACAGACTCTATTGAATCACAACGATGGTATGGATTTCAAATAATAGACGCATACTCCAAAATAGGTCTAACAAGTGAAATGTATAGCAGTCTCGATATATAAGAATCAATGAATTCCCTAGCCCATCTTTTCACAAAATATGATAAATAAAAGAGAATTTCATATCCAATAATACTCAAAAATCAGGAAATGTAGTCACAGTTTCCAAAGGGCAAGAATTAATCACATAAGTGGATGAAATTACGCCCCCGCGAGAGAAAACCATGCATTTACATTTCTTCAAGTTAAGATCCATTGAGTTAATTCTGCACCAAGTTACAAACAAATCAATATTTCGCTGAAGAACAGCCTGACCACGATCATCATCAAAAGTATAAAATAATTTAACGTCGTCAGCATACATCAGAATATTACAATCAGAAATAGCACAAGGAAGATCATTAAGAAACAATAAGAACAGTGAAGGACCCAAACGGCTACCCTGCGGAACACCAGAAGTAACATATACAATCTTAGACAATACATTCCTAAACAATACCCTCTGAGTCCTAAGGGAGAGGTAGGAGTCCAACCAACGATGAAAAATATCAGGAATACCGATTAATGAAAGTTTAAGAAGCAAAATTCTATGATAAATCCTATCAAAAGCTTTACTGAAATCAGTATAAATTACATCAGTCCGAGCTCTGGCAAGAAAACCCCTGAAAACATGTGTAGTAAATTCAAGAAGATTAGTGACAGCCGACCTACCTATCAAAAAACCATGTTGGAAATGGGATATTAAAAATCTCGTATTAAAACAGAGATAATCCGTCACCAGTTTCTCCATCAACTTGGGAATAGCACTGAGTTTGGCAATACCAATGTAATTGTAAATATTGGATTTATTACCCGACTTATGCAAAGGAATTGTAAATGAACTCTTCCAAATAGATGGAAAATGACCAGCCCTCAGAAGCCCATTAAATATAAAGGTCAAAGGACCACTCAAAACAACAGCGCACTTTCTTAAAATACAGGCCGGTACCCCGTCAGGGCCCGGCAAGTATGTACGTTTCAGTCCAGACAAAGACTCAAAACAGACAGTTGGCAGTCCTTGATGATGATAGCGGCTGTCTTTTAGTTTTTAGGCCTGTATAGTATTTCAAGTGTAGTTCGGAGTTGAACGATATAAAATTAATACACAACATGAGTGGTGGGAGAATCTAGGTAGCAACCATCATTGAAGGGTTGTAATGACCAATTTTGTATGCATGCATTTATATATATGTGGCACCCTGTGTTAGCGTTACCAACATTATTATCTGTCACCCGTTGTGTAAACATGCTCCTAAATGAAACTGACAATTCAACGTCATTGAAAATACATGCCGGCATTGTTTCCGCTCTCTTTGATTTGGAGGCGAAATATTTGACATCTGGCACGGGGGATTTCGCCAAGCTCCTCCGTTGAACTATTGAGTCACTTTGAAGGCGGTGTTGGGTTTGAAGACAGCGAATTTAGCTGGCGTTTCCTGTGCTTGCAGGGGCTGCCAAATTTTCTAGTTGGTCGGCCGTATTTCTGGTGGTACCAACATTCAAATCCGGAGGCTCCTTCAACATAAGCTGGTCGATTAACTGAGCGGCTGCGTGGGACAACGGGCTTGCGAGCGGGCGAGCGTGATCTTGTCGAACTGCTTTTCCAGTTCGACAACAGCTGTTCGTAACTCATTGATCTCACCTGCTTGCCTCTGACGTATGCTGTTGATTTGGCTAGAAGCCATCGCATCTATTTTCGAGTCGGCTATTCTTGTAAATTCCGGCGGAGTACCTGTAGAGGCGGCCACAACTGGTTGGGCGAATTCTGGTAGGCGCTTTATCCACAAGCCTTTTAGAGTTGCGTTTCCCACTGTGTGAAGGCTTCCTATCCCCTAGCGGCATTTCGGAAAGGAGACGGTTGAGTCGGCGTTGCTCGCTATCGGCGAATTGTGCGATTATCTTTGCCTTCGTGTATTCGTATCTGTCCGTCGGCGGCAAAGAGGCAATGACGTCCGCAAATTGGGAGATGACGTTCGGGTCAAGCGCTGCCAATATCGTAGCAGTCTTCTGCTTATCGGCGACAATTCCCGATGCAGTAAACCAAAAATCCATCGTCGTGAACCAGGCTTCTATGTTGTTACTGCACATTTGTGGTACGGGAAGCCTGGCGTAAACCACGGTGGTGGTGGTTTGTTAATTTCGGACCCAGTCACCGTCGATGTGCCGCTGTCTTCTACAGTACTCATGTTCGCAGGAAAAAATTACCTCTGATGTTATCCAAATCACGTCGGGGTTACCAATTTGGTAACTGCGAATTTAATTACCAATAAAAAATAAAATTTTATTCAATTTAATCTTTTGGGTCTATTACCCTTCAATTTTTTAAATTTAATTTTAAAAAAGAACAGATTAATTTATGGTGATAAAAGATTTGATTGATTTTAATCAGAGAGGCACGTCTGCAGCCGATGAAGGTTTTGATCAAAGAGACCGAAAACAATGGCGGCAGGTATTTTCAATGACGTTTCAGTTTCATTTAGGAGCGTCTTTACACAACAGGTGTTGGAAACGCTAACGCAGGGCGCCACATATATTATTTCAAGAATTTGGTAAGTTACGAGATAAAGATTCAACAGTTCCAAAAAGATTCCACATTCAACCATATTCATAATCAGCGTGGGATCTATTTGGTATTTTCATTATAAAAAGCGTTTTTAGGTATCGTTTAGTCAATAGGGATATCGAGATTAACTGTACATAGTATTTTGGGATGACCATTGCTTCCCTGGCGTTATTTTCAATTTCGTGCTCGCTCCTATTTATTTAGCCAATACGTGTCTTGTAACCCGTTAAGAATGGTAAACGTTTATCTTACTTGTTGTAGGAGAACCAGTTATTATGATAACCATTTCTTTTATAAAATGCTCAAATAATGTTTTTTTCAAATACCAAACCAGGGTACCGAATAACAGATGTTTATTTACAAAGTCGCACAGTCAGAATTCGTTTTTTGAGTTAATATCTGACTCATGGTAGACACTTATACGCCGATGATGATTTAAACTTACATAAGTACAAACAGAAAGAAAATGAGTGTTCTGACAGTGTAGTGGGTAGTATGCTAGATTATTAGCGTGAGTGTAGTGGCTTCGATTTCCACCAGAGACTGTGGTCTGTTACACTACACCGACCATAAGGTCTACATTACTTAGCTCATAATAATTATAATATAATTTGTAATTGTATTCTAATTGATAAATAAATTAAGATAGACGAATGTTTGTCCAGACTAAACGCGAACCATAATAGTGTATATATCTGGGCAAATGCAAATGGTTTTTATATTTATCCACCTTTTGGTTTGGTTTGGTCCAAATGGCTGTTTATAACTACTAGATCTGTACACAACCTGATATGTTTTTAGACAATAAACAAATAGAAATTGTTAATTCAGCAAGAACTATGGGTATTATATTTGATAATAGAAGTTTTTCTATATTAAGGAGTTTTGGGAAAATTCATTACTCTACTCCATTAAAGGTGCGGCTATTACTGGCAAGGTCATATTTAGTTCAGATACTTTTATGCGAATGGGATATCTTTGCCTTCTCTAATGCTGCCTGCCTATTCGATGTGGCTAATAATGCAGTAGTAAGATATGTATGTCTATGTACTATCGAAGTAAAATCATGTATCTAACTTTGGTCTAACTCTGATGTGGATAAATAAATATATTGTATTAGTCAACATACGAGTATTGGAATAAGAACCAATCTCTGGATTTTAATATCTGAACTAAATGTATACCTTTGAATACTTAAATTTTTTACTACCTTAGTGGTAGAAAAGTTCACCGGGTTTACATACACATATACATAATTGGTCATTACAAGCCTTTAGTCGGGTTTACGACCTAACTTCTCAGGGCACTTATATTGTGTGGATTAATTTTTTCATGAGTGGCGGAACTACAGTTTAAAGTCGACTCGGAACGACAAATTTTTGAGCAATTTTTCATGGCTTATATATTTACTCTCAGAGTTTTTGCCAGAAATCTGTTGAGCGGTGACAACACCGGGTTTAGCTAGTACAAAGTAATAGTAATATATTCGGTAAAGATGATCGAATATTCGTGTGAAGGAACGCAAGAGAAGAGATTACACATACGCATTATATACCTAATATAGCCGCTGTTGATTATGTAGTTCTTTTTCATGTTCTGTCCTTAATGAAAATCTTTGCATATCCTTTTCCGTGTTTAAATATGTACATTCTGAAAATGTTTTCTTCTTTTGTTCTGGTGGTTCAAAACAAGAAATACACGATTAACAAACGAATTCGAGTCATAAAAGCTTATTCGTTATGCCAGAGAATTGTAAGGCAACAAAATCTACAAATATAAGAACGCATAAAAATAAATTAATTCATACATACATATATACATACATGTTGAATACATTAATAATTTCTATGTTGGATTATAAAATAGAAATAAATAAATAAAATAAGTATAAGAACTTAATTTTTTTATACAAACTTTTGTTTAAAATTCACCAAATTGTTTATACAGTCGACAGCAAAACTCTTAGTACGGCAATATATTTTAGCAATTCCATAAATTTTTTACATACATTTGATTAAATTAAAGGTATAGATTTCTGGAACACTGTAACTTTTTCAGAGGAATCTAAATTCAACGTTTTTGGTTCGGATGGAAGATCTTACGTTTGGCGAAAATCAAATACCCAACTGGATTTAAAGAACATGTGTGTCACTGTTAAACATGGTGTACCAAATGTTGGTTTTTTTTTTGTTTTTTCTTCGTATATTATTTATTGAATCTTTCCTTTCAGAATTTACAATAAGTATTCAAATCTTAACCTAAAATACAATAATAAAAGTTGTTATTGCCACTGCAACGTACAACTGAAAGTGCACATCAAAGTAAATTTATCTGATCAGATCATTTGTTTGAACCCTTTTGAGACGTTTGTGACCCTCGAATACAAGTAAGTCTCTTACAAGACGGTTGGGATGTTCTGTAATCCTAGAGATGTAATTGACACTTGCTATTTTTATTTCCTCTCGAACTAAGGGCACCTTCAGATCTTTGTGGATGTTACTGTTTCTCATATGCCAAGGAGCACCTGTTATTATTCTGAGAAGCCTAGATTGCCGCCTTTGAAGCTTCTCTACATTGGATGGTGAGGCTGTTCCCCACAGTTGGATACCATAAAGCCAAATAGGTTTCAATACTGACTTATACGAAAGCAGTTTTAGTTCTAAATCAAGGGTTGACTTAGGTCCAATAAGCCAGTAAAGCTGTGCTGTTCTGAGTTTGATCTGGGTAATTTTGGCAGCTATATGGTGAGCCCAGGAAAGGCGACGGTCGAGATGGATGCCCAGATATTTTACACTACTATGTTCTGGTACTGTCACACCATTAATCTTGATGGGCGGACAATTTCCCCTTCTCAGTGTAAACGTGATGTGCATGCATTTAGAAACATTGACTTTTATCTTCCATTTCAGCATCCAACTTTCCAAATCACTAACATGAGATTGAAGTTTTTGTCACGCAACTGCAGAATCTCTATGAATACTTAAAAACGCCGTATCATCCGCAAAAGTAGACGTGTGAGTCACTAAACTTGTAGGCATATCTGCAGTGAACAATAAGTAAAGGAACGGCCCTAGAATACTTCCTTGTGGTACGCCAGCAGATATCTTTCTGCGGGAAGAGGTGACATCTTTTGATTTTATTTGGAAATATCTATCCCATAAGTAACTTTTTAGCAATTTATGCACTTTTTTTTGTAAAAACTGTGTGATCTTAAAAAGAAGTCCTTCGTGCCAGACCTTATCGAAGGCTTGAGATATATCAATAAATAGCGCAGAGCAATACTGCTTGTTCTCAAAAGCACTTCTAATTAAATTGGTAATTCTGTGCACTTGCTGAATCGTGCTATGTTTTCGCCTAAAACCAAACTGATGGTCGGGAACTATGGCGTTGGCATCAATATGCGGTATTAAACTATTAAGCAGAATTTTTTCGAACATCTTAGAAAGTATTGAGAGTAAACTTATTGTTATTATTGTTGGTAATTTAACTTTCATCGAGGGAAATATGGATAAGGTGATGTATTTGAATATTCTAAAAGAAAATTTACTCCAAAGTGCCGAAAAATTGGCTCTAAGCAGTAACTTTCGCTTTTATCAAGACAACGACCCAAAGCTCAAATTCAAAGTTGTTCAAAAATCGGCTTAAATAGAACTGTCCCTACTTGATGGAACCAGCTGCACATTCTACGGACATTAATGTCACTGAAAATATAAGGGCGTTATTGGAAGAAAATATAAGAAGTCACAACATTTCAAGCAAAGAAATTTTGAAGCGTGCATTACTCGAAGAGTGGAACAAAATAACGCCTGATATTACTAAAAAACATGCACATGCACAATCGCCTAAACGCTATTATTAAGCAAAAAGGTTGCCACTCCAAATACTATTTTTGGCTCAAAGTTTATGTAAATTTTCAATACACAGTTCGTTGCATCAAATAAGCTGAATTGTTTAAGAATGAAGTTTATTTTGTTTTTTCAATTTATTTTTAACATAAAATAATATACAATAAAAATTAATAATTTACCTTAAAGTTGTAATAAATTGCAATAAACTACCGTTTAAAAACTGGTCAAAAATTAATTTGTTTTAGAATTACAGTACTTTAATGATATCAAGTTTTCTTGCATCAAATAAGCTGACAACCACTGTATATTTATTATATTAATTTATTTCTGTTTTATTATAAAATAAACTATTTTTTAATGTTTTTCATAAAACAAGCGAAAAATAAGGAAAACTTTCAGATGACTCCATAGGTACCCTCAAAGAGAACGCTGAGTAAATTTAAAATTCAAAGGCATAATATATAAGCCGCTCAATCCACAAATCGATTAACTCCATAAAAGAAAAAGCTGAGAAAAGCGATGAAATAATGTAAATTGTTTTTTAAAATTTCCTTTACAATATAAATTCAAATATATATTGTAGAATACATAAATACGCATAAACCTTTCATCTAATGGTATATAAAATAAATAAGATAGAATAGCCAAAAGAAATAATGTCAGTAATGTTATAAATTTCATGTGACTAGTGGAGTTAACCGATTTGGCAACTGAAAAATGTAATAAAGTTAGATTATGTATTTAAATTTTTAATTTTTTATTACAAAAAATATATTTTTATTACAAATTTTCCATAAAACTGAGTGTTTACAGGGCTGTTATAATATATTATTTGTGATTAATTTATCAAGAGTGTAAATAATGCCTTTTTCATCAGATATACATATGTTCTCAAGTTTTTAAAGTAATTATGCTTTTAAGCAGATCCATCATGTCTCTCTATTTTTCCCTGTCACAGTTCTGCCTTCAGGATATAATAAAGACTGATCTACATTTTTCATACTTTGTGGCCTACCTGCTACAGATTTCCTTAAGTTAATTTTGATATTTTTATTAGAATTATATTAATAATATAATATATATATATAATATATATATATGTATATATATATATATATATATATATTATACTTTATTTTTAAAATAATTGATTCATCTTCACAAGTACGGGATCACGCGGCAATTAGACTATGCTGGACTAACTTATTTTACTTTAGCTCTGGTAAGACGGCACTAAAATTTGACATGATCATGAAACGATTGCACGTGTATTTGAGTTGGACAAACATTTACAGTAACTGCGAATTGATAACTGGTATCATTCAACGGTTGCTAGTGGTACATTTGAATTGCGTTATTGAAACGATTTACATACGAGTATGGAGTTAATCAAAATATACTTATTATTCAATGGCCCAAAAAATTTTGTCGTGTAAAGGTGTTAATCTTTACTATTCAGGAAAGTAATAATAAATATAAAAAGTTATGATTATCCCAAGTGCTTTGACACTTAAATTTAAGATTTTGCAAAAACTGGAGTTAATCACTTTGTGCACTGAGCGGCTCATATAAAAATGTTATCCCTTGTATTTAGTAGAATATCCCCTAAGGTCAAGCACTCCATTTAACCCGTTTGGAATTGAATGTACAAGTTTTTTTAGTGTTTTCTGGTGGCACCATGAGCAAGTTTTTTGGGTGACTTTTGTTTGAGATTTAGCGATTACTTAACCATTCCTTCAAATGATCTCCTAAATATTCTCTTGAAGTCATATCGGGACTTTGTGCAAGAGTATTAAGCCTGTGTGGATTTTTTTTTTGTCAAAATATATTGCCGCACCAAGGCTTTTGATACGGTTGACCACAAAATATTATTGAGGAAGCTACAGACCCTCTTTCATTTTTCTAACTCAGCTTGTAATCTGATACGTTCTTATCTTGTGAACAGATCACAACGAGTTTATCTTAACGGCAAGATCTCGAATTCGCTAAGCGTTGGAAGAGGTATTCCTCAGGGATCAATATTAGGGCCTCTCTTGTTCTGTATATACATTAACGACCTGCCTGATGTTTTGGATAATTGTAGCGTACATATGTACGCTGATGACGTTCAGCTCTATAGAAGCACGCGTATAGAGGATATCCAACTATGTATAGACACCATCAACTGTGATTTACGAAAAATTGACAACTGGGCTAGGTCCAATGGACTTTGTATAAATCCCTCTAAATCTAAATGTTTATTGCTCTCCAGAACTAAGAGAGCATTTGTTGTGCCGGATATTATTATCAGGGGGAATAAAATTGACTTTGTTGAATCAGCATCCAATCTGGGTGTTATCTTTAATAGTCGGCTAACGTGGTCTAACCACATTAACGTCATCGTTGGTAAAGTTTATGGTATGCTTAGGAACTTGTGGGCTGTTATAGATTCGACTCCCTTTGCCATACGTATGCAACTGGCTAAAACGTATTTGATTCCTGTCCTTTTATACGGATGTGAAATTTTCGCAAACTGTGATACTGACGATAGGCGGAAACTCAACCTAGCTTATAATAATATAGCCAGATATGTTTTTATTAGGGGACGTCGAGACCATATATCACAATTTTCATACCGGATATTCGGAGTTAATTTTGATAATCTATTAAATATAAAATGCCTTATTCTCCTCCATAAGATTATTACTCTAAAACAGCCAATATACTTATTTAGTAGGATTACATTTGCTAGATCTAACCGCGGTATGAAGATTATCCAACACAGACATAGGACGCTTTTGTCACAACGCCAGTTTTTTATACACACCATCAGTCTTTGGAATACACTACCTAATTATATTCAGAACATAGGCAATGCAACCAAGTTAAAAAAGGAGCTATACATTCTGTTTAAGTAGTTTTTAGCATATCTTGATTTTTTTTTGTGAATTTTTTTCTCTCTATTTCTATTAATGATTATTTTTAATTTTTAATTTTTTTAATTAATATATCTTTAAATTTCATTGTATCTTAGTATATGTATATATTTTTACTTTGTTTGTATATTTCTTTATATTTGTATATATTGTTCTTTGTAGTTTTCCTAATTTATTTTTTACATATATTCATTTTTTTATCCTTTTTTTGTATCGATTGCTATTTCCCGTGATTTTAACACGTTCTTATTCATTTTTATTTATACATTATTTCAAACATTTCATTACATATATATTCAACGATTTGTTATTATTTTGTTTCTTTGATGTACTCCCATAGCACTTTCATTTATAAGATTATTATCTTGTTGTGCTATGACTAATAATAAATAAATAAATAAATAAATAAATAAATAAAAATAAAATAAATATTGAAAGGCTTCTGCTGTCTACTTTATATATTGTGGTACCTAGACTTATGTATATTGTCCACTATATAATTGATTTAAACGTTGATTGATTTATCAACACTTAAAATTTTATTTTCCACTTTTTTGCTTTTATATTTAAAATCTCTCACCGTCAATGTATTTAGAACAATGAAAAGTTTATTGGTTTTCAAACTCAATTTACTAACCACAATCAAAGCCATCGTTTATAGTACGGTTTAGCTTGTTTACAAACTCAAACTAACTATTTTTCCTGGAGTAGAGAAAATGAAATATTTTGGCAAGAAAGACTATAAACTTTTGTTATAAATTTAACAAAACTTAATATTTTTCAGAGCAACAACCTCTCATACTCGCAAATAAAATTTAGAGTACTGTATTAAGGCATAAATAGCATTATTTTATTTTTTAAGTGCAAAGAAAGAGACAAAATTGTAGAGCAATTTGAATATGCACGCACATTTCGATTTAAAACGAACGGATGTTATAAAAGTGGCATTGAAGTACATCCTTTAAAAAGCAAAAAAGTAATAGAAAAGATTTAAAAAATTATAATAGAACAAAGAAAACACAAGATACGCTGAGTAGAGTAGAGATTGAGTAGAATACTGTGTGATTCAGGTATATAAACTTACTGTTGTGTTTGTATTGGAACAGATAATGTTGTTCACATAGTAGTGGCTGGTTGTGCTTGTGATGGTTATACCCTTTGGTAAATTATATTTTTTAAACGGTGAGAGAGGAAATAATGTGCTCTCTTTGAAATACTTATTGCAATATGTTGGTGTGCGATTCCCCGTCATTTCATGGATTTTATTTTGAACATTTTTTAATACAAAAGCAAGGCATTTTGTCGTAATTCTTTTAGAAACTAAAAAGAAAAGGTGAGGATGCTGGCATTAACGAAATATTCCCAGTTGTAGTTGCACTTTTTATTATAGTAACTTGCCCTTCTGCGTGCTCTAAACTTCTGTTCCACCTTCACCTTCATCGTCAAACAGATGACTTGTGTTGCCATAACCACTACGTGTTGTTGCCACACACATTTTCTTTTTGGGTTTCGGAGGTGGTCATGGTTGTATGTTCACTTTGGCTGCGTTGTGTTGCTCTTGCCACTGTTTGAGAGAGAGTTGTTTCCCGACAGTGTTACTCTTATTGCTGCTGTGAACTATGGTAAGACCAGAATGAAGTTGAACTGTTCCATATAATGGCTCATGTAAGGGGTTATTTATTTTAGTTGTATGTGTAGACTATTGTGGATACATAAAATGTTGCTACTGTTGAATTGAACTGGGTGCTGCCGGACGATCTAACATTGTATTGCGTGGTTCTTGCAACTGACTTTTCTTCAAGTTCCAGAGTTAAACTATCGCCAGCGGTCGTTCGCAATTAAAATTATCATAAAACGGCTCAGTCCGCAGCTCTGCCGTAGTTGCAGCACTGGATTCACTATGGTAAGGGCAGGGAAATTCGCTCAAAAGGTTTGAATGTGTGGGTATTGCTACTAATGCGATTATGCGATTTTGGTAGGTATAATTGCTGCAATGGTTGTGGTACCATAAATGCCATTGGGTGCCATATCATTATACACTGAACTGATAAATCAGGGGCCATAAATAATTCGTTCATGTAATTTTGATTGAGACGACTTCACGGAAGGCAACGTGCTTGGAAGTGCACGGACTAAAAAGATCAGGTAAAAGGTAAACTTCTACCATAGCATCAATGTCTGTGCAACGCGTAAGGGTTGTAGCATCTGACAAGAACACAGAATGGGTTGTCTAAGAAGAAAATAAATATTAATGCTTTAAGTAATAGAAAATAATGACAATGTAAAAATTATATGGGAAAAGAATAATTCAGTTCTGATTTGAATATTCAGTGATCTTAATTATAATTCCTAATAATGGCTAATAATTTTGGATTTAAATTACATTTCATACATACATAATTGGTCATTACAACCCTTCAGTCAGGATTACGACCTAGTTTCTCACACACAACTTTATACATGAGTGGTGGGACCTACAGTTTAAAGTCGACTCCGAACGACAGATTTTTCGAGGAACTTTTCGTGGCAATTTTATGTACTCTCAGAGTTTTGCCAGAAATCTGCTGAGAGAAGGTCGCCGAAGAAATACTTTTTGTATTTTGTTTTGATGTCTGGCCTGGGACTCGAACCCTGGCTTTACGTCTAATAAGCCACTACCCACTAGACTACGGCGACTTAATGACACTTTAAAACGTAAAAGCAAAACATTCCTTGGTCGAGTAATTATCACACCCTCATTGGAGGTGGGTAAAATCATCATTAGAGTGTAATTCCTTTTAAAATTTTGTGTAGGCTCTCCTTCTCTTTAATAACCAATTATGAACCTTCAAGAATACTTTCCAAAAGTCTCTGACATAATGTTGTATGTCAAGCCATACCACTTTCCAGAGGTCTTGCACGTTTTTTAGATTTTGCATTGAAATGATGCCTCAAGATCGTTTCATGAATTGTTTTTGAATCAAACCTTTATGCTGGCCATGTTATTGGTCCTCTAAATGCTTTATGTACATAACATTCCATTTTACATACAAGTTTTTATGAGCGAATGGAATCAAATGAACTTACGCAATATGCTTGGTTAAATCTTGATCCATAAATAAAACATTCTTTATGATCTAACTCATTCTAAGCTATAAGGAAGACGGTCTTTCCATTATACGACTCCTCTTTGTTTAATTGCGTTCAAAGTATAGCGTGGATTTTGGTTCGGTGGACGCCTCACATTATGTTTTTTTTTTAATTAGAGTCAAATCGATTGAATTTAAAAACGTCTCGAAAGAGACGCTAATATCCAATTAAGTGGGTTGCCTTTATTCTTCAATGGATGATTTTTCATAAGTTAAATATGTTCTGTTCTTCCATAACGAGCTTCTAGTTTTCTGACGGAGTCTTGAATAGATTCTTCTTCGCATAAGTAATTATTATACGATCTGTGATACTGGTTGCGTGTATTGGCCGTTGCTTTTTTCCAATGACTGCAGTAGTTTTGTGATATTTTTGAAACGACAGTATTATTTGTTAATATTAGGGTGTCTGTCACTAGAAATTGTAATTTTAAAAACGCCTTTTTTATTTTTCGTGGATGATCCATCCAAATTCAGGGTTTTGTGCTTGGGGCAGCGTCGGCTCGAGGCGATAATATTGTCTCAGTACAAATTTGCGCATTAACAGCTGCCCGATGACTCCGTCGACCTTACGGCAATCATGGAAGTTGGGGTGCGCTTAGATATACATAATGTTGGATCAGGGACTCGTCTAAGTTGGGCGATGGAAGCTGAAAGGTGGCCCTATCTCTGATTTCTAGCTGCCAAATTGCCACCATATTCAGGAACACTTCTTTGGCCGCTAATGTGTGGAGTTCGGGAAACTCTATGGCTTTGGACTTCAGGAGGAAACTAAAGATAGTTGAGGCTTAGAGGAGAAAGGTGGCCATCCTGGGAACGTGATTATGGATAAGCTTTACTTTAATCAGGGGTGGGATTAATCCGCTTTCTCGCGTATCGGGAATATTTGACCGACCACTTGGTCTTGGGCCGTCTTCGAAACTAGAAGATGCATGTTGCTCCCTGCCATCCTCATGGAGCATGGTGTGGTGTCTGTCTCCGCATATCTCCGATCTGATTCGCACCAGAACTGATCATGCAGCTGTGCGAAATAGTTTAAACAATAGCCGTGCCTTTTGACGTGGGCTCTCTTTTGGGAGACACGCGATATTTAAGGGGGTGATTGCGCCGGCACAATTGCCTCGAGGTTTGTTGAGCATGATGATCTGTAAAGAAAAACAAGAAAATGTGCACAATACAAATAGAATATGGTTCCTCTACGGCTGGTAAATTTGTCAAAACAGGCAAGAAACACATCTGTTGATAACTCCAAGCAGACTTCGAGGTGAACTGCTCGATTAGAGAAACAAACGAAAACTGCTGCGTATCTTTTTAAAAGTTTTGCGTTCCACAAATTTTAGGCTTCTAGTGTGAATGGACCGGGAAAGTCCACCATCCGGTATAAGTGAATGGTAACGAAAATGTAACTCTCTCACAGGGTAGTGCTCCCATTATTTGCTCTTGTACTTTGTGTTTGTAAATGGTGCAGGTTTTGATGGTTCTGACACACTTCCTAATAATATTTTTTTATTATTTATTATTATTTTCAAAAATTAGATTATTACAAAATATGGTTGTTGCCTCAGCGTCCATAGGACTTTGTTGCCCATATTTTGATTAGCAGTGGCTTCAAATAATAAATCATCAACATCTGCCTCATTTTTGATCAATTTTGGACGTGATATTGCGCTTCGCTTGACGTAAATTTTCCCATTGTAGGTATATACAGAGGTATATCCAACTTTCCTTAATGACTTCGCATATTCAAAAATTTTAGGGTTTCCCGGCTTAAATAGTCATTAATATATATCTTTTGTATTTTCTTTAAGTTTAGATCTTGCAGCCATTAAAGTTTCCTTTGATTGTTTATAGTTGAATTTAACAATCAGAGTGTATTTATTTCTTGATTCAGTTTTATTTTTAATTATATACGCATTCTCTACATTTTCTTCTTTTACATTAACTCCAACATTATTAGAAATTTTTAGTAGGGCATCTATGGCAGTCTCATTTTCATGAACTTCAACAGCTCTAATTACACAATTTTTGCTGACCTGTTCATCACTCAAAAATTTTACAGTCTCCTTCAATTCTTTCACCTCAGCTTTTAACAAAATGTTTTCTTTTTTAACAGCATCAATTTTATTTTATTTTCTACCACCCCTCGTAGTATTTCATCATATTGTTTTGATATAAAAGTTATTGCATCTCTCATTTCGGACAGCTGATCGAGCTTAGTTAATTGTTTTCTTATTTCACATAATTCTTCTTTTACGTCACCACCGCCGCTTACTCTACATTTATGACACGAATATTCTTTTTCCTCATTGTTTACCAAATCTAAAAATTGTTTTTTGCTTAAGCCAGTACATGATACGTGATAGTTGTTATTGCAGTTATCACACAATGCTACCATGGTCTTCTTTCACCTGTTTTTTGCACTGTCCACAATATACAATCTTTTTATTCAAGCTGAGACTAGTTTTTCCCGGCATATTTCAATTGTCCACTTGTTAAACGCAATTTTTTAACAATATTTTACCGATTTGTCTCAGTTTTTTAACTCTTTTTTTAATTTTAACAAAAAATTAAATTTTTTTTGCAGAAATTGCAATTGTGACGTCTATTCGTACAGAGTTGCCAGCTCAAAACACCGCCCTGTCGAACGGCTCTTAACATTACATGATGATACGCGTGTAGTAAAATTTGATGGGTATTCCGATAAGAAGTTTAGCTAGTGAAGATTTTTCAGGAATTAGGATTGGATGCAGTTCGTTGATCATGGTCAAGAAAGGGATTTAGAGAAAGTATTCCACTTTTCCGACTTATGGATAAATTGTTCTTGATGCAATCATGTTCTAAATAAAAATGAATTTGTTGTGAATTTAAAATTACAAAATTTTTCACAATTTGTGTTTCGTCTAAGGTAATGTGCTTCTGTGTCTCATATGGACGCTTCAGAAGACGATTGATGAAGCGAAAGCTATAACTTAGAATTCTAAGGGCACTGGGGAATGATCAAAATTCGCTCAAAATATCTTCCTGGTTGATTTGAAAATTTGATATCTTCCAGGATTCTAAATCAGTTGAGTCAAAAATAAGTGGTTTGGGCCAACATTCAGGGGATTCTTAACCATGGATGACCGTGCCACCATAATTTGCTTTCCAAGACTTACTGCGGGTTGCATCCACGAGTTCCATGATCGGCGGGATTGTTATCTGTCTTTATATATCTCCAACGATCAAGCTGGGTAATCTGACTAACACGATTGCAGCCAGCCAAAAACAATCGAAGAATCAGTATATAAAAATAGTTCAAAGGGGAATTTTAATCGTCTCAGTAAGCTCTTCGTTAATTTATATAATAGTAATGCTCCACAGATCTCAAGTTTCGGAATAGTTACCCTTTTCAAAGGCGCATCTTTAGTTTTCGCAACTAATAAGTTGCAATAAGTTTCTCCCTCTGGAGTAGAGACCCTCAAATAAACCGCTCCACAATATGCTCTTTCCGATGCATTGCAGAACCCATGAATTTGAGCCTGATACCGAGGTGAGAAATTTACCCTCGTTCCACGTTTCCAAAATCTTTGGTTGTATATCTTCATCCCAATCTGATTTACATTCCATAGCTCCCGCATAATAAATTTAGCGACAATAACAATAGCTCTAACCAACCTAGAGGGTCAAATAACAAATAACGATGTTTTGTAGATTTACTTTTAGGACGAATAACGGCGTGATGTGGTAAAAAAAGAGAAATGAGTTACTGATGAGTTACTTCTTCCGTGTGACCCAAATCGATATACTCTTGAAGAACCCGTTGATATTGAGCTTTTAGCTCAGGATTCTTATAGAGTTTCTTCTCCATCTGAAGGTATTGTGCATAGGCTGTTCTTTTCGATGAACCCACAAAAATTTCCGAGGGGTAATTTTCTTTAAAAGGGAGTCTTACCATGTACCTTTGCTCTGGTTGACGTTTAACCGTGTTTCTATAAAAAATTTCACAACCTACGTCGTGCTCCGGGTCGACCTTTTCATTTTCTACCTCATCTAGTTCCCACAATCTTTTCATTTGCTCTTGCAAGGCAGTTTCTTCTACTGATGCGAGTATGGTAGAAAATGAAATATACGTATGACTGGGTTCATGACCTGACAAATACCATCTGAAGTGTGATGATTAAAGTGTTCTCGATGTTAGATTTTATACCACTTGGTTGATGAATGGTAAATAATCGCTTCCTATAATGAGGTCTATTGCTAAATCTAGAGACTCAATATCCGGAAAGTTGGTTTTCTGTATGGGAGAACTAGGTAGAAAATGAGCTAATTTTGGGCGATAATTGCTTTAGTTGTGATTGAGAAATCGGACCTCTTTGTTCGTAAAGTGAGATTGCATATTCCTTTTGACCTTCCTACCACCCTTCCTCCTAGACCAGAAATCCTGGTATGATATGCTTCCACAGGAACTGATAGTGCTGAACGTTTGAGGATATAACACGCTTTTCGGATGCCGCATCGAGTAGCGCCCGAACAGCAAATAGCTCACCTGCTTATTGTATGTAGATTAGAGCCGTAGGTAGAATTGTTGTGCGTCCATACGGAAGGGAACCTAGATCAATTAAAATTGATTCTGCCCTTTCCTTACTAATTACATGGGTGTTGTACGAAACTGTTTCCCCATTCCGTGGAGGAACTTCCTTAAGTGCCCGAGTCCACATGAAGTAAAGTATGATGTTTCCTTTTGCAGCGAAAACAAAGAACTTTACTGGAACATTTAGACTTAAAATGATTAGGAGACAAGCAATTGGTACAACATTCGTTAGCATATACAAAATATATAGTCTTTTACAGAAGTAACCGCTTGGAAGTAACCCCGAATTTTCCTTCCAATTTTGCTTCTTCATATCGAAAACAGTTTCCACCATCTCGATTTTCCCCTAAAGAAATTTGCTCATATCTTTCTATGAGGGCATTTCTTTATGATTGTTGAGGGAGTTTTCCCCAGCCCGTAGGGTATTTTCAGGTAACTTTGAAGAGTAAATATATGTTAAGATAGAGTCCCACGAAGGAATGTTGTTGTGACCGGTTTTCAAATCGAATGGATGTTGAAGATTCGTTCTGAGCAGTTTGTGTTGATAGAATTTGTTTAATCTGTTGGTTGACTAAAATTCTTGAGTTCTCAAACCGGCTCTGAAGCGCTTCCCAAACTAACTCAAAATTTTGTTCAACCGAATCGAATCTTTTTACGATTTGGTAGGTCTCTTCCTTACTTTGGTTCGCAGGTATTAGAGTTTCTCGACTTGAGATATATATGTCCTTGTTTCCCAAAACTAAAGATGAAAGCATATCCCTAAATTCCGGCCATTTTGTATAATCGCCCTCGAAAATTGGCATGCCACATGAGGGTAACCTTAAACCGAACCTTAATTGCCAAATGAATGTTGCCTCTGTTGGATTTACCACGCTTTGATACGTCATAGATTTGTTTGCCAACCTATCAATGAGCTTCGCTTTCAGATTCTGGTACATATCTGCCGCTACTTCGTACTGTAGTGAGACGCCATCTTTGAAGTCATCACTAACCTCACTTTTTTCGCCCATAATAAACGCCTCATAGCTTTTCTCCCTCTAACTTGTAAATTTTTTTTTATAAACGTTATGTGTATTGTTGTAAGATTTTTTTGAAAAAAAAAACGTTATTTATGTATTTGTTGATTTTTGTCCTTTTTTTAAATAATTTTATTTTTTATTTTTGAGAAATTTTTATATTTATTTGTCTTGTTCACATAAATTTTGATTTTTGTTTTCTTTTTTCCTCTTTATAAATTTTATTTAAAAAAAAATTTTTGTATGTTTCTTTTTTGAGAGAGATTTTTATGTTTTTTTTTGTCCCCTGTTCGTGCCCCCTTGTTTACATTTTTTTTTCTTTTTGTAAATTTTCTTTAAAAAAATGTTTGTTTTTTTATTTTTCTGAAGTTTTTATTTGTTTGTCCACTGTACGCATTAAATTTTGTTTTTCTTTTTTTTCAGTTTTATTAGTTTTTATTTATGTATTTAACCGATTTTATAGTTTTTTTCCAAAAAACAATTTTATTTGTTTTTTTTTCATTGTCTTTTAGCTTCCTTAACCGATTTTTATTGTTTTTCTACATTTTTTTCCAAAAAAAGAAGGTTTAATTTCTGTTTGTACACTGTTTTTTAATGTTTTTTTTTTGTTTTTTTGCTGCACTGTTTTTTGCCCGATTTTATTTTTCTGCAACTTCGCTTTTTTTCAAAAATTTCTTTTTGTTTATTTAAATGGTTTTAGTATAATTTTTTCCAAAAAAATCTGTTTGTGTTTTATTGTCAATTTTTTTTGTTATTTAAGCAATTTTAATTTTTGTTTTTTTCTCGCTTTTTTTCTTATTCACTGTCTTTTATTTCATTTCTTCACATTTTTTTTTTTTCAAAAAAATTCTTTTTTTCCCAAATTTTTTATTTTTGTACTCTTTTTTTATAAT
Organism: Sarcophaga variegata; assembly: GCA_932273835.1. Classification (NCBI taxonomy): domain Eukaryota; kingdom Metazoa; phylum Arthropoda; class Insecta; order Diptera; family Sarcophagidae; genus Sarcophaga; species Sarcophaga variegata. The sequence continues at coordinate 44,531,294 of OW026358.1, read as the reverse complement.
TTTTTGTGTGTTTTGTTTCTCAGAATTAATTTGGCCTTCTTTTGGTGCTTACTGTTTTTTTTTTTGTGCAGTGTTTTTTATTCTTTTTTGCTTCACTGTTTTTGTTTGCACAATATCTTTTTTCCTTTGAAGTTTCCGCGCTTACAGACTTTATTTAAATGATCGCACAATTTTTTCAATCATTTTAGTCGAAAGTCGATACCATGTGTTTCATGGCGACTTGCATTACATACTTTTCGCAAATTCTATATGTTTTTTATTGCAAGTTACACACAATTCGTTTTATGCGACTGGTTGTGGTGAAATAACACGGCGCGACAGTAAAAATACACCCGAGTAACTACATAGTCTAAGTTATTCACTAGGTTGAGTAGAACTCGAAAATACTTTTCTATTTCTCTCGAACCCTCCAAACTTGTTTTATTTGACAAAAACGGTTTTTTGATCTTTTTACACAAAATTATTGATTATCCAAATATGTTTGAACCGATTTAAAAAATCCAAAGTTTTTTGAAAAGGGGAGAGAGTCTTTAAAACGGTATAAATAAACATTTTGTTCAAACTTATATGTTTTGAAATTTGATGAGATAAACTTGGAAAATATTATTTTTTTTTTAATTTTTTCAAGTTCAACTATCCTTAATTGCAAAATTTAATTAAAAAGCATAAAGTAAGTGATGTCATGCTGAAAGTGAATTATCTTGTGAAGAGATTGATACTTTGATCAAATCCGACAAAATTACCGTAGTTCTAATTTAAATAGTATAACAGTCGTTTTATATTTTTTATATAATCAAAAAATTTGTATGTAATGTCCAAAAAAACAGTTTTTGTCAAATAAAACAACTTTGGAGGGTTCGAGAAAAATAAAAAAATATTTTAAAGTTCTACTCAACTAACTGAACAACTTAGACTAGGTAGTTACGCAGGTGTATATAAATTTTTGTATTTTGTCGCATAGTGTAATTATCAAACAAGAACAGTTTTGGGAAAACGGGATAATCAAATTGTGATTTTAAAAGAATTTATGGCATTAATTACATGTTTATAAATTTATATATATAATATGTTGCGCCGCTAAGACTTCAAAGAACACAAGACGAGTGTTTTCAATTAATTCAATTCACAATAGAATATAATGCCTTTCACAATAGAATATAATGCATGAGTCGCATAGAAAAGTAAAGTAAGAAGTAAACCTACTAGTTGCGTTCTATGCATTCTGTGAATTCTATGCTTTTTCTGGTGTAACTTGTCACAAACAACTACACTGATTCTACTTTTTTGACACGAGATATGGTCTTTCGGCTTTTGCGTATATATACTACTCTTGAGAATGTTGAAATGCAACATGCGAAATGAAACGAAGGTTGGTTAAACACAGCGCCGCCATTTGCTAAATTTTCCCTTTTTTACAAATTTTTTGAGATGCGAAAAAGTTTTCATTAAATTTGTTTTCCAACAAAACAAGTTTTTTCGACAAATTTCAATTTTAACATGAAATATTTAAATTTTCATAAAAAATATGTATTTTATTAGTTCCGGCAAAAAAACACCAGCAGAAGGACGGGGTTCCTTTTAAATTGTTACTATTTGTGTAGAAAATAGGTTTTTATACGTAAAAAAAGTTCTTTTTCCCAAAAATAACAAGTTTTTATAAAAATGTTTTGCTTGATGTTAACTTGAAGTTTTGTAATAATTTATGTTTCTCATCGATGTTTCATTTCGATGTTATTCTAATTCTTTTTGTTTTTTGTTGTCTTGTGGAATTTATCAGAAGTTACTTAGGTGTATTTTTGCAATTGGTTTTTTCCGTTTACCGGTGCCCTTTATGCATTTTTGTTGATATTTTCATATGTATACCACAATCGCGTGATACTGACCTTTTTTGCCATTTGATCCTATTGCTGGTTTTTATTTTAATTTTTGTTGTTTTGAAAGCCGGTTTTTACAGTTTGTACATATGTGTACATAATTGTGTATATTTTTGCTTTTTTAAAATACCTACAATGTTCTTTTAGAGATTATTTAATTAAGTCAAACGAACTACTACTGTACTGTACATACATACCTTTTTTGTTCTCTTACCCTTTAAATGCCTTTGATTGTCACTTTTAACCTTTGTTTTTTGTTGATCTCTCTTGTCTCTATTTTTGCACTTGTTGTACATATATTAATTTTCCTTTCGTGAAGATTTCTTGAAATGCCTTTGCTTCTAACCTTTTATCCTGGGAATGAATTTGTTGATGATCGATCTCCTGTCTCTAATTTTCTTGAAATACCCTTGTTTTTAACTTTTTTCTGGGGATGAATTTGCTGATGATCGATCTCCTGTCTCAAAATTTTGAAGTTTTTGTAGTTTTTGGTTATGGTTGTTGGACTTGCCCCTTTTTTCTTGATAGAGTTGATGCTGTGATAGCATCCTTGTAACCTGTGGATCTTATGTCACTTTACGGTTGTTGGGATTGATGCAGGTAGCGCACAATCGCCTGTGTTGGTTAGTGGAGCTTATGCCACTCTACGCTTATTGGGTAACGCGTATTGATGCTGGTAACGCGTATCAAAAATATGTTGAACACAGTTCAATAGTCCTAAATAGGTGTTAGGTGTTAAAAATATATATGTACGTGTTATTGGGTAACGCGTATTGATGCTGGTAACGCGTATCAAAAATATGTTGAACACAGTTCAACAGTCCTAAATTGGTGTTAGGTGTTAAAAATATATATGTTCGTGTTACAGGGTGAGTATGTGGGGGGTAGGATATACATGTACAAACCTTTTATAATTTAATTGTGTATATTTGTTTGTATTTTCTTCAAACGTTATAAAGTGTATGTCTGTTTATTTAGATTATTAAAAAATTTATTTAATTTCACAGTTTGTATTAGTTCACAATTGTTGTTTTAATTTGTTAAAGTTCACAATCTTTTAGAATTTCTAATAGCTATGTTAATTTTCACAATATTTATGGTTTATTTAAAATAATAAAATTTTATATGGCGCACTCGAGTAAGGATTGTTGGGTTGTTCGAAGTCGATGATCAACTGCACAACAATGATCTAAAACAATTATGTTGAAGAATGTGTGTATGTTGATGATAAGGGATCGCCTTGTCTGAAACCTCACACGGTATCAAAATGTTCGGAGAGGTCTATTTCTATCCTGACGGAGCTGCAGGAATTTCTCAACGTCATTCTGCATAGCCTTATTAGCTTGGCAGGTATACCGCGCTCAGACAATTGAAGGCTGCCTTATAGTCGACAAAAAGATGAGAATCTGAGCATGTAGAAAATAAAATTGTGCTATTGTCATATTTTCCACTTTCCATTAATGGTTAATATATTGTTACGTTTTTACCCTTTTAAAAACGTTTAAAATATGAGTGCGTAGATTGCAAATAAAAATAAATTTGTGTTTAGTTTTAAATCAATTATTTATTGTTCGCACAATTCCGTGAGCCACTGTTCGCAACTTGATTTAAACAACAACATTATCCTTTAATTGTTATTCTTCTTTACACTCTTCCGCACTAACAATTGTTCGTTAGATTATTCTCTTGACACGCAACTCGTCTTCACACAAGACTGAATGAATTCTTTATGATTTCGTTTCCTGCTTTGTCTTGCCTTTTTATCGCAGGGTAAACAGTCTGATGAATGCTCTTGAAGGAGAATGACTTTGCCTTCATGAAATCTCTATAAATGTAAACATGTTTACGTTTGTCCTTGCACTGTTGTTGCTGCCTGTTTATTTTCTTGTTTATACCTTTTTTATGCTGATGTTGCTATATTTTTGTTTATTCGTTGATAATGTAAAGAAGTCCATTGTATTTGTTTTTGTAGCTTTTGTTTATCGTTTGAATGTTAAGCGACGGTACACCGTTTCCATTTTTGTAACACTGTGCCCACATAAGTCTGTGCTTGGGGGATAATCCCTTCTTCCGCTTTGGGTTGTGCAGTAGAGCCAATTGTCCCTAAAGGAAGCCCTCCGTGTTTGCTGCGCTATCATACCTGGCTTTCATTCTATTACTGCCCATTTTTATACGGGTGCTCACAAATTCATGAAGTTCATTTAGGCTTTCTTCTTTTCCAGTGTATGTGACTCTCTCTCTGTGACGGACTTAACACCAATCTCTAAGTCACTAAGTTTTATCTCAGTCCCCAAAATAACCTTAGCGAGTTATCTAAATGTTGAATCATGGACCGCGGATCCGTACGCCGGTAGAAACCTCGGAATGTGTTCGCCCCAGTCCTTCTGTCGCTCGCTCACTACTTTTCGCAACTATTTCTACAGGGTTCTATTAAACCGTTCTACCATTCCGTCGGAATGTGGGTGAAGCGGCGTCGTTCGAGTCTTTTTAATACTGTATACCTCACATATTTCCTTGAGTACTGCTGACTCGAAATTTCCGCCTTGATCGGAATGTAGCTCTATTGGAACCACGTAGCGGCATACCCAGTTGTTCACAAAAACATTTAATACTGTATTCGCCTCTTGGTTGGGTATGGCATACACTTCCTGCCTTGCTGAACTAATCCATCACGACGAGAACATATCGGTTTCCGGCATTGCAGACAGGAAAAGGGCCTGCTATGTCCACCGCTAACCGCTCGAAAGGTGCTCCCGAGTTATATTGTTGCAGCTGAACTCGACTTCTTTTACGGGACCTTTAGTTGCAATACGCTGGGTACAGTTTGCAATCAGTTCGCCATTGCTTGCTGACATCCACCCCAATAAAAACGTTGTTTTAGTTTTTCCAGCGGCTTTGTCACCCCAAAGTGTACTCCGCTAGCTCCATTATGGAACTCATTTAAGACTTCCTTCATTTTGCAGGAAGTCACTACTGTTAGGTTGGGTGATGTCTTGTCATCAGCGGTTTCCCAATGTCGATATAAGCACCCGTTTATTACTTTTAAACTGTCCCATTGCACCCAATATGCTTTTATAAGAGAACCTTCTGCTGATATTTCACTTCGGGTACGCCGAAGTGTACTCTACACTAGCTGCTATAATCTTCGCCAATATTGGATCACTTCTTTGTGCTTCGGACCAGTCTTCGTTGGCTTCAAACTACGTTAGCCGGATATCAGCCTTCTTATCGGCCTTCACGCACTACGATATCTACTGTGAATTAATTTAACAAATGAATTCATTGATAAGATGTCATTGACAGAGTCAGGAGTTTAATACCATTCCACTTACTGCATTCAATGTGATCTCCATTCTATCATTAATTCACATGGGAGAAAAAGTTCGGGTAATTATTGTCCACATCGTGTGCCTTACAATTCTTCTTTCTTTACGAGTTTCGATGGGATAATACTTCCAATAAACAGATTTTAGTATAGTTTCAATGCTTGCCAGACTTCATTTCATTGCTCTTTTAGGCGGATGGGCATGATCATACACAGCGTAAATCGTTTAAGTTGTAGAAAAGTTAAAAAATATTCATATTCAATCAGTTCCAAATCAATTAGGATGTCCGTCGATACTTTCTAATATACAATACCAAATTTAGTACCTACTTTATGATCGTTTGAGAAGGCTTTAAACAGCCTGTATGTACAACGGGAATTTTTATGAATTCTAAGGTTCTTCATTTATAAAAGTCGTTTTGCTTATTAAAACTATTGCCTTAGTGTCCACCCATAGTTTTTGTATTTTTTTTTATTTATTAAATTATTTTTAATTGTTTTGCTTTTTTGAATTTTCCTTTTTTCACTTTTAGGCATGCAAATTTTAGTACTATACGTATTATTATTATTATCATTGAAGGAGAATTCATTTGAAGAAGTTCTAGACACGAAAATCAAAAGAAGTGATACTGCACTGGCCTAACGATAAGCGTTTGACAATTTAATTTATCGATTTATTTTAAATACATAGCTGTTGGTGTAAATATGTTATATATAATATATGTATGTATGTAAATTAGGAAAAATATTTGACTACCGTCACATTAGTAGTTGCTTTGATATTAATTTGGTTTGACATATTATATAAAATAAATTCGTTATTAAAAACCAGATATTATTTCGTGGCTTTTTCTTATCCGGAATGCCCCACATATTTTTGAATATATAAAATAATACCTAAGACTAGGCTTATAATTTTCAATCTAGGATAGTGTTAAAGAGTAGTGTCACATCGCCACTGTTATGTAATCCCAAAACGTAAGCGAAATACTATTCTGGGGGAATGAGGGCAGGAAGTAGACGACGTAAAGCAGATTAGAGCAAATTTATGGAACAAAAGTACTGATATAAAGATAGCCGTAGTCTAGTAGGTAGTGTGTTGGCTTATTAGACGTAAAGCCAGGGTTCGAGCCCCAGGCCAGACATCAAGACAAAATACAAAAAATATTTCTTCGGCGACTTCCTCTCAGCAGATTTCTGGCAAAAACTATGAGAGTAAATAAAATTGCCATGAAAAAGTTTCTCAAAAATCTGTCGTTCGAAGTCGACTTTAAACTGTAGGTCCCACCAATCACGTATAAAATTAACACACACAACATAAGTGGTGTGAGAAACTAGGACTTTGTACAATGGGTCAATTGGACCTCCGGGTACTGTATTTGTCTTAATTGACAAGTACACGTCCTCTAACCTAACCTAACCTAATACCGTAGATTCTTTGTACGTTGTCGAGTATAAACAAGATGATTCGATTTTAAAATATTTTGAATAAAAAAATATTGTCATTAAGTGTGCTGTTCGTGTAAACCTGCTATTAGACACTAAATTGACTTGAACCGTAGTTGGCATTCTTTCTGAAGTTTGCAATCTTTGAGTTTGCCAACTTATCCAACTATTATTCTGTCTTTCAGCTACAAAAATGCGTCAAAAATGTTCGATAACTTTTGAAAATATGGAAACGCAATATAAATATAAAAAAAATGTTTTGGTGAATTCCTATCAGCGGTCTTCTTATCATGAAAAGTTTTTTAAATTTGCCGTTCGGAGTCAACTTTAAACTATAGGTCTGTCTACTCATGTATAAAATAACACACACAACATGAGTATGTGAGAAGCTAGGTCGTAATGACAGTAGAGTTGTAGTAACGAATTAAGTAAGTAAGTAAGTGTGAACATATTTATATATATTACATTTACATATATTTTTATTTAGGCCCAATATAAATAGTGTGAACAAACAAAAAAGACCAGGCATAGCTAGAATTAAAACCAAAGAAACCCATCAATCTAAAGATATCCATACATCCACATTCTCAGGAAAAGTTAAAAGTAACAAGATATTGCAAATACTGCAAAATCTGGCTTTTGTTTGTTTACAATTTGTACAAATTGAAATATACACTGACCCAAACAATTTGCCGCACACCATGCAATTAAAAATATTTGTATTGCATTGTATTTCAAAAACATAACAGTTGGATTTGTGTCAAGTAAAGTCAGTTTTCAAGAGATGACCTTAGAGGTTTGTATGAGGTAACGACGGCAACAGAAATTGTTAACGTGTAGAACAAAAACAAAAATTGAGTCTGTAAACACTAAAAACTGGTCTTCTCCATTTAAAAATATTTAAAAATTTTTGCGGACAAGGGACATTATCATAGTAATTATTGAAAATAAGTTTCGAAGAAACGAATTTGTATTGTTATTGCTTTACGAATAATTTATTGAGCAATAATTTGAAACCATAAAGTTTAGTTTAACATTTTTAAATAAATTTTCGGTATCTTTTATTATAGCAGCACAAATTGAAAAGTTTAAAATGGTTTTATTGAAACTGGTAAGTTGGTTTTGAAATGTAAAAATTATCTCATATTGCCTGGTGTACGCACAATTGCTTGAGACATTGTGCAATTTACATACATATGTCATTTACATATTCATATGTATTCAATTGGGTTTATAAAAAGTTTTAAAATGCAGTGATTTTTATATTCTCTCTCTCTCTCTCTCTCAGAAGTCTACGTCAGTATACGTTTATCGAAGAAAGATGTTAAAAAGGGGTTATTCTCTTTTAGTCATATAAATGATATTAAATATCTGTGTACACTATACATAAATTTAATTCAATAAACGAACACAAAATATTTCACTGACTTTAAATGATATTTTGTTAAGCAAAAAAAAAATATTTTTGTATTTAAAGTTTAATTTCAAATGATTTTTTGTTGTAGTTGACTATAAAGCACCTAATCTATCTATACGCATCAACTTATTGACAATGTTGTTTACACAAATCTTTTGGGCATGTAAAAATAGTATTAGTTGTAGTTTTTTGATATTTTTTGTCATTTATTTAAATAATAATAAAATTGACGTCATTAGAATGATAATTTGTTGCCGATCAGCAAATATTTCATAAGAAAAAAATCTTCTGATTACATGACATTTCTTCTTATTATAATTTTCTCTTGTGTGTTGTATGTGACCACTCACTTGGTTCACTATTTAGAACTAGTAAAGTGTCGTTTCACAGAAATCCGCAATTAATAACAATCACAAAATCTGTAAAACTCTAACCAACTCTATCCTCTTTCTTATAACTGGGGGTACTGTCCAGTGAGCAATTAGAATTTTGGATTTACTTACAGTACACACCCATGTAAACAAATTTTGATGATTGCCGTTAATTTGTTACGTTCTCTTTTAGCAAATGTATCTCTCCTGGTTTTCCTAATTCTCTTACAAACAATGTGGCCAGCTTCTTAATTGTTAACACTGTAAGACTCCGTCATACTTTGCACTTCGACACTTTAAAGTGACAGCAAAGTAACAACGTGATAGATTGTCCCAAACGTTACTTTAATGTTTATTGAATTTGCCTACTCACAACAAAAAAAACAAGTCAAACTACTCAACGTAGTAGTGGATAGAAAAAAGCAGGTAAGAAGTAAACATGGTTTTCAAATTTTCTGTCAGTTGAAAAAATCATAATTGAACGTATGACGGATTCTTCATGATTCGGCGCTTATTCTATAAATACATTCGACACGACAACCTATCAATAATAGAATACATATGTACGTTTGTATGACATTTTTATACGCAGGGCGAAATGAACAGGTGTCGATGCTACTGTTGCGCACTTAAGCTAATTTTTATTTTTGCCATCGGCAATGAACAGGTTAGTGCTGTTAGGTTAAGGGTAGCTTGGCGTTTATAGACACTCGGTCGCTCATTGTGTTACTCAGTGTGAGATAAGCCCCCTTGACATGGTCTGTTAGTGGTAAGTTTGATCAACCTCGAGCTCTGAATGAAATCGGCCAGTCTAGTGGCACGTTTGCCACCATGCTCAGATCTTCAAACACTCTGCTACCCAAAAGCCGATGACGTCTATTTTGGAGTGCAGGGCAGTTACATAAAAAGTGTTGTACCGATTCTGTTTCATCCACATCTTGGCATCTTCTGCAATAATCCTAGTGGGACATACCGAACTTATCACTGAGACTACCAATAGCACAGTGTTCTGTGAGAATTCCTGTTAGTCTATGCAACTCCTGATCCCAGCGCTTTGATTGGTACTTGGCTGTCCACACATATGATCAAATTCGAAGGAGGTAGGTTTCTGATTCCAATTATACGTACAGCTTGTTAAATAGCAAAAATCTGCGTCTGAATTAATTTGGCCTGCTAAGGTAATCTGTATGACTCGTTCAGTGCCAGCTTATCGGAAGCGGTGTTGTCGGTGAAGATCTTTACTTCATCATTTCAGCAACCCAGGAAGTGTGTTCATCCGAAAATACCCTCTGGTACATAGTCACATCTAAAACCCGGGAGATTCGGTTCTACTTCCTGCAGTTTTGAAGTGTGCTCTACCGTGCATAAACTAAACATATGTATGTGAGAACCTCAATACATTTCTAGTAGCCATATTATTGAGGAATATGACTAATGGTTGTGGAGATAAAGATGTAATAAGCTGTCCACTCTTAATTGATATACTTATGATACTACAACCATTAATAAACTTGAAGAACATGCTGCGCACCATTTGGTGCGTAGAATATAGGAGCAACAATTATAATTTTATTTATAAATACTGTATTGAAATCTATTACTCTGGTCACCTTAGTAATAATATCATTTCTCAAAGTTCTTAAAATTTTTTTATATTTTGTTGTTGTTGTTTTAATAATTTATAAAGACGTTGTCTGCTGGTGCCGTTCTTTAGCCCGTGAAACCTGCAACTTAGTGTTGTGCATACTTTTGTCAGTGAATCATTGGATTTCGGTTGTATTGCTATAATCGACAGTGTTTGTATTATTAATCCTATTAAAGTTAAATAAAAAAAGGAAACAACAGAAAAATTATAAACAATGAAGTGTTGTAGCCGTTCCACACTAGGTGTAGTCATTGGCACTTTGAATATTGTCTGCTACATTGGAGTCAGCATTTATTTTATAATTCTGTTAACAGATATGCAGGACAATAAGGCTAATCATTGGGATAATATTCATGAATACCGTCACCGTGAGTATGTTATAATTTTAGAATACGCGTTAGAATTGGGAAGAAATTCATTGCATATGAAAGCTTAACACGTAGTTGCGATTAATTTTATTTGAGTTAAAACAATGCCTATGTTTGAAAACACGTGTTGCTTTATGTTTTTCCCCATTCAAATAACGTGAAATTTCTCTCAAGAGAGGGGTGACAGAGAGTAATAGTTGAAGTGTTCTACTTCAAACCGCGAAGGCGTTGTCATGTTTGGAATTTATGAAATTTTAGTGACTTCAATACCCTCCAAAAAATCCAACCTTAAAGGTTTTCGATCACAATCACGATGTAATGTTTATAATGTGTATGATTCAGGCCATGTTTAAAAACTGATTTAACTGAATTATTAATATTTACCTGAAAATATTACAAATATGGTTAAATGGGATTGTGAAATTGGCATATAATTTTGTTCTACACTGCAAATTTAGAACTTAAGCCTGTTATGATTTGTTTTTTGCATTTTTCTAGGATCAATTGAAATCACCATTTTAACGGTAGTATTGGTGGTCATGCTACTAATGATCATTTTGTCGGGTCTACTCATAATGGGCATTGTCAAGGTAAACAGTACAACTTTAAATAGTTCTCTTGTTTTCAATGCTTTTTTTACTTTTTTATATTTTCAGAGACGCCATAAACTGATGCTACCCTGGCTAATTATTAGCGCTCTTGGTTTTGTTTGCAACGTTATCAAATTTTTGTTATCTTTAGTTAGGGTGCTTTCACAAGGATTTGGTGCCTTTATAGTAACTCTTTTCCTTGGCTTTTTAATAATTGGTAAAATTTGACAATTTTTTCTTCTTTTTACTGTTTTTATACGATACTTATATTGATTTCTTTATGTATAATTTTCTGTTTCTCAAGGTTTGCAAGCCTTAATTTGGTGGGCTATTTACACTTTGTATAGAGATATACGAAAGAAAAGTGATCTTGGAAATGGTCGTGTTATTCGTAAACCTGAAGTCGATCATCCACCACAAACTATGCCATACCCTTCACAACAATATTTTTATAAACCATTTGATAGCAAGAACGTTAATTAAAAACATTCACATTGTCTTCCTCAAGATTAAGAATAGTTTGTAATATTTTTTAAAATGAAATTTTTTTTTTGTATTCATAATAAAAGTTTTTTTTCAATACTTATTTCTTATTGTTGTTTGTTGTTCGATTTTCCAATTAACGAATCGACAAATCTAAATATGTCACCGCTGCACAGTGCTCAATCTCGCCGGACAAAAGTTATAACTCGCTTTTGCAAAGCCGTACCGACATGAAACTTGGTACGTTTATAGATTTCATCAATATAAACAATTAGAGATAAAAAATCAAATGTGTATGTGTGTGTATGAGTGTGTGTATGTATGTAAATTTGTTTTTTTTTTGGGTCTGTTTGAAGCCTAAAGACGACAAAACGACTGAACAGATTTTCCTAAAATTTTCACACCGTATTTCTGTATGTGTGGGTGGAATTATAGGCTAATTTTTATTCAAAAGTTTTAAATGGGTGAAGTGCCACGCCTACCTTAAGAATTAAGTATTAAAAGTCTTATATCATGGAAACTGCAACAGCTAGAATCTTCGAATTAAGCATGGACAACTTTCATATCCACATAAACATTTGTAGGAAAAATGGTTGAACTAGCTACAGTGGGCGTGTTACCTCCCATATAAATAAAATACTAAAATTCGTATATCTAGGAAAACTATAACAGTCAAAATCCCCAAATCATGCATGATGAAATTTAGTGTCGATATTAATATTTTGGTTAACAGTAGGCGAACTAGCAATAGTAGGCGTAGCACCTTCCATATCACATGGATACTAAAACTTGAATATCTGGGAACACCTAATTTTATTTATATTGTAATGAGAGTAGCTCGTTGGGTATAGCTAGTCTCTATATATATTATAACTTAAATTGAAAGAAGAATCTTTAGAAAGAATTATTTCAAATTATTTTAATATATTTAATAAAATTATACTAAAAAAAAATAAAACAAGAAATACATTATGTTTATTTCAATCTATATCTGAACTTTCAGAATCTAGATGTCACTCTGGCATTGACGCATCTGATAGCAAGGCAAGAAATTCTTCATCCAAAGGTTCTGTACTGCGGGAATGAATAAAAGGCTTTTTAGAAAAAGAGGATATAATAGGATCTGTAGATAACAGAAGATAATGAAAAAGATCATACATTGTTTTTTCGCGGGACATTTTTCTTGTGTGATGTTCTCTTATATTTCTGAAATCTTTATCTCTCGATTCAAGAGCTCCTTCCCATAACATTCCAATAGGAATAATATCGGCACCATGGATAAGAATTTTATGTACACTTGATGGCATGTAATACCATGAATATAGTTGTACATAAATTTAGGTGGAATATTAACATACCCTTCTAAGCAATATTTATATCTTCGAACGTCGCCTTGTTCGACTGGCTTGCGCCCACTTTTTCGTTAAAATGCATACAAACATTCGAGCAGATTGCCTTCCTTTTCTGTAATAGCTATCCGTTTCATCATTCTTAATACCAGTCTTTGCAACAACGTGTTTAATAACAGCATCAGTTTTCTTAGTTAGTTGTTTTTCATTACGCCAAGTATTATACAGCTCTTTTCTTGAAATGGACATGTTAAACTCTAAATGAAATAAAAATCGTTTGGGCAAAATCCGGCAGCTAATTTTTTAAACATTAAAAAGCTACATATATAAAGATGACGACAACATAAAAACTAAAGCTTAAGTACGATAAATTAGCATTTGAAATTCTAATTGAATTCGGACATTAAACAAAAATTTCACATTTAAAACACACATGTACATAATTGCATTTTATTTATAAACAAAACATATTTTATGAAAAATTTAAATAGTATTTTTTACTCATACCTTTGTTATATTAATTACAGGAACAATTTTTTTTTAATTGTTCTTATTATTTTTTCACGACAATTCCACTCGTACTGTTAAATGCCGCTTGAGATATGAATTTTTTAGCAAAGAAGCAATTACTTGTATTTGAAGCAATATATTAATGCTAGTGTATCTGTTTAAAGAAAAAAAAATATGCCGTTATGTACTTTAGACACTTGTCAACATATTACCATACAAAAAATTTACTTTTTAAATATTTAAAAAAATGACTTTTGTCCGGCTAAATTGGGGTTTTGGACCACAGTGCGCTGTTGCTCAGAACATTAGTTAAAGAACTTAAAGTGGACTCTTCTTCAATAGATGACGAAGACAACACTTAGGAAAGTTATTATAACGCACAGAAGAAATAAGACAGTTTTTAATTTGTGGGACTGGACGTAGAAGGCGATTTATTTCCATATTGGGAAGAAAACGATGACCAACCGCTGGGCAACCAGCCCTCAAATATTACAATTACAAGTTGGTCAACTTGTTGAAGATGAGTTTTTGATTATTTTAGCAACACATTAGGTCTCCTTCTTCAATTTTTAGTTAAATTCTCTTTGGAATTTACATTTGTTGTATTCAACTTTGTGGAGATTATTATGAACGTTCCAACCTGTACCACTTTTCATTCCCTTTATCCCCTTGAAAAAAAGGTAAAACGATGTAAGCGGTAATAGAATAGGAGATGCCCCTGAAATCACTATAAACATGATTAACGAACCCATTAAAGCTCCGCCCACTTTCTGACGGCAGAGCCAAATGGAATATTTCCGGTACTTCTAAAAAAAAAAGGTGAACTTCGTATTAACTCATCTTGTTGGAATTTATAATGCCTGTCATATACACCTAAAAATTGGCTGGAGGTAGGGTTGTATTTATATTCAATAATTCAGACAAAGGCAGCTGTTAAATTCCAAAGGCTTTTCGTCAGATTAACCCAACCTCGGTTTGCTCAAAACTATGGAACGCATGGTTGATAGCAAGCTGAAGAGCAAAATATCTGATGAAAGCCTGAGTTTTAGACACTTGCCTACTTTAAAGTCACCAACTATATAGAAGGATCCCTATATGACAAAGCGTATTCGGATGAACGTAACGTATCCCAGAAAGGTATCATTTCACCTCTCACAACTACTCACACTCTCTTGAGGATATTAATCGATGAAGGACTTGAATCAGTCTACATCGTGCTAACACTTCTGAGGGGTAAGAATCCGATCATTGAGGGAGTGAAACGCGCTCTAAACACAACATACAATTGGAAACGACATCATCTGAAAGATAGGGCAGTGCCGTAGCACGCACAGGTGCTCGTCCACATGTAGGAGGGTCATAGGTTGTAAAATGGGGCTTTCCTCCAAGAATGGCTTACAATAGGAGCGTAATTTGACCTGTGCTAACTATTGCTTCAGTAGCGTGCTTTAGATCGATGGAGAGGAAATTAAACTTTCGAATAATTAAAAGGATTCAAGGACTGTGTTGTTTAAATATAAGTAGTGAGATGCGGACATCATCCACAAGGGCATTAGGAACAATACTCTTTATCCAACCGATAGAGATACGGGTTCAATAAGAGGCGGCAGTTATGGCGTGTAGTCTTCAGGCTTTGGGAGATAGAGTAATCAGAGCAACAAATCGTGTCACCAGAATATAGTTGGGTTAATAAACAGTTTCTAAAGATCTAAGCATGGAGATAGAACGGGACTGGGCCTGCATATATAAGAACTAAATTTCAAACTTTACGCCCGGGTACTGATCCATAATAAGCTAACGTATAGGGATTTAAATACCTTCACGTATTGTCAAATGACAAGGCAAAAACATCCAGTACTAATGGAATCAAAGAACTGGTGTGTAAATAAGCGATTAACAATTATTGCAGGCATAGAATAGTACGCATGGGTTGCTCATAGAGTGATTGGAAATGAGGACCAAACTGAGAAAGTCGGCTATTGTAGAATAATGGCAAATTACGAGAATGAGAAGAGAAGTATGAGTATTTTAAAACTAGATAGGGACGACCTTAGCATGCTAATGAGCGCACTCGTGGGACACTCCGACTTACATGTACGCCTGAACCTTATCGCCAGGGTAGAAAATAATGTAACGATGGAGAAAATTTTGTGGTACTGTCCAGCTATCGTAAGTTCGGGATCCCAATTTTTAGGGTGACATAACTTCATCTCAGAGAAGTGGACTGGAAGAAGTTAAGGAAGTTTGTATGGAATTAAAGTTTATTTCTCTCGCTATTTCACCAATTGCCTGTATATACTATGCAAGAGATTATCATCATATCTCTATAAATAAAACGCCATTCAAGAACATGGTTCCCTCTTAAAATTGTATATGGTGAAATATATTGCTAAAACTAAAACGTGAATGAGAGAGGGAAGCGCGAATTGTGTTTACCGTCTGAACCTGGTATAAATGAAATACAGCGCATAATAGTTTTATTTACGTTTAGTATGAATAGTGTAAGCAAAAAAACTAAAAAGGGACGCCATAAGAAGAACCAAAACCAAAGAAATCCATCAATAGAAAGATATCAGTACACATTCACACAATTTCCAATTATACAAAAACTGGCTTTTGTTTGTTTACAATTTGTACAAATTTAAATGTACACTGACTCAAACAATTTGCCGTACAC
Organism: Sarcophaga variegata; assembly: GCA_932273835.1. Classification (NCBI taxonomy): domain Eukaryota; kingdom Metazoa; phylum Arthropoda; class Insecta; order Diptera; family Sarcophagidae; genus Sarcophaga; species Sarcophaga variegata. The sequence continues at coordinate 44,515,239 of OW026358.1, read as the reverse complement.
CAAGCAATTAAAAATATTTGTATTTCAAAATCGTAACAGTTGGATTTGTGTAGTAAAGTAAAGTCAGTTTGTTTAAAGAGATGACCGCAAAACCTCTAAATAGCGAAGCCAACAAAAAATCAGGCTGTAAATACTAAAAAACTGGCCTGCTCCATTAGAAATTATTTAAAAGAAGTTTCTGCGGACAAAGGGCATCATAGCAGTTATTGAAAATAAGCTTCGAATCAACGAATTTGAATTGTCATTGCTTTTCGAATAATATTGAGCATTCATTTGAAACCGTAAAGTTTAGTTTAACATTTTTAAATAAATTTTGGGTATCTTTTATTATAGCAGCACAAATTGAGCAGTTTAAAACGATTTTACTTTATTTGAAACTGTTAATTTGGTTTTTAGATGTAAAAATATTCTCATACTGACTGGTGTACGAAAAATTTTTTGAGACAGTGTACAATTTACATACATTCTTATGATACGTACATATTCAGATTCAATTGCGTTTATAAAGTTTTAAAATTTAAACTATTTTATAGTTTAAACAAAGCAAATCAAAAAATATTTACTCTCTCTCTCTCTCTCTTAATCTCAGAAGTCAACATCATTACACATTTATCATAGAAAGATGTTTCAAACGGATTTGTAAACAGAAATCAAAAGCTGATTTAAACGATAAAAATGAATTTTTTTATATGAATTTATATTTATTTACTATAAGCCCGTTTGCCACCCCAAATCAATCTATACATATCAATTTGTGTATATGTATACATATACATAATTGTGCTACGTAGACAGTTTATTAAGAGCTATAGGGCATTCACTTCGTAGTTGCCTATTAAGCTAATTTCTGTTTATATTGCGTCGAATGTGTTTAAAGCAGTGATGCTTAAAATCCAACTTTCCTATCACATGTGATAGGCAAAGAAAATTCTGCTGACGCTGCGTTGATACACGTACACTATAAGCTTACTTGTGTGGTTTCTTATAATGATCGTGTGTTTGTTGCTTTGTTTGTTGTTTTGTGTTGAACTCAGAGAACAAAATCAATTCAGTTGATGTTTAGCACATGATGAGGCCATGAAGACCTTGCTACGCAACTTTTTTGAATGATTTTTTGTTTTTTGCAAATACACGCAGCAAAATGTTTGATGAAAATTGGGAATATGATTTCTTTTTTATAGAGAATATGGATGGTAATGCACAATGTATTGTGTGTTATCGCTCTTTATGTCGTATTTTTATTTTTTTTTATAACAAGACATTACGAAGCTAGCCATGGATTTTTCGACAACCTTAAAGGGAATGACATTTTTTTAAATTCATGGTGGACGAAACGGAAGTACCAAATTACAATAATTTACAATCAATACATACATACATACATACATCAATATATTCATCAATACATACATACATCAATATATTCATCAGTACATACATACATACATCAATATATTCATCAATACATACATACGTCAATATATTCATCAATACATACTTACATACATCAATATTTTCATCAATACATACATACATCAATATATTCATCAATACATACATACATACACACATACATCGATATATTCATCAATACATACATACATAAGTTCATTATGTAGTAATATACACGCAACACAATAAACCAATTTTTTATTTTTTTTTATTTTCCCAGTGTACGATTCTCAAAAATAAAGTTGAATTTTGTTCTCCGCTGCTTTACCAACACAACCAAAACTATGATAGTATGTGTTTGAGCACCACTGGTTTAAAGCATTAACTTTTTATTTTCAACTGTTTATCAATTTCAAGCAAGTGGTACAGCAGAATCCTATTGTTTGTTTTATAAATACTGTATTGAAATTAGAAGTCGCCGTAGTCGAGTAGGTAGTGCGTTGGCTTATTAGACGTAAAGCCAGGGTTCGAGCCCCAGGCCAGACATAAAAAAAAGTATTTCTTCGGCGACTTCCTCTCAGCAGATTTCTGGCAAAAACTCTGAGAGTAAATAAAAATAGCCATGAAAAGTTTCTCAAAAATCTGTCGTTCGGAGCCGACTTTAAACTGTAGGTCCCGCCACTCATGTAAAAAAATTAACACACACAACATATGTAAGTGGTGTGAGAAACTAGATCGTAATCCTGACTGAAGGATTGTAATGACCAATTATGTTATGTAGGTATGTATTGAAATTCTTTACTCTGGTCACCTTAATAATCATGTAATTTCTCAAAGTTCATAGAATTTACGAATACTTTGTTGTTGTTGTTGTTATTGTAATTTATAAAGCCTCTACTGTTTTTTTCCGCAGCCAGTGAAACTTGCAACGTAGTATTGCGCATACTTTGGTCATTGTATCATTTGATTTCGGTTGTATTGTAGTATTAAAAATACTACAATATTACACTATTATTAACCCCATTAAAATTATATCAAAAAGAAAAAGTTATAAACAATGAAGAGTTGTAGCCGTTCCACATTCGATGTAGTCATCGGCATTTTAAGTATTGTCTGCTATATTATAGCCAGCATTTATTTTATAACTCAGTTCCACCGTAAGTTTATACTATAATTTTAGAATACACGTTAGAATCGGAAAATTCATTGCCTAAGAAAGCTTAATAAGTAGTTGTGATTAATTTTATTTGAGTTAAAACATTGCATATGTTTGAAAACATGTGTGGCTTCATGTTTTTCTCCATTCAAACAACGTGAAAGTTTTCATTTCAGAGAAAAAATAAGTTTATAAGTAATAGTTGAAGTGCTCGACTTCAAACCGCGAAGGCGTTAAAAATACTCCATGTTTCGAATTTAAAAAAATTTAATGACTTTAATAACCTCCACATAATCCATATTTAAATATGCTCGAGATAATTAATTCTATTCAACTTAGATGTAAACTTTATAAAGTATACGATTCAGGACATGTTTAATAACTGATTTAACTGCATTATTAAATCTACATGGTAAGATGGGATTGTGAAATTGGCATATAATTTCGACCTACACTGTAAATTTAATGTATTTTTTAAAACTTAAGTCTGTTATGATTTGTTTTTAAATTTTTTTTAGGATCAATTGAAATCACCATTTTAATGGTAGTATTGGTGGTAATGCTACTATTGGTCATATCAGGACTATTTATAATAGGTATTGTGAAGGTAAAACAGTACAACTTTCTATATTTATATATATGTCAATGTTTTTTTTTTATTTTACTTGTTTTATATTTTCAGATGCGTCATAAACTGATGCTACCCTACCATGTTACTATCAGGGTTACCGTTGACAATATCGAAAAAGTGTCATAGAAAGGGTATTTCATGAAAAAAAGGGTCAAAAAAGTATATTTTAAAGTAAAATAGGGTCAAGTTTTTTGTGAACAAAAAACAAGTTATTTCAATAAAAAAAAACGAATTTTAACAGTTCATAAAATACATTAAACTAATATAAAAGTAATTATACATAAAAAACAATTCACAGGTACATTCATGTATTAGTCATATAATCAAAAACTTTTGATAATATTTACCACTTTTTATAAATACTTATTCTATAGTTTCTAATCAATTCTTGACTTGGAGTCCATTCTTCCAGCTTCGATTCGAGCAAATTGAGCGAGGAAAGCATGGATTTACATGTTTGGATTCAAATTAATACATATTTCGGTCTCTGCATCATGACCTATCAAAAGGGTCTTTTTGATATAAAATATTTTCAAAATCAATATCCTTTATTTCTTCTTCAATATAGAATTGTTTTTTCAAAAAGTTTGTAAAAATTATTAGGGGGAATTTGGGAACTTTTACTCATTTTTAAAAAAATCAAAAAGTACCATATATTTCGTTAAAATGATACAATAGGATAAATTAAAAAAAAGGGTCATAAAAAGTATCATTGGTATGAAAAAGGGTCGAAAGTAATACTTTAGTGTCACAACGGCAACTCTGTATGCGCTATACACATATATATACAGTATGTTTTCTCACAAGAAATTTGCAAGAAGATTCGAATTTCAATATTGAAATATGTACAGGAAGAATTGAAAAAAGTTAGCTTTTGCTTCAATCTGTTGTTTGAAATGTTTTGAGACGTCTGTGGCCCTAAAAGCCAAAGCCTGAAAGTAAGCATCTTGCAAGACGGTTGTGATAAATTGTAAGTTCAATGACGCAGTTTGTTCTTGCCTTTATTGCTTTCTTTTTGAATTAATGGAACATTGAGATAGTTGCGTAAGTTACTGTTCATTACGTATTATTTAGTATACGTAGTTATTCTTAGATATTCTCACCATTACCTATTGCTGGTGTTCTTCATAGCTGAATGCCACACAACCAAACGGTTGTTAACACTGCCTTGTATAAAAGCGAGGTAAGTTTCAATACAAAGCTTGATATGGGAGCCAAAAAGGCAGTAAGGCTAAGCTATTTTAAATTTTTTACTTTGCAATTTTTGTTGCTCTCTGATAGGGCCAAATAACATAAATTTCTGGAAGTCTTATACCATTGATCATGATTGGTGTTCAATTTCATTAAGGAATGTATCTTTACTGATGTTATGTTTTGGTGAATCAAATGTTTCGCAAATTGTGAGTCTAATGTTTATGGATCTAATCTGCATTAATGGCTTTTATTAACTAGTGTGAAAAAAGTGCTGAACTGGGAACGCCTTGGCAGATTAGCGACCTAAAAAACAATTAACTTGAACTAAAGTACATAAAACTAATCGAAACATAAACCATTAATTTTCTTAAATGGTTTTATTTAAAAAATGAATGGTATTTAATAAGCGTATGTAATTCTACCAATGCTGATGACTGCATTTGTTGTTATTACTTATTGGAGCGAGATATATAGTTGTTGCATCAATACCTATTTGCTCAATGAAAACTATATTATCAGTGACATTAAAAATGATAGTTATGTCGGAAATAACTACGAGAAGATTATCATATGATATTTGAAGTCGCCATAGTCTAGTAGGTAGTCAGGCCATGGTTCAAACACCAGTTCAAGCATTTTCAACAAAATGAAATATGAAGCATTTCTACATTTAACTCTTCTCTCAGATGAACTTATAATAGAATACTATAATTTATACAATACTAATGCGCTTTTTCTGTCCTCGAAGTTAAAAGGAGTGTTAGCTAACCATGAAGTTAGAACTCTAATTCGTTGGGTTTGAAATATAAAAATTTATTTATTTTTCTTGTTCAACCCAGACACAAATTGTGTTTAGAACATAATATATTTGAAATATTCAAGGCTCTAACCTATTTAAATCTTTTTTTGTTATAGTTTTTTTTTTCCAATTTTTATTTTTACTGGTGTGTAATTCACTAATAAGTTGCTATACTAATTTTTCCTCATGGAATCATAATTTCAAACCATTTTTTCTTTGCCACATAAGAAATACATACAATTTATAAATTCAACGTAAAATAATATATTTCTCATTTTGTAATCATAACAAACTCAAACAGCTGTGGACTAATTAACTTCAGAGACACAAATACATTTGGTATTAAACAAACTTCAAAAGCTTGAATTAGGTAACTTTGAGGACCGAAAAAGGCTATAACATAACAACGCATACAGTTATAAAAATATCGCCTAAAAACATTAAAACTAAAAAGTAAAATTTACAAACGTTCAATGTATCATATGTTGAAGTTATTTCCCTTTGTTTATAGAAAAAGCATGTGAATTTATAAATACATGAATAATGGAATTACATGAATGCAATACAAAAAAATTTAATAGCAAAGCAAGCGTTAAAATGGTAGAAAAAAATGTTAATACTTGTTTACTATTTGTCATCAGCATCAAATGTAGCATGAAGAAAATAACAGAAAAGCAATCGAAAGGAAATGATCTGTTAAATACAAAAAACAATTTTTTTCAGGAACAATTTTTGTACTTTAACAATGCCACAGTATCTAGCGAATTTCAGATAAACCACAATTTATTTACGGTGTGTGCTAGCGAGAGTAATAGTTTCGGTAAAAAAAAACTTTTTATTGTTGTTCACATATATACATGTGTTTACATTTTATATTAAAATATTATTCAAAAGGATTTTATCGTACAGTAATACCTCGATTTACGTCGCGATTACTTCTAAAACATAAATAGAATTTCGATGTTTACAAAGCTTAAAAAGGTTATAAATTCAGTTTTTCAAAGTAAAGATAAGTACATATTTCTAATAAAAAAAAAAATAATATATGTATGTAAAAACAACAATTTGTTAGTAATTAAATGTAAGAATAAATATGTATCGCGAGAAATTACAAAATTTATATAACAAGCTTTCTGTGCCGTCAGCGATGTTTCTTATCTCGATTTGTATAGAAATTTTTAATAAAAAAGGCTTAAAAGAGGTACATATATTCAAAAAAATAATTTTTTTATATTTATTTATATATTTTAGCGATTTCATGAATTTTTAGCAATAATATCTACAAATAATTATTTATATATAATATATAATTATAATTGATGTTGTTTATATTTATTTTATTAATTTATTAATTTAATTAAAACAAAAGAAAAATTATGTTTTTCACAAACCAAAAGAAAATAACGAAACATTTTTGGGGTTTCCATATTATAGTATAGATACCCTAGAAGATCTTAGAGTTACTTTAATATACCACATCCCAATGTATTAAAATGTTATACCTAATATTTAGTAGGACACCCTTAAGGTCACACATACATACATAATTGGTCGTTACAACCCTTTAGGATTACGACCTAGTTTTTCACACAAAAAATGTTGTGCGCGTTGATTTTTATACATGAGTAGTGGGACCTAGAGTTTAAAGTCGACTCCGAACGACCGATTTTTGACAAACTTTTCATGGCAATTTTATTTACCCTCAGAGATTTTGTCAGAAATTTGCCGAGATTAAGTCGCCGAAGAAATATTCTGTCATATGTATTTCATATTTCGTTTAGTTGGAGATGCCTGGCCTAGGGTTTAAACCGAGGCCTCACATCTAATAACTCAACACACTACCTACTAGACCACGGCAATTTCAAAGGTCAGGCACTCCATTTTACCAATTTGGAATTGAATATACCAGTATTTCTTTATGTTTTCCGTTGGTATTTGCCGCCAAATAAGTAAGCTTTCCAATTGACTTTAGTTTAAGGTTAGCGGTTACGTAGCCGTTCTTAAAAATGATGCCCTAAATACTCTCTGGCAGTTGTATCGCTACTTTTTGAGAGAGTACGAGGCCTGTGGGGAGTTTGGTAGCAAATCACATTTTCCGATTAACAGCAATATGATTGTGTTCGTTGACTTGTTGGGAATAATAACCATTATTAATTTTTTATTCTTCCAAACTTTAGGTGAATTTGTTCTTTGTAATCCTTAACTACTCTCTCATATTTGTTATTTACCAGACATCCCCATAGCATTATACTACCTTCACCCAAGATTTGAGGTTTTTTGTCTTCGCAAGAAACACCACTTAGTGGTTCATCAGCCAAGTTAAAATAATTAGAACAGTTTAAACCCTCTTTTTTTGAACCGTTAAAATTTCAGACAGTTCTGTATTCAGTAGCGCATTCAGCTCTGTTGAACTATAATCGAGTGCATAGTCTTTTGATTATGAGCAGTTTTTTGTGACAAATTATATGTTTTACAATGTTTCCCTAATACCTGAATAAATTTTTTTTGGAAACTGTTGTTAAATAACTTAAAGGAGTTTAAGCTTTCTAGTGAAACATGTAAGTGCTCGGCAGTTTGTCTTTCCAAGAGTTTTTCATAGCCGATGCTATTTCGGACTTCCATAACTACTTACTTAATCTTAAACTTACCAACATTTCCAACGACAAGAAGCGTAAAGGTATAAACACATACACGACAGATGACAGAACGCTGACAAGTTTAGAATACAAGCGTTTATATGAGGACGATTATATTGACGGCAGCACAGGAAAATCCACGACAACAATCTAAGCTGTTTATGCCTAACTTAGGGCCATTATTACAACTTGCCATTAATTAAAGGCAGGATTTTAACGGGCAGATAACTTGATTTTCTTTATTATGAGTACACAACAAGATAAAAGTGAGCTTTAAGCTAAAGGGAAAATCATCCTATTTTTAACATTTAAAGTTCACTTTATCTTTGAACTTGCCATATTATATAGTACATATACATATGTATGTATGTGTGAATATGCGGTTTTTTATATATGAGATTTTATTTTACGGTACGTAAAAAAATCGATAGTAATACCACTGAAAAGTACTCATAATGTTTATTGCTTTGGTTTTTTATCAGCTGTTTTTTTCTCTTCTCTCTTCAAATAATTTCAGCTGTCGGCATACGGCAGAAAAAACAGTTGGCAGACTTTTCTGTCGAACTGCCGAGATGCTGTCTGTCTATACCTTAAGACTGTGTTTTGAAGCCTTTGGTCTCTCCTCTTCTGATTAATATAAATATCGTCTTGAGAATGCGTTTCCAATATGATCCCGACTATATGTGCTTAAAACTCTGACAAGTGGTATAGCCACTCTCATCAAATATATCGTTTAGTTTTTTAGGAAATTCTTATATTCTCCACTGTCTGAACTTGTCGATTCTCCTATATCTATTACGTTATGAAGTTGTGGTTTTCTTTTACTATGATCCTTTACTGTCATTTAAACAAAAATCCACTAAACTTCTAAGACGACGAAAGTGAGAAGGATCAAAAAATTTGACGATGTAAATTGGGGGATTACTGTTTTGATTCTACTTTTGGAATTTTTCATACTTCATTGAAAAATTTTCATACTGCAACATTTGGCACTATTTCATGTTGATAGTTTTTAGTACGAGTATTCGATAAGAAATATTATTCTCGCCGTCAACATTTTCACCGTAGAATAGCAAATTTAAATTTTAAGTTTTTATATGATAATTTGGTAAGAAAAAAGGACCGTAATATTGAAATAATTTTAATAGTTATAAATCAATATGATTTCAGGTTGTTTTTTTATTTCCGATAATAAAATGTGTCAAATTCTAAAGAGTTATATCGCGCTATGAAATTGTATATACAGACTATATTGTTTGCTTGGAACACTTAAAACTCATCTGTGATACATATCAAAGGAAATGTTGTAAATTATTAGTAAAACGAAGAGTAAAGTATAATAAATATCTTAAATCAATAAATTATATACTACTTCAAAATTTATCGCATTACAATATTAATCATAGAACAAATCCCATTTGTATTTTAAAACATATTTATTTAAAACGATATATACATACATATACATAATTGGTCATTACAACCCTTCAGTCAGGAGTATGGACATAGTTTCTTACACCAAGTATGTTGTGTGTGTTAATTTTATACATGAGTGGCGGGACCTATAGTTCAAAGTCGACTCCGAACGACAGATTATTTGAGAAACTTTTCATGGCAATTTTATTTACTCTTAGAGTTTTTGCCAGAAATCTGCTGAGAGGAAGTCGCCGAAGAAATATTTTTAATAAGGATTACTGGCGATTAGTACAAAATAATTAAAAAGAATCAAAGTTATCAAATTATTTTCAATGATTATAATGAATTCTATTCGAATATTTTTAATAATTGTCATTCTTTCTTAGGAATTCTTTGGCTTTTGTATTCAGTTGTGTTACAGTTTGTACTCTCTTACTAGCACATTCTATTTTTTGTTTGTTAAAGGTTAAAGGTTAAAGGTTTTTTATTTAAGATTTTAAAATGTTTTCGTAGGCTGTTTTTCTCAGATGATAATTTTAAGGATCCCTGGCCTTTTTAAAAAAATGTGTTTGTATTTACAGACCCATATTCAACAATTTTTAAAGTCGTATTTTATATAGAAGAAGGGAAATAGAGATTTTTTGCTACTCAATTCAAGTTAAGTATACAGAATACAGGTAACATGTGCTAGGTGTGTTTCGTGACATCTCGTGATAAAAAGAAGCTGGAAAGTGACTTGAAACTTCATAAAAACAACAACAAATTAAATTTTACTGTTTCGAATAAATTAGAGAATGCATGAATTGTCAATTATTGAAAATAATCAAAAAGAATCATTGAAAATAATTTGATTAGTTTTAGATTACTTTTGATTATTTTTGATTATTTTGTACTAAACGCGAGTAATCCTGATTATTTTTTGGTTATTTGGAATTGTAATCAATTATTAAAACCAAAAATAATCGTAATTGTAATCATTATTTCACCATTCAAAAAAAGTAATCTAATTATTAACCATTACTTAACAGGTATGTTTAAAATGCTTTTTAAAAAAACGTAAAAACGTAACAATACATATGTACAATTATTTTTATTTTATAAAGTTTCTATAACATTGATTCTCAAATTTTTTGATAGAGAAATATTTCATGCATTAAGAATTTAATGCACAGAAATATAAATTATTGCCAAGAGTCTGTAGTCGTCGTAGACTCGTAGGTAGTATGTTGGCTTATTACACGTGAGGCCATGGTTCAAATCCCAGGTCAGACATTTCCAACAAAACGAAGTATGAGAGTAAATAAAACTGCCATGAAAAATTTCTCAAAAACCTATCTTTCTGAGTCGACTTTAAACTGTAGGTCCCGCCACTCAAATAGAAAATTAACATACACAACATAAGTGGTGTGAGAAGCTAGTTAGTAACACTGACTGACTGTAATGACCTATTATGTATGAATGCATGTGTGTGTGCAAATAATATGTGGCTTTGCATTTTCACATACACTGTCAACTTTTTTATAATTTCTCTTTTGAAAATAGAAAAGAAGTTGTTCAAGACATATTCATTAAAACGTTTTAAATTTTATATAAATATCGAAAAAAAATTTAATTTGGCGAAGACAAAAATAAAAGCATTAAAATAAAAGATGTTTTTCATTCAGTTTATTTTCTTTGTTCTTTTTTAAAACCAAAGCGAATAATGACTTAATTAAACATGACCATTAATCTAAGAGACCACCAGACCGTCAAACCAAACTTTTTAAATACAGTTGGTTTTGGCCTTGCCTTCACACACCATACCAGTCCAAACTTCAGCGGCAAAATTTACAGTTACATTTGTGTTGAGAATAATACACCAAAATATTTCATTTTTCATCTATTGAAATGGCCATTAAAAGTCCATTTGCATAAAAAGCTACCAGAGTTAAACAATTATCCATATAAGTGATAATCTCAATTTAAATGAATGACCAACCTATGAAATAATAATATATGGAGTACATACATACATATATAATTAGTGATTACCACCCTTCAGTTAGGACTACGACTTCGCTTCTCACACCACTTATGTAACTATGTGTTAATTTTATTTATGAGTGACGGGAGCTATAGACTACGAACGATACATTTTTCAAAAAACTTTTACTGGCAAATTTTTATTTACGCTATAAGCCAACACACTACCTACTAGACTAGGGAAGGAGAGCGAGCCTCTTCAAGTCTTTATTTGAAAATATTTCAATCTCAGTTTTAACTGTTGGCACTTCGATATCTTAATGCATGTTCGAGTTTCTGATACCATCCAAGGTACGATATAATCATCTGTACGATCTTGTATTGTCTCTCCTGAAGTTTTTCTTTGTGGCAGTTCCTCATAACTGAATATTAGATCAGCATGAGCAAGAAGACAATGTGTTTAAAGAAGTTTTAGCTAATTTGCTCTAAACGTCGGTCCAGGTATATGTAAAGATATTTTTTGAGATAGTTGCATATTCGAATTGACTAGAGAGAACAAAGCCATCATCCTTAAAAACAAACTTTTGGCCGATTATGTAACTGTCCAAAAGACCCACTATATTATTAGATAAGATTAACCTCGATTTACATATATATTAGGCCGTCATGCCAAATCACGACAAAAGCTTGAGAAACATCAATACATAGGGAAGATCAATATTTCTTTTCCTCGAATACTTTTTGTACAGTTTCCCTAACATATAGGTTTTGTTCATGTTTCCTCCTGAAGTCAAAATGATGACCCGGAGTAAACTTTCGGGCATCTAATATTGGCAGTAATTTAGACATCAGTAAATTTCGAAGAAAATTTTACATTAAGTAATTATGGACCCGTAGGATTCTGCCTTCGAGTGATTCTTCGGAATTATCGTAAGTAGTGAGACCTTTTAAGGATAATTTTTAAGTGATATAAAAGCAGTAAAAATCAAAAGATTTATCCTAATTATTAGGCGTAGCAGTTCAATAAGCAATTTATTACTGACTTTATCTATACCAAAAACTTTCTTCGAATTAAGCCCAGTAAGAGTTTTACTATTCTTTCGAAACTCAAAATATATAGCACAACGGCATACAATTAAGAAAGTAATATATGTACAATTTTTAACCTGAAGTATACTTTTGATCTTTGTTGCATCGATGATAGTTTTTTAAATATTAAACAAGTGGTTCATTCATAGACGTGTTCGACTAAGATTTAAATTTCCTTTTGCGGTGAACAAAAACTTTAAAACTCTGGAGAAAATATAAACGGAGAAATATTTCGTTATAAGAAACTGAAGGAGAAAAGAAAATTAAGATAAAAAGCAATTAAGAAACTTAAAAATTAAACATTTCAAACAAAATGAAATCACTGCAGAAATAATGGAAAACAAATCCGTGTTTATTCATGTTCTACAGTTGTTCACTGAGTCTTATTCATGCTTCTAAAAAGTTTACGAAATGTGAAATTAGTTGGAGAAATATTTGAGCGAATAATATTAAAATAATTCAAAAAATATACATTTTTACACTTCGCTCCACTTATTTTTATATACAATTTCCCTGGAAGAATTGTCATTTATCTTTAAACTTTTTTCGAAGTGAAAAACGAATGTACAGAAAAGAAGTAGAATGAAAGTCAAATACATTTCCTTTTTGTAGTTTAATAATAAGGTAGCTATTTTTCAATGGAAATGAACTTCGAAAACAAAAGTTAGAACGTTGACTCAATAGTGAACTGATTTAAAAATTAAATTTTGTTTTCTATTTCGTTTCGTATTTCAAATAATAAAAATTGTGTTTATTTTTCGCATAAATGCTAGAAAAGATCAGTGGTGTTGTCGATCCGGAACGCTCCGGAACGTCGTTCCGGTACTTCCTTTTTGGGCAGGAACGCGTTCCGGAACTAAAGATGATTTCTGATAATGAGAATTGGCTGACGTTTTCATAAAAAAAAAATTAAAAAGAATTGCTGATTTTTTATTCTAATTTTTGACGAATTTTTATATGTATTTTTATAAACAAGGGTTTGAACCGAACCCGAACCGGAACAAAGACTGGAACTAACCGGCTTGTTTTCCGAACCGTGAACAGGAGTCCGGAACGCGTTCCGGTAAAAAAAAATTAGCACAACACCACTGGAAAAGATGTGTTCAGTTTGGAATTTATTGAGAAAATAATACATAAGGAAGAGAACTTAAGCATTCCAAAGAACAATTTCAAAAAAGTTCGGAAGAATTAAGAACTAATGGTTATTACTTTCAACAAGTCAATGAACTCAATCAGACGGCTGTTAATGTGAAGAGACTCAATGAGGAGATCATTTGGAAAAACGGATACGTAGTCGATAAACTTACACAAAAGTCAACTAAGGAATTTGCTCATGAGTACCATGCATAAATATCAAAAGAAAAAAGCTAAGCAAAACTGATACATTCAATGCCTAAAGGGTTAAATGGAGTAACGTAAGTGTGGCTGTAATACTTGAACTAACAAAGTTATAGTTTAAAAAAATAGTCTGTGAAATATATGTCGGTTAATAAATATAATAAAATAAATATTTTAATAAAATATTTGATTCAATAGAAAATCTGTGTTCATCATTCAGTAAAAGAGAGAAATCACATTAAATTGTGTCTAAGAGGTAAAAAAAAACAATTGAAGTGCAAAAGGGATCAGTAAATTGATCAGGAAGAGGTTTACATTAAATTTGAAAACCGAGGTCACATTAAATTGTGAAGCGACACGATATTAAATTGTGGAACTGAAATCACATTAAATTGTGAAGCGACACGATATTAAATTGTGAAACTGAAATCACAATAAATTGTGAAATTGGGCGCACATTCAATTGTGGAACTGACGCACATTAAAAGTTAATGGTACATTAAATTGTGCACTGGTATGTAAATTGATTACATTAAATTGGGTAGCACCTGGCTATAAAATGTTTTATTTTTTTCTTCTGGCATAATGTAGGAAGCATTGCTTATTGTAAATAACAACAATGTCCGACATAAAGCCATTTATGTGTGATGCTATTGACAAATCTTTGGTGCGGTTAGAATGGGAAAAGTGGTTCCGATCTTTTAAGCTGTATCTAGCGTCGGAGGAAATAGACGGTCCAGTCAAAAAGAAAAATAAGTTGCTTCACTTAGGGGTCCACAGTTACAAGAAGTCGTCTACAATCTCCCGGGGGCATTAGTTGACACTAGTACAGAAGCCAATGAAACCGGTATTAGTCAAAAAGTTGGACGAATATTTTTCTCCCAAGAGAAATTCAACATTTGAAAGGCATTTTTACAGGAGTTTAAGACCTTCCGAGGGAGAATCTTTGAACAAATTTTTATTACGTTTAAGGCAACAAGTATCGATTCATGGGCTCCTATGGAGCTGAAAAAGAGACTATTGGAAAAGGAGCAAAGCCTTAATGACGTCATTGAAGCTTGTCAGGTATTTGAACAAATTAATAAACAATCAGAAAGCATGTTGGCAAAAGGCGACGAGGAAGTTGTCAATAAGATTACGTCAAAAAAGAGATTTTCTCAAAATTCTGAAGTGGAATGTTTTAGATGTGGTCGAAGTGGTCACGTGGGTAAGTCTTTAAGTTGCCCAGCTCGAAATGCAAGGTGCAACAAATGTTCCCTTATGGGACATTTTGCAGTTAAGTGCAAAACTAAGCAATTGAAGAGAAAATTTTCCGAGTATGAAGATAGTGGTGGTAAAAAGCACGACGTTAGACAGACAAAAGTACGTTGTATACAGAACGAAGAAGGGAATGGTTCAGGTGACGAAGACGCATTGCACGAATTTGCCTGCTTCAAAATCGATGACAGCTGCCAAAGTGATGAAATAATAGAATGCCGTATCGGGGGACAATCGCTGTTATTGGTAATCGACTCCAGGTCACGATTCAATCTCCTAAGTGAAAACGATTTGATTATGCTGAAAAATAAAAAAGCGGATATGTGGAATACCAGATCTAAGTCATCCAACCAGTTTAAGGCCTATGCATCTAATCACATCCTAAATGTTATTTGCGTTTTTGACTCTCCAATCGCAGTAAACAGCAATTCGGAGATGATTGCTACATTTTACGTTATAGAAAATGGAAGTCAGTCACTACTAGGTCGCAAGGCAGCAATCAATCTTAAAGTACTACGCCTTGGGCTAAATGTTAATCACATTGAAGTTACAAAACCATTTCCAAAAATGAAGAACATTCGGGTTAAATTATCCATCGACAGCTCTGTTAAACCTGTGCAACAACCACTTCGAAGAATACCAATTGCTCTTGAGGAAAAAGTGGCGGATATGCATTGATATGCGCCGAGCTAATAAAGCGGTTTTGAGGGAAAATTATCCTTTGCCTACTTTTGACGCTTTTATGACAAAATTAAGTGGCGCAAATTTCTTTTCAAGGTTAGATCTTAAAAGTGCGTACCATCAACTCGAACTACATGAAAGTAGTCGTGGAATTACCACATTCATTACACACAAAGGATTATTTAGATATAAAAGATTGATGTTTGGTGTAAATTCTGCTCCTGAAATTTTTCAAAAGACACTAGAGGGGATATTGGCAAACTGTGATAATTGCCTTAATTACATCGATGATGTTATCGTTTTTGGTAGCACAGAAGAAGAACATCTTAAGAAAGTCCTCCAAGTATTTCAGGAAAATAACCTTGTTCTTAACGAAGACAAGTGCGTTCGGAAAACTCAGAAATTAAAATTTTTGGGACACATTATTTCTGATAAGGGTTTCACAGCAGATCCAGAAAAAATTAAAGTCATTGCAGATTTTCGAGCTCCAAATACAAGAGAAGAAGTCAGAAGTTTTTTGGGTTTGATTACATATGTTGGCAAATTTATACCCGATTTGGCAGACGTCACCGAACCACTAAGGTTGTTGTTAAAATTTGACACAAAATTCGTATGGGGTCCAAATCAGGAAACCGCTTTTCAACATCTTAAAACACACCTATCGAGAATTTCAAATTTATCGTATTTTGACCCAAAAAAGAGAACCCGGGTAATAGCTGATGCTAGCCCGGTGGCGTTAGGCGCAGTCCTTATACAGTTTGATTTTAATGATGATCCAAAAATAATATGTTTTGCCAGCAAGAGTTTGTCAGACGTTGAGAAAAGATACTCACAAACTGAGAATGAAAGTTTGGCTTTGGTCTGGTCAGTAGAAAAATTCTACTACTATCGAGCTGGTTTGGAATTTGAATTGGTCACAGACCCTAAACCACTAGAGGCTATTTTTAAACCAACATCTAAGCCTCC
Organism: Sarcophaga variegata; assembly: GCA_932273835.1. Taxonomy (NCBI): domain Eukaryota; kingdom Metazoa; phylum Arthropoda; class Insecta; order Diptera; family Sarcophagidae; genus Sarcophaga; species Sarcophaga variegata. The sequence goes on along the minus strand of OW026358.1, from coordinate 44,498,722 downwards.
AGCCAGAATTGAAAGGTGGTTGCTGCGTTTACAAGCATTTAAATTTAAAGTAATTTACCGAGCCGGAAAGGAGAACATTGCGGATTCCGTATCTAGGATGTGCAAATTTTTTAACACGAGTTCATTTAATGGAAATTGTGAAGATAACATATTTCATATTGTATCAAACTCAACCCCATCGTCTCTTGGAATCTCTGTTATATCTAAGGAATGTGCTGAAGATGAAGAAATTAGAAAGGTTATAACACATATCCAGAATGAGTATTGGGATTCGGACAAAACAAGGCATTATTATCCGTTCCGATCAGAACTTTCGTCTATTGGTGACATCCTTTTGCGAGGAACTCGTATAGTCATACCTAAGGCATTGCGTGAAAGAGTACTTCAGCTGTCTCACGAGGGACACCCGGGAGAATCAGCCATGAAACGTAGGCTAAGGGCTAAAGTCTGGTGGCCATTAATAGATAGGGACGCCGAAAATTTTGTGAAGAATTGTCGTGACTGTTTGCTTGTTTCGCAAGTATCTAATCCACCTCCTATGCAGAGACATGCGTTTCCAAACGGTCCATGGCAATGTGTGGCAACGGATTTACTTGGACCACTGCCAAATAATGAGTACTTTCTGGTTTTAATAGACTACTACTCACGATACCAGGAAGTTGTGTTTTTAAAAAACATATCCTCAGAGAAGATAATTAAAGCGATGGAGGAAATATTTTGTAGACTTGGTTTGCCCAAGTCTCTACGAACGGATAATGGCCGACAGTATGTGAGTTCTGAATTTGAAAACTTTTGCAAAATGAACAATATCACACATATTACTACACCACCATATTGGCCGCAGGCAAATGGTGAGGTCGAAAATATGAACAAGTCTCTTGTCAAGCGGTTGAAAATTGCCAACGCCAACAAGGCCAACTATAAACAGGAAATACAAAAATTTATTCTTATGTACAATGTAACTCCCCATGGCACAACAGGATCACCCCCATCTGAGCTAATGTTTAATCGAACCATACGAGATAAAATACCAAGTATTCAGGACATAACAGAAGATATGATAGATTCAGCAGCAAGGGATTCAGATCGCATTAATAAACAAAAAAGAAAGAAAAGAGGGGACAAGAGAAGAAAAGCTAAAGAGTCCGAAATAGCTGTCGGAGATAAAGTGCTTCTTAAGAATGTAGTTTTTCCTCACAAACTCACAACAAACTTCGATGTAACGGAATACGAACAAAAGACATAAATGGGAATGTTGTAGAAATTGCCGGTAATGGAAAAACATTTAAAAGGAACATCAGCCATGTGAAAAAGATTCCAACGTCAACCACTTCCGCAAACACGCCTCAAGGACATTTAACCCCTTCACAGAAACCGCCATCAACATCAACCTCTACTACAGATGCAGCCACAAGAAATCTAACTTATTTACAGGAACCTTCTCCAATGCCAGGTGATCCCGTGATGAAATTGAAGCTTAAAAAGATAGGAGGGATGTGGCAACACTGATCTACTGACTGTAATACTTGAACTAACAAAGTTATAGTTTAAAAAAATAGTCTGTGAAATATATGTCGGTTAATAAATATAATAAAATAAATATTTTAATAAAATATTTGATTCAATAGAAAATCTGTGTTCATCCATTTATTTGAGCGGTATTACAGTAAGCATAGCGCCAGAATTTACGATTTATCGATTTTAAGATCCAAAAATATCATATTGACGATATGACGATTTATTATAATGATTTTTGGAAATGAAAAATTTACATCGTTCTTTACTTTAGTACATTAAAAGCCACTTTAAGCTTTGTATTTACTTTGCAAATGTTACTATTGCAAATATATTTAAGTTATTTGCGAACACCTGTGATGATATTTGTGTATATTATGCCTTTTTCATCCCTTAAAAGAAATGCATGATTCTCGAGAACAAGTTCTATTATTTCACTCGAGCAAAATCCTTTGTAATAGCCACAGAACATGAAACACAAGCCACATTGCAACGATGCTCCAATGAATCAATAGAGTTCGATACCATAACGTCATTAACGAGAGACTTCGCCCTCTCCTGTACACCGTCGAGAAGTCTCAAAATAGACATTGAGGCATGAGAGTTGTACTCCATTCTCTTTCGGATATAAGTAGTGTGAATAATCAGAGCTTCTGACTCCGTAGTAGATTTGGATGATGGAATATTATTGCTGCGTTTTTGTGTCAATAATCAACCCTGAAATAGACTGTTTAACTTTTAAAATTTTATCCCGAAAATAATATAAAACTTCTCGATTTTTGGAAAAGCAAAAACGGAAATTAAAATGTGGGATGGTAGCATTTGATTTCCATCCTTGGCTAAATTTATTATAAAAGATTAGTATTATAACAGTCTTCAGCTAATGTTGTCAAGTTAATTTAAACTCAATCCCTTAGAAGAAGTACTATAAAAAAGGTTATTTAAAACTCAGCACTTGCAACTGCTTCGAATTTAATATTGTATCTGATTTGATTAAAAAGTTTAATTCTAATATATATGTATTATGTATGTACCTTAGGGTGGCCCTTAAAATTAAGAGTCAGATTTTCTCTTGTCTCACCCCCCGGTTTGGTGAATATTGGCAAAAAAAATAATATTGTCAAAGTTTCAGATCAATCGGTTGGGGTTAAGACCAATGAAATTTAGGGGAAACCCTAAAATTTAAGTTCCATGAGTTATTAATGTTGTAATAGGAAGATGTTTCCTGTAAAGTTTGAAACATTTTTAACCTAGACATAATTTTTCTAATTCCCAGCTTTGAGACATAAATAAACTAGTCATAATCCATGATTTTATAGGCGTACACCTCATTGAAATATTTTTTTAAACTTTTATATTTTAATTAAAAATATGTTTAGACAATGTATATACACGCACTTACTTTACTTAGTGACTTAACTGGCTATTAACAAAAATATTAACGGATTTTGGCCTGATTCCTCCCGGATTTCCTTGGCTATATCGAAAGTATAGTTATCGGCCGTAATCTGAGATCCAATACGCAGCATATCCCTACTTGTTGATAACATATACTTCGTTTTGCCCTCATTCATATACATGTAGAAAATTATATTAAATTAAATGTTTAAAGTGTCTTAAATAATTCACTTTTATGGCAACCAGAACACCTTTGTCTATAATCTTGCACAGCTTGTAAAATATTCTTTTTCTGATGCTCATATTTCGTAAGAATCGAATTGTAATCCTCTGTCAACTTAAGACCTCTTTCCGCTGCGTCAATGATAACATTTAATAAGCAAAGAATATTCTACATTTTCGGGATTAAGATACAATAAATGATTTAGTAATTTTTTTAGAGCAACCTGCGCTATATCCTTGTCAATGATTTTAAAATTGTATATTTGCTCTAGTAACATGAAATCATTATAGGTCGCCATAATTGCAGAACTAGACGAAAATAAATTCTATGTATATTGTTATTTTAAAGATACATACATATTTGTAGCAAATAATTTTCTTCTTGTTTTGTCAACTTAAATTCTTCTCGGAATAAAAATATCTTTATGTTATAAATAGCCTTCGCCATCCAACTCGCATGATGAACAGCACCAGGTGCATTAAGCATTATTGTTTTAGAATTGTGCTTCTTAGGATACTGTCCTAAAGTGTAGTCATCTCCTGATAGTTTTGTTTCGAGCATAGGCTGAGCAAAATTTATGACACGAATAATTGAATCTCTAACATGAGATTTTATTCTTCCGTCATCTATTCCAAATCGAAATTTGTTTAAATTTAAATTTAGGCAGGCTTTTTTAATTCTTTCGAAAAGGAAGAGATAGAGACCGCTGTTTTAATACATTTTTGCTTCAAACACGTTTTAAAAATTATTTCATGTATATGATGTCCACATGGTAGCTAGATTTTCCATGATAATACATGTTCCATTTATACGATCAGTGTTTACAGCTGTTATATCAGAAACAATAGCGTTTATGTTGTCTTGAAGGCACCATTCTTGAATGGCATTACAAACAACTGATGTCTGTTCTCATCCAGTTCCACTTTCCAAAGGAGAAACTTGGACCAATTTGTCAGTGTGCCCGCAAGATAATAATTGGAAACCTAACCACATTTTCAATTCTAGTTAACTCTGGTAATAGTTTGTTTGAAGATTTTTCAACTCTAACATATGATTGTCACATTTTTTCTCGATCTGCTCGAATAGAATTTTTATTAATTATATAGTTTTGAGCGTCAAGATCTAATACCTCAGTAACTGCAATGATAATATGTATATATATAGCTTTTCAGTTACTTATCATGAACGCATACAAAGCAAGGGCTAAAATTAGCATAAAAATAAACCGTGGACATCTAAGGATTTTTTGAAATATTGCCTATATTTTGTTAAATATAGGTATGAGAAAAAAGTTGTCAAGGGGAAAAATCTTCCTCTTACAACATTTTTCAATAAAATTAATATTTTTGAAGTTATAAGTCATGAAACTTAAATTTTATGGTTTCCCCTAAATTTCATCGGTCTTGCGGTACGTCTTAACCCTAACCGATTGATCTGAAACTTTGACAATATCTTTTTTTTGCCAATATTCACCAAACTGGTGAGACTAGAAAAATTTTGACAAAAAAAATATTCCATATAGCTAAGGGTCACCCTAATGTACCTATATGTTTTCAAACGCGTAAAACACTCGTTTTTAAAGTTTATTTTTATAATTAAATCGTTAAAAGGACTTGTTAAATTTTTTTAATAAATTGTTTTTTTTTCATTTAAATTTGAATTAAAATATGTACATTGACAAGTTTATATGTTTCACCACAATTTTTTTAACTGTTAATTTATATGTTTATTTTTACTGACAATTTTTTCACAATTTCCATAAACGTCTTTGACGATTTTGACTTTTTTTCTAATATTTGACGATTTGATGCTTTATTTATCAGGATTTATATTAATATCCTAAAATTTTAATATATAATACATATACATATATGAATTTTAAATTGACTCTGAGTTCTTCTTTGGGGTACTTACACTTTTGTAGAGCAAAAATGTGGAGTCAACAAAAAGTTTCCTTTATTTTTACTTTGGTTTGTGTAAAACGTTAAAAAAAAATTTTATAATGAAATAGAAATATATTAATAAACTAGGTATAAAAAACATCAATTATTTTTAAATATTCTTGCTTAAAAATCATGAAATTGCTAAAAATGTACTAAGGGTACATATATCTTTGGTCTCTATTGTATAAGTACTTAAAATTCGAATAGACTGCCAGCGTCTTCCATCCCGGCAGAAAGGCAGCTTGCACTTTATAATTTTTATCGCAAGCAAATCAACGATTTCAACGATTGATTTGGAAAGACAGCGATGTAGTCTCAGCTCGAAGCATCACATGCAAAGCTTTAAACAATTTGTTTATTATTTTACAAGAGATTATATATTTTCTGCAAATGGATTATATTTGCCTTGAGTAACTATGAGCGTAGTTTATGTAGACGTTATTGTATCCAAAAATTTGGGGTATCCGTTGTAATTGGTAGGATTGACGGTACTCACACAGAAATTACTAAGCCACACAAATATGTAGTCTTGTACTGTGTACAGAAAAGTTTACTAAAACTTAAATGCTATGATTGTGAGTATTTCTAAATCAAGCGTTATAAATATTTGTTTCTAATTTTCTACAGATTTGCGATTATCTCATGGATATATAAGCGAACTATTCCTGTCTTCCTGGGTCTGGGCACAATTATGATTATGATGAATAAATGATTTAGTAATTTTTTAGAGCAACCTGCGCTATATCCTTGTCAATGATTTTAAAATTGTATATTTGCTCTAGTAACATGAAATCATTATAGGTCGCCATAATTGCAGAACTAGACGAAAATAAATTCTATGTATATTGTTATTTTAAAGATACATACATATTTGTAGCAAATAATTTTCTTCTTGTTTTGTCAACTTAAATTCTTCTCGGAATAAAAATATCTTTATGTTATAAATAGCCTTCGCCATCCAACTCGCATGATGAACAGCACCAGGTGCATTAAGCATTATTGTTTTAGAATTGTGCTTCTTAGGATACTGTCCTAAAGTGTAGTCATCTCCTGATAGTTTTGTTTCGAGCATAGGCTGAGCAAAATTTATGACACGAATAATTGAATCTCTAACATGAGATTTTATTCTTCCGTCATCTATTCCAAATCGAAATTTGTTTAAATTTAAATTTAGGCAGGCTTTTTTAATTCTTTCGAAAAGGAAGAGATAGAGACCGCTGTTTTAACACATTTTTGCTTCAAACACGTTTTAAAAATTATTTCATGTATATGATGTCCACATGGTAGCTAGATTTTCCATGATAATACATGTTCCATTTATACGATCAGTGTTTACAGCTGTTATATCAGAAACAATAGCGTTTATGTTGTCTTGAAGGCACCATTCTTGAATGGCATTACAAACAACTGATGTCTGTTCTCATCCAGTTCCACTTTCCAAAGGAGAAACTTGGACCAATTTGTCAGTGTGCCCGCAAGATAATAATTGGAAACCTAACCACATTTTCAATTCTAGTTAACTCTGGTAATAGTTTGTTTGAAGATTTTTCAACTCTAACATATGATTGTCACATTTTTTCTCGATCTGCTCGAATAGAATTTTTATTAATTATATAGTTTTGAGCGTCAAGATCTAATACCTCAATAACTGCAATGATAATATGTATATATATAGCTTTTCAGTTACTTATCATGAACGCATACAAAGCAAGGGCTAAAATTAGCATAAAAATAAACCGTGGACATCTAAGGATTTTTTGAAATATTGCCTATATTTTGTTAAATATAGGTATGAGAAAAAAGTTGTCAAGGGGAAAAATCTTCCTCTTACAACATTTTTCAATAAAATTAATATTTTTGAAGTTATAAGTCATGAAACTTAAATTTTATGGTTTCCCCTAAATTTCATCGGTCTTGCGGTACGTCTTAACCCTAACCGATTGATCTGAAACTTTGACAATATCTTTTTTTTAATATTCACCAAACTGGTGAGACTAGAAAAATTTTGACAAAAAAAATATTCCATATAGCTAAGGGTCACCCTAATGTACCTATATGTTTTCAAACGCGTAAAACACTCGTTTTTAAAGTTTATTTTTATAATTAAATCGTTAAAAGGACTTGTTAAATTTTTTTAATAAATTGTTTTTTTTTCATTTAAATTTGAATTAAAATATGTACATTGACAAGTTTATATGTTTCACCACAATTTTTTTAACTGTTAATTTATATGTTTATTTTTACTGACAATTTTTTCACAATTTCCATAAACGTCTTTGACGATTTTGACTTTTTTTCTAATATTTGACGATTTGATGCTTTATTTATCAGGATTTATATTAATATCCTAAAATTTTAATATATAATACATATACATATATGAATTTTAAATTGACTCTGAGTTCTTCTTTGGGGTACTTACACTTTTGTAGAGCAAAAATGTGGAGTCAACAAAAAGTTTCCTTTATTTTTACTTTGGTTTGTGTAAAACGTTAAAAAAAATTTTTATAATGAAATAGAAATATATTAATAAACTAGGTATAAAAAACATCAATTATTTTTAAATATTCTTGCTTAAAAATCATGAAATTGCTAAAAATGTACTAAGGGTACATATATCTTTGGTCTCTATTGTATAAGTACTTAAAATTCGAATAGACTGCCAGCGTCTTCCATCCCGGCAGAAAGGCAGCTTGCACTTTATAATTTTTATCGCAAGCAAATCAACGATTTCAACGATTGATTTGGAAAGACAGCGATGTAGTCTCAGCTCGAAGCATCACATGCAAAGCTTTAAACAATTTGTTTATTATTTTACAAGAGATTATATATTTTCTGCAAATGGATTATATTTGCCTTGAGTAACTATGAGCGTAGTTTATGTAGACGTTATTGTATCCAAAAATTTGGGGTATCCGTTGTAATTGGTAGGATTGACGGTACTCACACAGAAATTACTAAGCCACACAAATATGTAGTCTTGTACTGTGTACAGAAAAGTTTACTAAAACTTAAATGCTATGATTGTGAGTATTTCTAAATCAAGCGTTATAAATATTTGTTTCTAATTTTCTACAGATTTGCGATTATCTCATGGATATATAAGCGAACTATTCCTGTCTTCCTGGGTCTGGGCACAATTCTTTAATTTGTGCCATCAGTAAATCTCGCAATTATTTTTGTCGTTGGTTATGTTAAGGAAAAAATTGAATTAGTTATTGGGTGATGCGGGGTAAGCTTTTCATTTTATGTTGACACATTGTAGGGATGCTCAGACTCATTAGAAAGCATGCAGCAGCGCGTAATGTGGTTGAAAATACCATTGAAGTGTTGAAAAGTCTTGTGCACACCCTTCCCTATTAAGCCGAAAGTCCATACCATGCGTTTTGCATTACATGCGTATACCGAAAAAGTAGAATCAGTGTATATGATTGCGACAAGTTACAGAAGAAAAAGCATAGATTGCATAGCCGCATAGAAAGTAGGATTACTTTCTACTTTTCTATGCGACTAATGCAGTGTTGGAAAATGTCAGCAGTTTTTTAAACTTGGCATGCCAAATTATATACTATTGTGAATGGGTTCTATAAATATGTTTAATTAGTTCATTACTATTTTCGCATTTTTCTTTATTTGTATTATAAAAATATTAATAAAAACATATTTCATAATAAAGTTTAATACTAATTTAAGAAGAAAATACATTAAAATATATTTTTTAACAAATTTCTTTCATGAACAAAATATGTATATGATGATTGTTTATACATATATGTATATATGATTGTTTTTATGTACTGAGTGTATGTCATCTATTTTGAATTTATTAATTTGTAAACAAGAAAAATTGAGGATAAATTAAATGAAAACACTCGTCTTGTGTTATTTTGAGGATTTTCGTAGGCCTTAACAGCACAATACAATGTAATTTTTGTGTAAAACTATTAATAAATAATAAAAACAACTAATAACAATTTTTAATTTTTCCTTTCAAGAAATTAAAAAATATTGGCAACTTTCAGCAAGAAAAATTTTTTATGAGCAGTACGTCTTATTTTGATCTTATTATATTTAGCTTCTTAATTAACTCTTGCTCAAGAAACTATACTCATTGTGACCGAAATTCACCCACATTTCGATTAATATTTAAATATTTAAGAATCTTTAAACTTTTCATTGAAGAAATTAAAAAATATTCCAAAGTTTCCCCTTTTTAACACAAAATAAATGTTTGTTTACATTTAATTTTTTTTACTTTATCTGCCAGTTTTCACTCTGTTGCTTCTAACACATTTGCCTCGCAAAACTTATAACATTTTTTTTCTCAAAATATCACATATGTAAACTCATAAATTTGTAATTAATGTCATAAATTCTTTTAAAATTACAATTTGATTTTCTATTTCTTTCCAAAAATGTTCTTGTTCGCTTGTTTGTTGTTTACCACAACAGCTGAAACAAAACAAAAAACCAGTCGCATAAACGCATTGTGTGTAACTTGCAATAAAATCGGCATAGAAAGCAAGATTCGCAAGGCGCATGAAAAGGATGGTATGGACTTTCGGCTTTAGACATTGAAAACAATTTAAATTAAAAACGCATGTATGTTGCTCACTGCATAATATTTGCAAACATGTTAATGTACAGTATATGGATGAAGTACCTAATATATGTAATTGTATATAAAATTTTATTATATATTTCACAAAACTTAAAAATCATTTAGAATTCATTAAAATAAAACAGACAGAAAAAATATTTAAACAATTTAATTACTAAAAAATAAGATTCATATTTCGATCCTACAGCACTAATGTTCCGTTTTTTATCAAAATAGCCTTCAATTAATAATTTGTAGCATTGGGCTCTTGTTTCAAGCCTTTTGTGCATTTAAAAACTTCTATCCGTATTTTAAACGTCTTCTTTTTAATTCAAGAAGTTTATAGAACATATTAATTCACTGCGAATTGATGTTCTAAAAAAGGAAAATGGAAAATAAAATGTTAAACACCAAAACCTCGAAATGTACTCACAAATTACGTTCATTTCATAGGGTGCCCCGATGCAATGTAATGTGCAAGACTTCAAGTGCGGATGGTTTGATTCCTACCAGGGATCCTGCGGGTTTTGTGATTGTCTAATTGTTGGCATTATACATTGAAAAACATTTATATAGAAAAAGAAAGAGAGTATTATTGCCAGGCAATTCTCGAGAAAAATAATGTAACGAAGGTCATTAAAAAACCAATGTTTCAAGAATAAATTTATCTCACGCTACCCCTTTTTCGTTAATCCTATAACTATCTTTCTGTTATTCCAACACAATGGATTGCGTGACATGTCCCGAGTGTTGAGCTCAAAAAAAACCAAACGAGTCAATCTTCTGAAAATCTTCTACAGTTTGCGACAGCAAATATCGTTAAGTTCTCATCGCTTTCTCTCTCTCATTTAGATCTTTATGCGTTTTGTATCAATATCGTTATGCAGTTTGAACCATTATAATGACCATTATTCAAAATATTTTCGATTTAAAAAACTTTGAACGTGTTATCATCACACATTTACAAACATAAATTAAAATTTTGAAATTTAGAAAACTTACAAATAGCAATATACTCACCATCAAAGCATTAAACATTTTTTTGATATGTAAGCCTTTGCATAAAATCTTCTTCGGCTGCATAATGTGAAGAAAAAAATTTAAAGCCATTCTAATATAATGGTCTGCAACCGTGTTGGTTGCTTCCTTCCGATAAAAATCTCAAGGCAGTCACAATGCGGTTTAGCGGTGAGGAAGACGTTGAAGAATTTGACTGCATTTCGTATATATAAGTAGTATTTCGCTAAGCTATATTAGGAGCAATGCCTACTTATCCAAGCAAAAAAGATTGAAATTGTTTTTAATTTCCAATACACCTAATTATGTTTTTACACGGTTTTGATATAACACGGTTTGAAAACAAAATATTTTTAATTTTTGTTACACGATTTTATTACATTTAGCACGATTTAAAATTTTTTGTGCTTAAATTTTTTTGTCAAATTTAATTTTTACAAAGTATGTTCATATCACAAATTTAAGGGAATTCCCTTTTTGTGCGTATAAGCAAATTTACTGGTCAAAGCAAATGTAAATCGCACAAATTTAGGGGAATTCCCTTTTGTGCATACAAGCACAAAGGTCAGAGCAATTGAAATGTGTTAATATTTTGTGTTTGGTAAAGAAATTTTTTATTGGAAAATTTGTTTTTCTATCGTTACATTAAATTTAACGCATTAGGATAAAAGGTAAGCCAAAAAATATTTTATATTTATTAAGTTATTTATATTTTTAATTTTGTTAAATATTTTATAATCCCTAAAAGAAAATGTCAAATACAAAACTTCTTAAAAAATCCTTGTTTTTCACTAATTTTAATAGGTTTTAGAGATTAGGAACCAATCACCTATTTTTGAATACGATCAGTGTCTTTTTTACACGGTTTTTTCTGGAACCAATCTACCGTGTAAAAACAGAATTAGGTGTATTGAAATCTAAATAGAGAAAGTTTCCTACCGTGTCTAAGTAAATTCGTTTAAAGAAAATTTATTTTACCTTTTGATTTTTTTTTGTTCTTTTTATTTCTCCAGCTGACGAAAGTTAAATTTGAATAAATTTAGTAGAACCACGTTTATCTCCACACATGTCTTTTTTCTATTTTTGTATTGAAAGATAATAAAACAGCATTAAGTTTTAAATGACTAGCATCAAATGTATAAAAAAAAAATTATTTCAATCTATTGTATAATGTTCACAACACGTTATTCCAATTTACTTTTTCGCGTTTTGAAATGTTTTCATAGATGATTGCTTTAAATACTGTAAAGTGAAATATTTTTTATATTTCTTTTGTTTCAACTTTTTCGTAGATTTGGTCGGGACTGCTAAATTTTTTGGTTCTAATATTAGTGAACTTTTGAAAAAAATATGAAAATTTCAAAAATTAGGTAAAAATGTAAAATGTTTGTATACACTGGTATAGTTTGAGATATAATTATAATAATATATATAATAATATAATTATTATAAGTATTTTAGCGCTCTCTTAGTATCTATGACGATATGGATATAGTTACATATAGACAGTGGCTCTCCGCTTATATCAACCAATGCCCTTTAAAAAATTATGAAATATAATTTCGAAACGAAGCAAGATGGTCATATTGTTATGGAATTTTCAATATTAAAATTCTAAATAATTTAATTGATTTAATAAAATTCTTAATAATTCTTTTTTTTTGCGTATGTAGTTTTAAATATTATATAGTTTTAAAAAATGCAACACGCATTTTTACTCTGCAACCTTTCAGATTTTTCAAATTCAGTTTGAAGTCTTAAATATTATAATCTTATTAACAGATCATAACGGGTTTATCTAAACATCAACATTTTGAATCTGATAAATGTTAGCGTTTCTCCTCACGAATCAATATTAGGTGTTGTGTGTAAACTTTAACGACCTATTTAATATCATAGACAACCTTGGTGCCAATAATAAGCGAAAACACAATTTATCTTACAACAATCTAGCAATACTTGTACATATTTCTTATAGGACATTGCGAACATATACTGGTTATTTGGAATTAAATCTCTTGAATTAATATTGCCATAGCAGGCAACTTGCATATTTTTAAGAAGCTTTAAAACAATTCAGTGTTTTAATTTGTTTTTTTTTGACCACGGAACAGCCAAGGTAAACAAATTTTAGGTGATTATATTTAAGTTGACAAAATCCAAGAAATAATTGGTCATTACAACCCTTCAGTCAGGATTACTACCTAGCTTCTCACACCACTTATGTCGTATATCAAGTGAGAACGACATATTTTTTTTTTTTGGAGAAACTTTTAATGGCGATTTTATTTACTCTCAGTGTTCTTGCCAGAAATCCGCTGAGATAAAGTCGTCAAAGAAATATTTTTTTTTTAATATTTTTTAAAATTTCGTTTTGTTGGATTCGTCTGACCTAGGGTTTGAACCTTCGCCTTACGTCTAATAAGCCAACACACTATTCACTAGACTACGATGACTTCAAAATATATAACTTATCAAAAATATTCTTGTTGCTCAATAGAGAATACATTATTCGTCTTTACACGCTTTTAACCGCTGCAGAAAGTTAAGGTTAATGAAACTTTTAATAAAAAAATAACAGCTTCTAATCTCTCTTCAGTTTTAGGGTAATTTTTTCCAAATGTCTTCTACCGATTTCACACTAAAAAATAAAAAATTTTACATCGAAACCGATATGTTCGCAGGCATTTCCTACCTCGAGATAGATGCGCAGAACTAAAATTTATTAATATTTAAATGCGCTTTGTACTATCATTAAATAATAATAAACGTAGTGTAATGGGAAGTGTGATAGACTATTAGCGTGAGGGTCTTGGGTTCGATTCCCCCTAGAGACACTACACTTTACTCAGCTCGTATATAATTAAAATATAATTAAGTAATCTTATTGCAATTAATAAATGAATAAAATAAGTATAAATATAATATATATAATAAATATAATAATAAAAAATAAATAAATTAATTAATTAAATATGTTTAAATTTCGCCAATGGCGTGGGTTATGCTGAGGACCACTGTCGTTTGTGACTTATTCATATACTAATATATCTGCGACTTAGAAAACCACACGAAAAAAATCTAACGGGGTCAAATCTCACGATCTCGGTATCCACTTAAAATAGGACAATGCACGAAAATCGCCCGTGTTAAATGTCCTATATTGTGTGAATTGTTTGACACGTAACACCGTTCTGATGTAACCACACGCCGTTGATGACCAAATCACCCCATTCATACCAAAATAAGATGGAATTATTGAGCTATAGTGTTCTCCGTTGAGGGTGACCACCACCGTTCTCACACTAAACAGTGACTCTTTCGGGTCCAAAATTCGAAATTTTTTTTTATTCATGTGTTCCTTCATATAGCAATAGGCTTTAACAGTGAAGATTGTTTTTCGCTTAGGGTCAGTTGCCAACTGTTCTAGTGTCCTAGGTCATTTGAACTTTTATACGGCTATAGCCGCATAACAAGTTTTGGTGCAAAAGGTTGAGTTTTGTGAGCTATGTGAAGTCAACTGCATTGAATTCTTCTGCACACTACATCGATGTTGTCGACGTAGGGGCGTTAGTCGATCGTTTATTGTACCACTGGACTCGAACTTATCCACACCAGCGCGTGTTACCCATCGCGTATAACGCCATAGCGTTAGTGGCGATCGTAAAATGGACGAAGCGCACTGTACATTACACGAACAGAATGTTAATTTTGATAAAACAATTTATTTATGTGTAGGTGTTTTGTATATTGTTCCGACCATGGTAAAACAGTTTGAAAAAACGACAGCAAATTCGGTTGATAACAAGGCGGCCGTTATTATCGGTCAAAGTACGGATGTCTCTATCGTAAAATACGAGTAATAATTCTTTTTGTATGAACTTACCTTGAATCCATACACTGAATAAAAATGTTATATTTTAAGTGAGTTATTGAATTGTACTGTGGCATTATAAATGCATTTTGTTTCTCACGCAACTGGTTTTCTATACATACATAACATAATTGGTCATTACAGCCCTACAGTAAGGAGTATGGACCTAGTTTCCTACACCAGGTATGTTGCGTGTGTTAATTTTATACATGAGTGGCGGGACCTATAGTTCAAAGTCGACTCCGAAAAACAGATTATTTGAGAAACTTTTCATGGCAATTTTATTTGCTCCCAGAGTTTTTGCCAGAAATCTGCCGAGAGGAAGTCACCGAAGAAATATTTTTTTAATAAACCAACACACTACCTACTAGACTAAGGCGACTTCTATACAGCGAAATATATTATTTATTGTTACTTATTGTATACTTAAAAAAAAGTGTTTTATTGCCACACTAGAAATTTTAATGATTCAAAATAATAAATTTCACCACAATTTTTGTAACCATTTTAACATAAGCTAAAATGAAAGTATGATAAAAAACTTTTAGAGCCTTATAAATATTAAAGAATATTAAACAGTTCAACGGGAAGAAGTTTTTATGAAAGATTTTTACTTGGTGCTCTCACTAGCTTTTGAAATATTATGTTGTATTATAAATTCTAGCCGCAGGCAGAAATTTTAACAAAAAACTAAAGACGGTATTTGTAAAAAAAATACTTATTTCGGTATTTTTCTTTTATGAAGTTTAAATTTGTTGGGATCATTTCTTATTTTTGAATTTTAGGGGCAATAGACTTACCCTTGTATAAGCAAACATGCCTTTTACGACAAACATATCAAGACAAAATTAATCAGAGAGCTACAAATATGTGTTTTTAAAAACAATATTTTCACTCTTTACAATAATGAAACGATTTTTTTCGTTATTAATTTTGTGTCGTTTTTTCTTTTGAAATTTTTATTGCAAGCTAAGACAAATTAATCTTTTGTATGGCGAATGTGTATTTTTATGGTTCTACGTTTGTTCATTTATTTCTTGGTAGTCATTTCATTTTCTTTTGAACCATTGAAAGTTTATAGTTTCCTTCCTTCATTCATTTATTTTGTGTTTTGTTGTTCTCGAATATTTTCATTTTCACTCCTTTAAAGCTGATTTGCAGTCAATCGTATAAGATAAGATGTTCAAATAGTGAAACCACATATTGGGCATTGTTGTTTCCATTTGCGTCAAAATGAAAAACGCAAATCTTACTCAATATTCCGGAAGATTACGTTTTTTGATTAAAAATTTAACCGATATCCTGCGGTTCGAAATTTACTGCGTCTACGTTAGTTATAACAGTTTGTAATACCCTATTGCTATACTGCCTGCAATGTTTGCTTCTGTTATTTATTCGTTCCTTTAAAAAAGTATATTTTATTATTATTAGGAAAAAAATCGATTTCTCATTTATTTTAGATTAATCTTGTCTTTTGATTAATTGTAAAATTTATAAATGTTGAATCAAATTCAAGATAGTTGTTCTAAGTTAATACAAATATTAAAAATTCAATTAGTAATTAATAAATTGTACATATGAAAGTATTGCTTAAAGGAAATAGTTGGGTTAATTTAATATTATTTAAATACTTAGTTATTGAGTTCATTTTATAAGCGCTTTACATTGATGTCTTATTAAATTCTCATGACTGGAACAAATTTAAGAATAAAAATTCAATTTTGTATCACACTTTCCTTTTATGCCTTTAACCACCACAGGGACACAATATCCCAAAACGAAAATATTAAAAATTTGAATAAATAAAAGCCGGGTAGGCGTTATATTGCTGTTATTTATTTTTAAAGATGTGTATTTATATTTCCTATCTATACATACTAGGGATGCCAAACGGGATTGATTTTTAAAAATCCCGGGATTCGGGAATTCGAAATCGCGATCCCTAAATCCCTGGATTTTTCGGGACAATTCGGGATTAAAAAATCCAGAAATATCCCGGGATTTCCCGAAATATCCCGGGATTACGGGATTTTCTCTTAATAAAAAAGCTAAAAACAATTGTTTTATTAAAAATTTCATTAATTTTTATCTTTATCACAATATACATCTTATAAAATAAAAAACAGAACAAAAAGTAACAAAAATAAAAATAATTCATCTGTGTCTCCATACATATATTATGTATAAACACATTGGTGAAGAATAGGATTGCCAGATTCCGATTCGCAAAAAGCTGGACATTGGGTTTTTAAAAGCTGGACAAAACAAAAAAAAGCTGGACATACAAAATACTGAAAAAATGTTAATTTTGGTTTTGTGTATATAATTTTTATTAAAATGTCCATTGTTATCAACATATGTATGTATTACTATTTAAAAATATTACAATTAAATAAATTCATTGCATTCTTTAAAAAAAATTTAACTAAACTTAAATTTTTTCGGTTCAATCCGACATATAAATATTTACATATACATATGAAAGTAAGAATTAAAATTAAATACGAAAAACAAACAAAAAATCAAAAAATAAACAAAACAATAAAAAATAACAATTCAGTCTAGTTTGATTTTGTTTATACTAGTTTGTACTTTGGTAAAAAAAAACGTTTGTAATAAGCTAATGATTTGACAAAGATAACATGAAAATTATTGCCCAAATTATTGCAGTGTACTAAAAAATTTCTATTTAGCTGGACAAATTAAATTTTAGCTTGAAACTGGACAATCCAGCCAGGCTGGCAACCCTAGTGAAGAAACAAATACCTACCCTTTTAAGAACACTATTTATATGCACAATATATGTACTATTCTCCTGTAACAACTCGTGATTCAATCAAATCTATTTCTGTAGAAAGTTGATTGTCTAAACCATCAGCTGTATTAACAGATTTTATTGGACTTCGAGGGCAACGTTTAAATTTTTAACAATGGAAGTTGTGTTCTTATTCAGTTCAATGTCGAGTTATATAGAATATTCACTTAATTGTTTCATGATACAGTTGAAAAACTATATGAGTGTTATTTAATGTAATATTAAATAAAAAAAAACTATGCCGTAGACTCAATTTTTTTCTTACTTTATAAAGTGTATATGTATGAATTTACAATCCCGAAAATTCCCGGGACAAGTTTTAAAAAATCCCGGGATTCGGGATTTGGGAATCCCGAAAATCCCGGGAATTTGTGATTCGGGATTTCCCGATTGGCATCTCTAATACATATTATATACGTAACTGGTCATTACAACCCTTCTGTCAGGATTACGACCTAGTTTCTCACACCACTTATGTTGTGTGTGTTAATTTTATGCATGAGTAGTGGGACCTACAGTTTAAAGTCGACTCCGAACGAATTATCTATAGCTGGGTGTATTCGAACAATTATTCTTTTTATATGGTAACCTGAAATTTATGGGTGTATATGGGATTTGGGAATCCCGAAAATCCCGGGAATTTTTGATTCGGGATTTCCCGATTGGCTTCCCTAATACATACATAATTGGTCATTACAACCCTTCTGTCAGGATTACGACCTAGTTTCTCACACCACTTATGTTGTGTGTGTTAATTTTATGCATGAGTAGTGGGACCTACAGTTTAAAGTCGACTCCGAACGAATTATCTATAGCTGGGTGTATTCGAACAATTATTCTTTTTATATGGTAACCTGAAATTTATGGTTTATTTTATAAGTGTTTTGATACATATACAACAAAACAGAATTGGTCGTCACAACCCTTCAGTCAGGATTACGATCTAGCTTCACACACCGGTTATGTTGTATGTGTTATTTTTATACAAGACTGGTGGGTATTACAGTTTAAAATCGGCTCCGAACGACAGAGTTTTTGCAATTTTTACATCTACCTGGTTATCAGTTTTGTGGACCTGGTATAAAACTTGAAAAACGTTTAGCAAGAGGAGATAGGGGTATAAATTTATTAGACGCAGCTTGTACAGAGCACGATATTGCATATTCACAATCAAAAGATATAGACACAAGCCATCAAGCAGATCAAATATTAGCTGAAAAAGCCTGGCAACGAGTTAAATCTAAAGATAGTGATATTAAAGAACGTGCTAACGCGTTGTTTGCGACAAACGCTATGAAAATTAAAGTGAAATTTGGATTAGGTTTGAAGGAGCAGAGACATAAGAAAATAAAGAATTCAAAAAGAATAAAATGTAATAAGAAATTATTTACAGCTACTGTGAGCAAAACTTTAAAACAATTGAAAGAACAGAAAACCCTTGATATAAATGATGCTGTTAAAATATCGCAAAAGGCTATTCATTCAAATTTTAAAGGGAAAAAGCGAGCAGACATTATAATACCGAGAGTTATACTTGTACCGAAAATTGGAGGATTTCTTCCACTTATTCCAGTACTAACAGCATTGTCAGCGCTTGGAGGTTTGGCAAGTGGAGGATCCAATATTGTCAAAGCAGTAAATGCTATCAAAAATGGAAAAGAACAATTGGCTGAAGCTAACCGTCATAATAGATATATGGAATCAATTGCAATGGGTAAAGGGTTATATCTCAAACCATATAAAACTGGATAAGGTCTCTACTATAGTCCACCTACAAAAAACTATTAGGTAAGCTACCTAAGCGTCCATTAACAGATCTGAAATCATATAAATGTTAAAGATTATTCACATAGTCTGCGCATGAGCATACAATATCTGTAGATTAACATACAATGATTTTAAAGGAAATATACAACTTTTTAAAATCATTCTCACACATAATTTCTGACGTAGATAAAACTAAACTCATCAACATACAAACACAACTGGAGTATGTAGACAACCTGAAAAGAATAAGAAATAGACATTGTGAACATTTCGAGGATTGCGAATGGTCGGATGAAAACAGTACATGCGGTACTGACACCTGCTCCTGTATACTTTATAAACATAGACTATATCAAGCTGAAAATGAAGCTAAAAATATAATTAATTTTTATAATCTTACTAAATGTAAAAATTGTGTTTTCAATAAATTGTAATTTTCAATAAATTCAAACGAAGAAATGATATAATAAATGACAAAAAAAACTTAACCACATCTGAAATCTTTGTTTAGTTAATTATTACTCTTTGTTCAGAGTACATCGTCCCGCACTTACGCAACCTACTATTGACTTTTTAAAGAAGGGGAAAAATGGTTACATCAGCTGAATTGGAAGAACTATTCATAAAACATAGTAATCAGATTGATAAAGAGCATATAAATTTATTTATGTGTGTTAATAATATTATACTTAGATCTAACTGTGAAAAAATTTACTCAGAATCTTTTGACATTTGCAGATGTCAAACATTCTATACACAATATTTGTTAACACTTAAGTTATTTAATATATATAAACGAATGTTTAACTATTATTATATTCAATAGATATATGTATTGTACAAAATAACAAAATCTAAAAATAAAATATACATACCTAAGAATAAAAAAAATCTAATAAAATAAAACCTAATTTGTTTTAATTAATCTCATTATTTTATAATTTCATTTATTTAAAACAGCAAAAACTAAAAAAAATCTAAATCCTTAAAACAAGTCTATTTATACTCTGGGGTGTTGTAAATCAATCAATAAATTCAATTATATAAAAAACAGATATTCTACTTATGCGTGAAAAAAACGCAGGCACAACTATACATTCCTATCTTATCAAATTAAAAATCCTTATAACACAACAACAACAACAACACCACGTACAACTATATTTCTATTTCTTCACAATTATTATCTCAAAAGAACGTGCACACATTCATTCTGTCCGTCCAATCATTCGAAAAGCAATATAAATACAATGAACATGTACACTCATGTTTCTACTTAGGTATACGATGTTATTTATTATCCCAAAAAAAAAATTGTACACAGGTGTTCATCTCTTTCTTATCACATTTAAAATTAAAGATCCTTCTAATTAAATATACAAAAAAAAATAAAAAACACACAACAACTATATAGGTGTAGATCCCTTTTCTATTTTTTCAGCATTGAGTATGATAATACGTGCCAAGAATTTACTATTAAAAAACGATCATACACATTACATGTTACGCACACACTCATTCTGTTCGTCCAAACATTCGTACATAAATTTTCACATTACATGTTACAAAACTACCGACTGTAGCGTAGGCATGCTCCTAAATTTGTATGGAGTAATTGATCTCGAAGGTACATAAACATACTACTCACTACTAAAAATTTACAATTTTTTTTGTGTTGTTCATTACTTAGTTGCTTTTCAAGCATCATTGGATGTTTAATCGTCAACAAAGTCCATTACACAACGCTTGAATGCAATTTTTCTATGGGGGAAAATAATGACAATCGTTATCAGTTTACAATACTAAAATAATGTGTCAATGAATCAATGGGATTATTAAAAATGTGTGATATTTGAGTAGAAACTGTGCTTGAATTATTGAACGCAACCATTTCAATATTTGTAAGTTGCAATCTTTGACGCAAAAAATGATAGCGATGATGCCAATAATTTTCAAAACTGGATGTATTAGTATGGAAACAATGGCGAAATACCTAGTCCACCGCACAATGACTTAATTGAATGCAAAAAGTGACATTGAATCAATCTTAAGAAAGTCCGCCCGCCTTTTTTTTCTTCGTGATATTTATGATGTTTCTATTTTTTAAGCTGCAAAACAAAAAGTAGTCACTTGAGACTAAATCCGGAGAACAGGACCGAAGAGGGAGCGATTCGTATCCGAATTCATGGATTTACAACATCACAAAACTTATTATTTTCATATGTTTGTTTAGGAAGTACGCAAAAAATATCTGTTTGGATTCAGTACTTGATGAGCTTATTGCATCCACTTTCAACGTTATGTTAACAAATGTTGCTTTTCCATGACGCAAGTTGCTAAGTTTAAATAAGAAAATCTGTGTTTGAAAAAGTAAATTTTTCTTACTTTATTTACATTTGATTACTCCACCTATCTAACTATAATACTTTCTTTAAAATAGTCTTAAGAAATTTGTGAAAATGCCTATTTAAGAAATCTATCGAAAAAATTCTTCATTTCTTTAGCACAACTAACTAAGACGTGTAAAAAGTCATTCAGTTATATAGTGGAAAATGCTAAATTGAATAAATTTTAATCGAGCACTTTAATCTACCATACTAGCCATTGATCATTGAATTTCAGTGGACATTTATGCTAGTTTTCCAAAAAAAATTAAAATATTGCGAGCTTTTTTTAAATACATATATGCGTCTTCAATACATATAAATCACATTACATTTTGTAGAAAACAAGCCAGTGGATTTGACCAATATCTGAAAAATTTCCTTTGTAATGATGCTAAGGACAATGACGATATTGTAGTTGCAGTCGTAGCTATTACTAAAAATTACTAGTCGTAAGATACAGCATATGTTTTAGCTTTGATAGATTTATTCAGTCGTTTAATAAGAATAAGACAAATAACTGACTTCGTTTTATCGAAGACGTATAATAATCGAAAATAGTAGTGGAATCAATAAAATGGTAGTGATGAAGCAATTATATAGTTAGTTGATGCGATCGGTTTTAAAAAAGGTTGCCGATCAATTGATATTTAAGTTGTTGCAAAATGGTTATTATTATTGTTATTATAGTTATCTCGTGCCCCACTAAGAGCCATTATTACAACTGTGCCGTTAAAGTTGGATTTAGTTACAGGTAACTTTAGCTAAAGTGAACGTTAAAGTCACCTTTAACTTCTTTTCATTATTACAAATAACAGATAAAATATGTTAACTTTTTCAAAAATATTGCAGTGCCAGAGCAATGCCGATAGCACTGTTAATTAAACAAGTGCTTTAAAAACGCAGTGGCAACGATGTGCCTTTTTATTTATTTACAAAATTTTTGTGTTGAGGTTTTAGCTTTTATATTTTTGTACTTTTTGTTCTAAAATAAATATAATGAATACGCCAATATCCATTTTGATTTGAAAAACTATTAATATATTAATCTTTATTTTTCATGTATGTATTTGAAGTTGCCATATTGAAAATAATATAAGCAATATGGCAAGTTTAAAGATAAAGTGAACTTTTAAAGTTAAAGGTAGGATGATCTTCGCTTTAGCTTAACGCTCACTTTTATGTTATTGTGTACTCATAATAATGAAAATCAAGTTATCTGCCCTTTAAAACCCTGCCTTTAGTTAACGGCAACTTGTAATAATGGCCCTAAATTGTATAAAATAATAATACTCAAACACGATAGTAAATGCAAAGAGGAATCAGCCAAAAGCATACAGAAATATATTGCACAAAATAATTGCCCTAAATTGTTGGCCACCAACCAAATTTAAATTTGTTAAAAGCCTCAACAGATTCTCGTATTCTCTTGGCGGCAAATGGACTGCTTCAAAATGCAAAATTCATTGCTCGTATCTCAATAAGTTCATGGTACCGCAAGCCATTTGTCACCTGTATTTGAATGTTTTGTACACAACTACAGAAAATGAAAATAATTTCACGAAATGAATTTTGGCAATAAAATCAATGATTTGTTAGCATTGTTCGGTTATTTTACTTACTCTTCATTGCGAAATTACAGCACATACTCATCATCTTTAACACTGCCACATATCTGGCATATTTTAATTTAAAAAAAGTAACATAAAACCCCACAGGTTACATTCACTATAATTTCGATTTTTATGTTATTACTTAATGAAATACCACTCATCCTTCGCTCCTTTACTTTCACAGAAGAATAGCAATTATACTCTGATTCTTCTTAAAAAGTAACAGAAAGAATGTTAAGGTTTGAAATAAAAATTGTTTTTTTTAAGGTACAAAAAACTTAATTGTTCATGCATTTGGAAATGTTCTACATACACATACATATAGCTTCGACGGAGGTATGAATTCATACTTGAACATCTGGTGAGTAAAGCGAAAACAAAGTTAGATACCTAAATGAACAAAAAAGCAAACTTGGTGCAGTTGTCAATAATGCTTTAAGGGTGGTTTAAGGGCCGCTAAACTTAAGTTTAGTTAAAGGTAACTATAGCTAAAGCGAACTTTAAAGTTACCTTTAACTTCTTTTCGTTATTTTAACCTAATGATAAAATAAAGTTAACTTTTTCAAAAATATGGCAGTGCCGGAGCAATGTCGATAGAACTGCTAAATTAAACAAGTTTTTTTTAATCGCAGGGGCTACGACGGGGTTCGTATTTTTGTTGTATTTGCTCACTTTATTTATATTTAAAGTTTCCGTATTGAAAATAATATATAATATGACAAGTTCAAACATAAACTTAACTTTAAAAGTTAACAGTAGGATGATGTTCTCTTTAGCTTAACGCTCACTTCTACCTTTCGTCCACATATAATAACGCAAAACAATTTATCTGCCCGTTAAAATCCTCCCTTTAGTTAACTGCAAGTTGTAATAATGTCCCTTAATTGTTTAAGTATACGTTATGAAAAAATAACTTAAATCCTATTCTTTTACATTTTAAAATTAAAAAATCGAAGAAAGTTAAAAGAAAATTTGTTTTGATATCCTCTAGAAAATCGTAATATTCTTCTACATGTAGATCTTGGTAGATGTCGGAATCTTGTTTTATTTCGAAATCATAAATTTATATGCATCCTTGGCGCCACGTCCCTAACGGTTTTAAAATCAGTGCAAATTCTTAGAAAATATAACAATAATGTACAAACAAAACGTTATCTTTAACAGTCACACCAGGGATTACTTAAGAACATTCATATGATACACTAGCATAAGTACGTGCTATGTGTACTATGTATACAATGAAATACATATAATATATTGTATATTATACTTTCAAATACATATTTCATATGAAGCAAAAAAGTCGTAAGTTGCATTAAATTAAACTTTTGACTGGTTGTTACGCATCATTTTAAAGTAAATCTTTCTGAAATTTATTTATTTGAAAGTCGCAGTATTGTAGTAGGTAGTGTGTTGGCTTATTAGTTCTGAGGCCACAGTTTAAATCCTAGGTCAAACATCTTCAATAAAACGAAATATGACAAATACTTCTTCTGTCACTTGCTCTCAGCAAATTTCTGGAAAAACTCTGAGAATAAATAAGATTGCATAAAAAGCTTCTCAACAAATCTGTCTTTTGAAGTCGACTTTAAACTGTAGGTTCCGTCACTAATGTAAAAATTAACACACAAAATAGCAAGTGGTGTGAGAAATTAGGGTTATAATGATCAATTAAGTATGTAAGTATATTTTTAAAATTTATTTCTGTTTTATATTAAAACAAAGTAAATTTTTTATGTATTTAAGGTCAGGCATATCATTTAACCAATTTGACAATGAACATACCAGTTTCTTGAGTTTTCAATTGATATTTGCTGTCACTACTCATAAGAAAGTTTTTCAGGTTTCTTTTGATTGGGATTTAGCGACTATGCAACCGTTTTTCCAAGAAATCACCTTTATACTATCATAGAGTCGTATTGAGACTTTGTGGAAAAGTAGCAAGCTAATGGAGACTTTGGTAGACAAATCAGATTTTTTCATTAAAAGTATTATGCTTAGGACCACTGATTTGCAGAAAGTAATAATCACATCGATATTCCCCACTTTAGTTGGTAACCCTATCGTGCAAACATCAAAAATTTCAAGTGTCAAAAAATATAATTAAAAACTATTAAATTAAATAATTTAAAGATTTTTTCAAATATAAAATGTTTAAAAGAACCTGAAAACAATCAAAAAGAGCAATCAGCCATCTTAAACAAATAATTCTAGATTCTTGTGGAAAATTTTTTCGCATTCAACACGAGACTGAAATACATATAAGGCATAAAAAACATACCCAAAATTTACAGCCTTGTGGCAGAAGCCTTAAGGATAACACCGTATTGAAATAAAGTCCTAGTTATGCTACCGTAACGGAATGTATCCGCAACAGTAATATGTATAAAGCAATATGAATGGTTATAGAAATGTAATGTAACGTAACCGGAACGTAATGCCTTGGTTACCCAAGCGTTAGAAACGTAAAATCGTAACGTACGTAGCCTTAAAAACGTTTGTGTAGTTATAGAAACGTTTAAAACGGGACATATGTCAACGAAGAATGTAAATAAAAACGAAACAGAACACAAACAAACACAACACAATGCATAGAAATTGATATACAGACTCATCATCAGTGTTGCCGTTTTTTGTTCAATGTGTAGATTATTCCGGATTTGTTTATTATTTGTCTTATAAAAATAGCTTTTGTTTTGTTTGTTAAAATTAATTAATTATGAGACTATAATTTTGTTTTCTTATTTTCTGTTTCTTTTTCTCAATTATAATTTAAATTTGAAAAAAAATATAAAATAAAAAAACTGCAAATTTAATTTTGATCATATTTTTCCTTATTTGGTGATTTTTTCACAAATGTTGGTTACAATATTTTTTTTTCGTGGCAACACTGCACTCTCTCTCATGTTTTCTCTCTTATGTTCAAATGTCACGTAAAAACGTGGGAGAATTCTGTTTTATACAGATCGTTCCGTTTTGCTAACGAGAGAGAACGTTTCGGTAATCGTTTACATTGTTCTCCATATGCTAAAAAGAGAACGTTTTCTACGGTACGTTACGTTACGTGTGGCTAATTCACACTTAAGAATCTGTAAAAATATAATGTTCCTATTTCTTTACGTGACATCTGTTTAGCAGTGTTAACAATATGACCATACTAAAAACCACCGAAACTGACAATTGAAATCATAAACAGAATTTACATTTTGTACGTATGTTATGTTTGTATATATGTGTAATTCTCTGTAAATAAAACTTAACATATTTTAAAAACCCAAATTATAATTTATTTCATTATTAACTTTTATAATTTAAAATAAAAATAAACACTATTGTATGTAATAGTAACATTATGTAGGTAGTGTTTATTTTTATTTTAAATTAGAAAAATATGGTTCATTTCACTTTATTTTTCTTAGAGAAGATAACTACATCTTAACGTTCGTACAAATTTGGTTTCCAAAATACCTGACCTGTTTCTGTAAAATAAACGATTTCACTTGCTTGTCTATTTATATGGAAAATACAATCAAACTCACTCAATTTTGTGTTTGTTTTCCTCAACAAACAAGCACAAACTAAATGGAGTCTTTTTGCTTGAAAGAAAGTGAAATTGTTTGGCTTACAGAAACAGTACATAAAACTTTTAATAAGTACCTTTAAATAAATATAGAATCGTTGAAATGAACCTAAAAACTCTGTAGTGATAACACTGGTTAACAGCTGAATTAAAGTAAAACAAAAGGCGCCATATTAAAGTTGATAAAAAGAGTGAAAACGAAGTTTTTAAAATCTGAAATTAATATTAAGTTTGTTTGAAAAACAATAATAAAATAAAAACTCCAACCCAAAAACATGTCTTCTGTATCCATATCTGAATTTTTGCCTTTTAGTTTTTGCAATTTTTATTTCTTTATTTGTTTTTGTTTTCTTTTATTGTTTTGTTTACCTAAAAACATATGATTACGGTTTTACGTTCTATAATTGCTCTTACATTTTTACGTCCCGTGCACATTACTGTTACATTGCGTTACATTACGTTCCGGTAGCATAACTAGGGCTTAACTGAAAAAGTAAACATAACATGATGACCACTTAATATCTTAATACGGTTTTTATGTAATTTTTTACAGCTTGGTTTTAAAAAGGTGAAATTTTTGAATAAAAAAAGCTACGCTTATGTACCATTTAAGCCACAAACTTTTAAATGTCAATAAGTGTGCGAGTTTTGGGGGAATTTATTAACTTGTTAATATTTATTCATAATTTATACATAATTGTACGTATGTCTATAAAATAGAAAATCTATATCTGAGTAGTAACCCATTAGCAGTTACAAATAAATACATTTAAAAACAATACACAGATTACAATTTATTTTGTACACAAAAATTGTGAATGTAATATCAAGTTTTTGTTGTTGACATCATTTGAAATTGAAAAGAAAATTTTGTTATGAAATTATTTTCAATTTGATTTGAACAAAAACTCAAAATTTTTAAACAGTGTCTACGGAAACTACCATCTCCATATCGTAAGTATAAAAAGTCTTCGTACGCGTTGCTTCGTCCTCAAAATTATTCGAAAATATTAAAATGTCTTAGTTAATTTCAGTTCTTGTTTAATAAAAGCTCTCCCTCTAATACACAGTATATGCACAAAATAAGTTTACAGGTTTATTTATAAGAAGTGGGAGAATGTGAGCACTAGAAATCTAATGCTAGCCTATGTCGGTTTAATTTTGAGTCATTGGTTATTTCGAATCTGGCAATACCGAATTGGTGACGTCAATTGGCCGTCAAGAAGAGGCAATCTGACACCGTTGGACTATTTTCTATGGGGCGCGTTAAATAAAAGTGTTAAAGGCCAGTTATTCGATCGTAACGTAACGTACCAAACGTTTTCTTTTTAGCATATGGAGAGCAATGTAAACGCTTACCGTAACGTTCTCTCTCGTTAGCAAAATGGAACGATCAGTATAAAGCCCTAGTTATGCTACCGGAACGTAATGTAACGCAATGTAAAAAATTGCAAAAACTAACCGACAAAAATTCAGATATGGATATAGAAGACATGTTTTTGCATTTGAGTTTTTATTTATTGGTTTTTAAACATATTTAATATAAAATCCAAATTTTAAAAACTTTGTTTTCACTCCTTTTATCACTTCCAATATGGCGTCTTTTGTTTTTATTTAATTCAGCTGTTAACCAGTGTTATCACTACAGGGTTTTCGGATTCATTTCGACGATTTTATATTTATTTAAAGGAATATATTAAAAGTTTTATGTACTGTTTCTGTAAGCCAAACAATTTTACTTTCACACAAACAAAAACTAGAAATTGAGTGCTTTTGATTGTATTTTCCATATAAATAGACAAGCAAGTGAAATCGTTTATCTTACAGAAACAGGTCATGTATTTCGGAAACCAAATTTGTACGAATGTAAAAGCGTTTTTATCTTTTCTAGTAAAAGTAAAATGCAAACTGAAATGATTTTCGAACGAATGTAAAAGCGTTTTTATCTTTTCTAGTAAAAGTAAAATGCAAACTGAAATGATTTTCGAACGCTTTAATTAGTTAAAAGTCGATAACTATATTTTTCTAATATAAAATAAAAATAAACACTAAATAAAATATATATGTATATATATATATAAAATATATAAAAGTTAATAATGAAATAAATTATAATTTGGGTTTTTAAAATATCTGAAGTTTTATTTAAACAGAATTCTACATACAGACAAACATAACATACGTACAAAATGTAAATTCTGTTTATGATTACAATTTTCAGTTTTGGTGGTTTTTAATATTGACATGTTGTTAACACTGCTAAACAGATGTCACGTAAAAATGTAAGAAAATTCTATTTTTTACAGATTCTTACTTTCCGGTTACGTTACATTACATTTCTATAACCATTCGTATTGCTTTATACATAACAAAAACGATCAGCTGTTTCTTACTGTTGCGGTTACATTCCGTTACGGTAGCATAACTGGGGCTTTAGACAGAATTCCTTCACGTTTTTACGTGAAATTCGAACATGAGTGATAGGGATATTGTATGCAGAGTTGTATTGCCCTCTTGGTACTTTCATGATTATTTATATAAAACTTTTAAATTGTTACATGTATACATATAATGAAATTTTTGATTTTTAATTAAAATAATAATAAACAAATTATTTTATAAAAATTAAACACTTATTGATATGTTTCTAAAAAATTTCAACAAAATAAATAAATAATATATTTTTATTTTGAGTGACGAAAAGTGTGAAGAACTGAACATGATTTTAAGATTGAAGCTTAAAATAACACGAATTTTCTGGAAAAGCTACCTGGAATCAATATGTGCATCGACTAAGCAATAAAAGGGATTTCCACATGCTCTCTTTCCCTTGAACAGAACTTTGGTAATATAAACAATAGGTTAAGAATAGTTTCCTTTTCTTACTCATCTTTACAATTTCTACGGAATTCCTTGGCCAAATGAGTAAGATCAATGAGACTCACATAAGCACACAAAATGTGACGAACAGTGATTATTTCAGACAATAAAGATGGAGAAGTCTTTATTAGATTTTCTGTGCATGCATTATTAAATTTTGGCTGTATAGACATTGTAATTTTTCCCATATTTGAATATTTGCATTGTTAACTGTTAACTTGCATATTCCAATGCTGAGAATTCACACTCGCAAAAACGATGGTTATGCCATGCTTAGCCAATTCATCCACTCCACAGTTTCTCAGTAATAACTTCACTACATTAGAATTCAGTACCCGGAATAGCTACCTGATTATCAGAAATTATAAACAACACTTAGAGACACGACAAAAGCTCTTCAGTCCAATATATTAAATTAAATACAAATATAAAGTACATACTAACATATATGTATACCGAAATATTCTTATTTACTTCATAATCCACGGGGAACGCCATCCACATATCGAGACTCATTTACCACCTTGGAACTAATTTAATATGAACGGCTGTAGAATTTACTATACGAACAACCCTCGATATAGATCGTGTGGATGTACAACAATTGTGATAAACCCACAACTGAATAATATTGATCGAGTGATTTTTGTGAGAATTATTTTAGACCTATAGTGGCTATTAAGCGGTATGGTTCTCGTTATCTGAGTAATCTATGATGAAATATAATTATACTTCTTATACTATAATGTAAAATGTTCAGTTCTTATTTTAGAATGAGTGTGTTCAATATGGTATATGGTCTATATATGGTCTTTAAACATTGACTTCGGAACTTTGACAGTTGATTACGGTCATCTTCTTAAAGTTACATGAGCCAAATTGCTTGTAGTTTATTCAGTTATGGACGACCATACCCAAAGATGTGTGAGATGATGATGTTGGCCAGGCTATCATTGTTAACAGCGAGAGCGTCGATGGTTACCAACTTCTTTTGGCCTAAATTGGATGATCAGAACATCAACAACATATGATTTCAAAAGTATTGCGTTACATGCCACACATCTTATGCCACCTTATACTACACGAGCGATTTGACGGCACGTGGAGGTGGCCACCTAGTTCGTGCGAGATCAGCCGTTAGACTTTTTTGTGGAGCGAATAAGCCGCAAATTACAACACATTCCATGTTATCAGTCGAATTCTGCACGATTTATGCGCCATAGTCTTGATTTATATTATTTAAATATAGGAAAGCCCAGATAAATATGGCTTAAACTAATTATAAGTTTTGATCGAATCGATTAACTGTTATGTAAGTATTACTCAGATACTAGGCAGATACTGTATATGATAACAACGAAATACTAAACAAGATTTACAATTAAGAAAAACCCTCGTGTGTTGTAAATTCAATTTTTAATTTTACGATTAAAATGATGACTATAATTTGCAACACATATGCAATCTATTTTTCTGTGCTTTATACATTTGCTAACACTACTACAAATTTACAATTTTTTTGTGTTGTTCATTACTTTTCAAGCACCATTGGATGTTTAATCGTCAACAAAGTCCATTACGCAACGCTTGAATGCAATGTTTCTATGGGGGAAAATAATAACAATCGTTGTCATTTTACAATATCAAAATAATGTGTCAAGGAATTAATGGGATTATTAAAAATCATTGATTTATTGAACGCAACCAATTCAATATTTGTACGTTGCAATCTTGGACGCAAAAAATTATAGCGATGATGCCGACAATTTTCAAAACTGGATGTATTAGTATGGAATAAATGGCGAAATACATAGTCCAGCATACTATGACTTAATTAAATGCAAAAAGGGACATTAAATCAATGTTAAGAAAGTCCGCCCGTCCATTAGCTGCCAAAAATAGTTTCTTCTTCATAGTATTTATGTTGTTTCTCTTTTTTCTTTTTTAAGTTCGAAAACAAGAAGTAGTCACTTGAGACTAAATCCGGAGAACAGGACGGAAGAGGAGCGATTCGTAGCTGAATTCATGAATTTACAACATTTTACAGACTTTATACTTGTACCTAGATCACAAAACTTATTATTTTCATTATTTTTCTTATAGGAAGTATACAAAAAATATCTGTTTGGATTCAATACTTGATGAGCTTTGAACGTTATGTTCACAAATATTGTTTTTCCATGACGCACGGAAAATTGAAATACGATGTAACGTAAAGCAAAAAATTGCACTAATTTATAATGGCATTGTATTTTTTGCATCAATTTTTGACTCTCCCAAAGTCTTTCGCTATAAATGTTTATTAAAATGGAAGTTGCTATGTGAAAATAAAAAATTTGTGATTGTTGAACTTTACACTCAAAATGAAAAAGTACAGTTTTCTTATTTTATTTACGTCTGATTATTCCCCATACCTAAGTATAACACTTTCTTTAAAGTAGTTTTAAGAAATTGGTGAAAATGCCTATGTTTAATAATTAAAGGAATCTATCTAAAAAATTCTTCATTTCTTTAGCACAGGGGACTACTAACTAAGACGTGTAAACAATCATTCAGTTATATAGTGGAAAATGCTAAATGGAATAAATATTAAATTCTTTAAAGTGACACTTTAAGCTGTAGATATTGTCATAAGATTTTAATCGAGCACTTTAATCTACCATTACTAGCTATTGATAATTGAATTTCATTGAAATTGAAATCGAGTTTTCTTTTAATACATATATGCGTGTTCAATACATACAAATCACATTACATTGTGTAGAAAAGAAGCCAGTGGATTTGACCAACGTCTGAAAAATTTTATTTGTAATGATGCTAAGGACAATGAATATGTTTTAGCTATGATAGTCTCATTCAGTCATTTAATAAGAATTCGACACAATATATGGTAAATAACTGCCATTTCGTTTTATCGAAGACGTATAATAATCGAAAATAGTAGTGGAATCAATAAAATGGTAGTGATGAAGCAATTATATAGTTAAATGATGCGATCGGTTTTAAATAAGGTTGCCGATCAATTGATATTTAAGTTGTTGCAAAATGGTTATTATTATTGTTATTATAGTTATCTCGTGTACACTAAGGGCCGTTGTTCAACTGTGGACTGTATGTAAAGGGGTGGGGGGGTTGTGGTGACTCCTCGAAATCGATTTGGGCCCAGATTTCTGGCAAACGAATGGAAAATTATCAAAAAAAAATTGTTCCAAATAACGATAAAACAAGCAACACTTTCCTTTTTTTAGTTTATTTATTCCTGTTGCACACTGTGTTTATTTACAATATTTTTTTTTCTTCACACTCTTTTTTCTTTCTTCACAATATTTTTAATGATTATAATTTTAATTTATCAAATTACACTTCAAATTTCTGGAGCTCTAAATTCCTCCAAGCGATCAAAACACGATGAACTTAATTAATAAAAACAAACAAAGATTTTAAGCCAAAAACAACAATAATATTAAAATATAAAAAAGCTTAATTATACACTGCAGCTCCCTCTGTTGCTAATTTGCCATCATTTAAACAATCCTGTTTATGTCACCAAGGATGGGAAGTTTGGACCGTCAGACATAAACAGCCATTATTACAACTTAGCCGTTAAAGTTGGATTTAGTTAAAGGTAACTTTAGCTACAGTGAACTTTAAAGAAACCTTTAACCTTTATTACAAACAACAGATAAAATAATGTTAACTTTTACAAAAATATGGCAGTGCCAGAGGAATGTCGATAGCACTGTCAATTAAACAAGTGTTTTAAAAACGCAGTGGTAACGAATTGCCTTTTTATTTATTTATAAAATTTATGTGTTGAGGTTTTAGCTCTTTTGTTTTTGTGCTTTTTGTTTTAAAATAAATATAATGAATACGCCAATAACCATTTTGATTTGAAAAACTATTAATATATTAACGTTTATTTTTCATGTATATATTTGAAGTTGCCATATTGAAAATAATATAAACAATATGGCAAGTTCAACGATAAAGTGAACTTTAAAAGTTAAAGGTAGGATGGTCTTCCCTTTAGCTTAACACTCACTTTTATCTTATTGTGTACTGATAATAATGAAAATCAAGTTGCAAGTTGTAATAATGGCCCTAAATTGTATAAAATAATAATACTCAAACACGATAGTAAATGCAAAGAGGAATCAACCAAAAGCATACAGAAATATACTGCACTAAATAATTGCCCTAAATTGTTGGCCACCAACCAAATTTAAATTTGTTAAAAGCCTCAACAGATTCTCGTATTCTCTTGGCGGCAAATGGACTGCTTGAAAATGCAAAATTCATTGCTCGCCAACCGCGTATCTCAATAAGTTCATGGTATCGCAAGCTATGTGTCACCGTCTTGTTGAAACCACATATCAACCAAGTGCTTCTTGAACTGTCTTTGATTGTTTTGTACACCACTACAGTAGTTTTCTCAAAAATGAATTTTGGCAATAAAATCAATGATTTGTTAGCATTGTTCGGTTATTTTACTTACTCCTCATTGCAAAATTACAGCACATACTCAGCATCTTTTACATATCTGGCATATTTGACTTTAAAAAAAGTAAAAACCCCAATTCTCTATAATTTCGATCTTTATGTCATTACTTAATGAAATACCACTCATCCTTCGCTTCTTTGCTTTCACAGAAGAATAGCAATACTACTCTGATTCTTCTTATAACGTAACAAAAAGAATGTTAAGGGTTGAAATAAAAATTATTTATGTCAGAGAATAGATTATCATTTCGTTTGCATTTTTTTTTTAAGTACAAAAATAAAATTAATTGTTCATGCATTTGGAAATGTCCTACATACACATATAGCTTCGAGGCAGGTATGAATTTATACTTGAACACCTGTTGAGTAGAGGGAAAACAAAGTCAGATAGCTGTCAATAATAGTTTACATTGTTTATATATACGTTATGAAAAACTAACTTAAAGCCTGTTCTTTTACATTTGAAAATTAAAAAATCGAGGAAAGTTAAAAGAAAATTTGTTTTGATATCCTCTAGAAAATCGTAATAATCTTCTACATCTCCCAAGATGTCGGAATCTTGTTTTATTTTGAAATCAAAAATTTATATTAAGCCTTGGCGCCACGTCGCTAATGGTCTTAAAATCAGAGCAAATTCTTATGCCCGGTTACCCAAGCGTAAGAAACGTAAAATCGTAACGTACGTAGCCTTAAAAACGTTTGTGTAGTTATAGAAACGTTCAAAACGGGACATATGTCAACGAAGAATGTTATTAAAAACAAAACAGAACATAAAGCAACACACAAACGAACGTAGAACGTTCTGCAAAAAATAAAAAAAAATGTTCTCAAAATTAACAATAGCAAATGTTATTGAAAATTTAGACGGTGGACCTGAGAGCTTTGTATTAAATTATAATAAAAAAAAAGGATAAGGAAAAAATGAAAAGACTTCTGGTTGTTAAAAATCAATTAAAATTAAAAAGAAGGTATATTCCCAAAATAAAATATTATTTTGAATTAATAAACCGGTATCAAGATGATATTCTACAACCATTTTTTAGTCTAGTTCGTATTATTAATTTTTGTATGTTGAATGTAAAATCTTCCTCGTAACTAAAAATATAAATAATTAAAATTTTCTATAACAATATCGTTTAATTTTATTACTATTCCATTTTTCTGCAAATAAAGCAAAACTTTCTTTTGCTTAATAACTTTTATTTCACGAAACTACAATGTTGTCCAATAAATGGTTTCCCGCAAATTATTGCAACTGAAATCAAACTGTTGCTGAATTTGCAAAAATTTGCGACAGCATTGCCAATTGTCTGCAAAAAAAAAAAACGTTCGACGCAAGTCATTGCTGCCAAGTATTGAATTCTTGAACATTTGATTTTTATTATGCCGCAATGTTGCACAACTACTGCATTTACGAACGTACCCACAGATTCATCATCAGCGTTGCCGTTTTTTGTTTAATGTGTAGATTTTTTCGGATTTGATTATTATTTTTCTTATAAAAATAGCTTTTGTTAATATTAATTATTTTGTTATTTTTTGTTTCTTTTTTTCTCAATCATAATTTAAATTTGAAAAAAATAAAATAAAAAACTGCGAATTTATTTTTGGTAAAATTTTTACTTATTTGGTGATTTTTTCACAAATGTTGGTACAATATTTTTTTTTTCGTGGCAGCACTGCCCATCATCTCTCATGTTCAAATGTCACGTAAAAACGTGGGAGAATTCTGTTGTATACAGATCGTTCCGTTTTGCTAACGAGAGAGAATGTTTCGGTAATTGTTTACATTATTCTCCATATGCTAAAAAGAGAACGTTCGCTACGGTACGTTACGTTACGTGTGGGTAACTACAGCATTAGAAAATACAACAATAATGTACAAACAAAACGTTTTCTTGCTGGTGCATACATATGATAAGTACGTACTATGTACAATGAAATACATACTTTCAAATACATACTTTCAAATACATATTGTCATATGAAACAAAATATGTCTTAAGTTGCATTAAATTAATCTTTTGATTGGTTGTTATGCATCATTTTAAAGTAAATCTTTCGGAAATTAATTTATTTGAAAGTCGCAGTAGTCTAGTAGGTAGTGTGTTGGCTTGTTAGACGTGAGGCCACAGTTTAAATCCTATGTCAAACATCTTCAATAAAACGAAATATGAAAAATATTTCTTCGGTGACTTCCTCTCAACAGATTTCTGGCAAAATCCCTGAGAATGAATAAAATTGCATAAAAAGCTTCTAATAAATCTGTCGTTTGCAGTCCACCTCAAACTGTAGGTCCCGCCACTCATGTAGAAATTTAACACACACAATACACAACAAGTGGTGTGAGAAGTTATGGCTATAATGATCAATTAAGTATGTAAGTATATTTTTTAAATTTATTTCTGTTTTATATTTTTTTATTTATTTAGTTAATAGACATACATATTTATTTCATGATTATATTCATAGGTTTGACATTTTAAAAAAATTAAAAGATATGTATAATATCTATATGTGGCATAACATAAGAGTTGTGAGCCAGATAACAATGTTTCATTAAAATCAATTAAATTCATTTAAAACCATTTCTCTAAATCTTAAAGAAACTTCCAAATATTTATATAGAATATAAAAATTCACTCCTCTACCATTCAGCAAATTGATAACGTCATCTGAGCCTAGAACAGATTCGCCAAAATATTTTCTTCATTACTGCTAATGCTCTCGTTGTATAAAGACGTGTGTATCGCTATTACAAGAACTTTTAATAAATTTATAAGAATTTAATTTCAAAACAAAACAATAAATTTTTTTTGCATTCTTCGGAACAATAACAATTCGCTTACTGACTTAACAAAAATAGAAACAATTGTTGTAAAAGGAAGAGAATAAAGAAAAAAAAAAAAACAAAATAAAACATACAATATCAGCTCAAGATATTAACGCACAATGCGTTAACACAATGAATAAGAAACCCAAATCCAATAACAACTCGAATAAAACGAGTCAGTCAAAATTATCAACAAATTATTTCTTTCCATTACAAGCTGTTGATGATAGTAACGAAGATGAATATTGTATACCAAAACCAACAAAGGTTAAAATATCACCAATTACTATTTTAATTTGTAAAATAGAAGAACTACATGAAATACGTAAAACAAATAAAACCAACTCTTATGAATTTTTCACATATGCAACCAAAAGTGAAAAACCATATAAAGCTTTGCTATTCGGGCTTGATAAGTATGACACCTTATTAATAAAGAAAAAAACTTATAAGCATGGAATTAAAATGCCTAGACGTAAAACTTGTTGTTAAAAAAAATAAACATAACACTGAATATTTCATTTATGTTGTTTATTGAATCTCTTATAAAGTGTGCAAACTGCAGTGGCAATCACAAATCATCTTCCGAAAACTGTCCCAGCAGAGCTACATAATTGGAACTAAGACAGCGATCGAGACCCACTCCAAGGCGTTCTGTCTCACGAACTAATAATAACATTAACCCTATTAATTACAATAAAAAATTTCCTAACATTCTTCGTCAAAACGTTCCTGAAAATACTAATTTATGGAACCCAGCCAACAACAACAATACTAATGAACTGTTTACTCTACAGGAAATAAAAAGCTTGACTCTTGAGCTTATCACTAACCTTCGTAACTGTCGTAGTAAAGCAGATCAATTTGAGGTAATTACATGTAAATTCCTCTCATAATGACGTATGTCCTAAATGTTATTACTTGGAATGCTAGAGGCATTCGCAACAAAAGACTAGAATTGTTCCAATTCTTAAATAACAACGGAATAGATGTTTGCTTAATATCGGAATCTTGGCTAAATTCAAATATCTCTATAAAACATCGTGAATTTGTAGTTTATAGAAATGATAGAGACGTCGGCAGAGGAGGCGGAGTTGCTATTATTATTAAAAAGAATACAAAACATTCATTACTACCAATTGTTAATACTCATATTATTGAAAATATTGGAGTTAAAATTTATACAGATAACGGAAATGTAAATATTTTTTGCATGCTATTTTCCTGGGGGTTAAGTTGGTACAGACAACAATAGGAAACAGTTTTTTGCATCGGATATACATAGACTGAGTAGTATTAATAACAAATTTATTCTTGGTGGTGATTTTAATTGTAGACATCAAAGCTGGGGCTGTTTGAGAGCTAATTACTGGGGTAACATTCTAAATGAGAAACTTATATCTTATAACATTGATATTGTCTATCCAACTGATCATACATACGTGTCTGTTAGTTCAAATAGGGCCAGACAGGGATCTACTCTCGATTTTTCCCTAACAAATATTCCAGATTTATTATCACCTACCAGTTCAGATCAAACTCTCTGATCAAGTATGCAGAACAAACTTTGTAAAATTTGACTATAAAAATGCGAATTGGATATTTTTTAGGGAATATCTTACAAGAATTACGAAAATACCAGATTCAAGTAGTATTATATCTAAAGAACAGATTGATGAGGCGATTATACAGTTTAGAAATATCATAAAAGAAGCCATTAATACTAGCGTTCCAAGGTTATCTCCCACTTTCAATACAAGGCATATACCATTATTTCTAAGAAATTATATTAGACAGAGAAATAACTGTCGGAGGAACAGATTTTAATGACATGAAGATACTCAATAGAATAATAGGTGAGGAATTCGAAAAACTAAGAAATAAGTATTGGACCAATTTATTAACAAATTTAGATAAAGGTTCTGCTCCTTTTTGGAACATAACTAAGATAATTAGGAAAAAGCGAATCCCTATACCTATTTTAAAACACAATAACTTCCGTTATACAACTATTATTGAAAAATGTAATATAATGGCGCAAACCTTCGCATCTAATCATGATATTTCCAGTCATTCGGGCAATGATGAGTTGGAATTACAAGTAAGGGATGCAATCCAATCTTTTAGGCTGACTAATCCCGATATTTCGGAAGATATGCTAATAACCAAATCTCAAATACATGATATTATAAAAAATTCCAAATTAAAAAAAGTTCCTGGAATTGATGGGATAGGAAACCAATGTCTTAAAAATATTCCTAATAAGTCGCTTAAGTCCTTAACAGTTATTTTTAATGCGTGCCTAAGTATGGGATATTTTCCACTTAAATTTAAGACAGCAAAGGTTGTCCCCATTCAAAAACCTAATAAACCTCCCGATAGTCCATCTTCTTATCGTCCAATAAGCCTGTTATCGTCCATAGGTAAGATTTTTTAAAAAATTATTAATCTGAAATTAATATTTTTTATAGAATCTAATAATATTTTTCCCCAACATCAATTCGGTTTCCGAAAAGAAAATAACACTGTTCAATCACTAATCCGAGTCAGAAATTTAGTTACCAATAATTTTACTATTCAATGGTGCTCCTAGATGTGAAAGCAGCTTTCGATTCGGTCTGGCACGAAGGTCTTATTTTCAAATTGATTAATTTCAATACTCCAAATTATTTAATTAAAATAGTAGAAAGTTTTCTTTGTAATCGTACCTTCAAAGTACATATTGGTTCATCGCACTCGGAATTATTCAACATTCCTGCTGGTTGTCCCCAGGGTTCATGTCTTTCTCCCACTTTATATAATCTTTATACATCTGATTTCCCTCAACTGGAAAATTCTACCATTTCCGTATTTGCAGACGACACTGCTATCTTATGCTCAGACATACTCTATTCAAACATTAGTGCTAACTTACAAATAGCATTAAATAAACGAAAAGAAATGTATATATTACTTGCAAATAAAGAATTGAATTGAATTGTGCTTGTAATACGAGCCGAATAATGAATAAATGGTAGCGGTGATAAGCTGTAATCCAGTTTAGAGTAGAGATCATGAAACTGCGATGCTCTAGCATATTGAATGTATTCGTTTTTTTCCGACGCAATCACCAACCGCACTATGTGCTTCCAATGTTTACATAAAGGTCTATAGTTATCTGGGTTAACAGTGATCAATTTACAAAGTTTAGACCATTCATCAAACCAATATGTGTTATTAGAAATTATTTTTTCAGCTTTTATACGTGGCAATCTATTCGCGGGTAAAAGTAGTGCTCTATTAATATATTTAAAGTGAAGTTTTGGGGTATCTGCAAATAGAGAGTTTAGAACAGTTTCTAAATAAAGCATATAGTTTGGTGTATTTTTTAAGCAGCAACAAAACTTTCTTGATGAAGAATCTGAAAAGAATCACCACTTCATCATACTTTAAAAATCCCCAAATCTGGGCACCATAGAATAATATGGATCTAGCAGCAGCATTAAAAATTTTAAGCTTGTTAACATTTGATATCCTTGCGTTGTTTATATCCTTGGACCAGGTAGAAGTAATTGCCATTTTAGCAGTAACTAGTTTGTTTTTTAAATGATTCATGAACGATAAATTATACGTAAGCTCTATTCCCAAGTATTTGTAGCTGTTAACAATATCTATACTAACCTCGCCGAAGTTCCACTTAAGGTTATGCGATATTCTAGGTCCATTACGATAGACAAGAATTTTAGACTTATCCAGGTTAACTTTCAGGCTCCACATTTGACAGTAATTAAAAAGTAAATTTTTCTATTCCTGCAGTTGAGAAGAAGAATCAGATAAAATTACAATGTCATCGGCATACAAAAGTACTTTAATGTGTATGTCAGCAACAACCACTCCACCAGGAAGAACATCATTTAAATCAGTTAAATACATTGCAAACAAAATTGGACTTAGTATGCAACCCTGTTTCACACCAAGATCAACATTAAACGATTCGGTGAATGTGTTCGAATAAAATATTTTACTTGTAGTATGATATGATAGCTGCAAAATGCGTATAATTTTAGAGGATAAGCCCATACAGGATAATTTGTAAAAAAGTGAATTCCGAAGTATCAAGTCAAAAGCAGACGAAAAATCAACAAAAAACGCATATGTATTTTTTCCACTTATTTTGTTCAGGCGAGCTATGTTAGCAAGGTTAAAAATATTATCTATTGTAGAGTAGTTTTTCCTGAAGCCAGCTGATATTCATTAAGAATATTATATCTCTCAACCCAAGTTGTAAGACGATTCAAAATAATACTGTTAAAAATTTTACAAAAAGTATCAATTAGGGAAAGTCCACGATAATTACTTAGACAATTAGGATCACCTTTCTTCAGAAGCGGGATAAGAACAGACTCTTTAAAACTTGAAGGGATTACCTCTCTTATAAATATATGGTTTAAAACAGTCAATAACTCATTTACAAAACAAGCAGGAGCATACTTATAAAATTCGTAGGGAATACCATCACCACCTGGAGCTATATTATTTTTTAATGATCTTAACACCAAATTTAGTTCATAGTACTCAGAGTCCAGAAAGGGATCAGTATTACAAGGCATCGCCCAAAGTAATGCCTTTGAATCAGCTGCAATTTGTAAGTTTGAACGAAAATGA
The DNA here is from genome assembly GCA_932273835.1 of Sarcophaga variegata. NCBI lineage: Eukaryota > Metazoa > Arthropoda > Insecta > Diptera > Sarcophagidae > Sarcophaga > Sarcophaga variegata. The sequence goes on along the minus strand of OW026358.1, from coordinate 44,457,136 downwards.
ACAAAAAAGTCATCAGCTGTTAAATTTCCTCTTACAGTTCTATTGCATGATTTCATTTGATTGGCCAACTTCCACCAATCCTTGCTGCAACTAATAGAATTCAGTGAGGTTAGGTTGTTCTCATAATGGTCTAGTTTTCTATTGCGAATAATGTTGATGTACTTAAATTTAGCACAAACATAGGCAGTTCTATCACCCAATGTATGGGATTTTCTATATTTGTTGAGAGCTTTTAACATGCATTTACGGTAACGCTTACATTTCCAATTGAACCAGCTTTGCTTTGGGTCAAAACGATATTTATTTTTAGGCAATATATATCCCAGTTTTATTTTGCTCCTAATGAACGTTACCATGTCATCAATGAGCCAATTGTTATTGATAAAATTGTGATTAGAGAGGTTTTGAATATTTTCTGCGTATTTAAGAGCAGTTTTATCACACCATGGTAGTCTGTGATTAGTATTAGTAGTACTAGGTTTAAGTGAAGCGGCATGTGATCGGGATAAGGTTTGCAGGCAATAGTAAAGTCATCAATATATTGCAAAAAACTATGTGAACAAACGCATAAATCAATCACACTACTTCCTCTGCCACCATAAAAAGTAAAATCACCTTGAAGATCACCATTCGGCCACTAAGTATAATACCACCAAGATTTTCCACAGTGTCCAAAAGTCTGCGACCTAGAGGGTTTGTCTTTTTATCCTTAGAGCAACGATATTCATTGATGTGTGGGCAGTCATATAATAATGAAGGATCCATCTGCTGTTCCTCTCCAACACGAGCATTGAAATCACCAATCAAACAAAAATTATCAGGACAACGGTAGTTTAAAAATTCTTCAAAATTATCCATTTCCACTTTCCAATTAGTACAGTTAATGTAGCGAGAGATAAAGTAAAACAACTTTTCCTTAATTTTCGCTGATAAAATAGTATTATTAGAGACATTTACAAATTTAAAGTTAAACGTATAAAGTTTCTGTTTTATATTAAAACAAACTAAATTTTTAACGTATTCAAGGTCAGGCACTTCATTTAACCAATTTGGCAATGAACATACCAGTTTTTTAAGTTTCCAAGTGATATTTGCTCATAAGCATGTTTTTCAGGTTTTTTCAAAAAATCCCCTTAATACTATCTTAGAGTCGTATTGAGACTTTATGGTAAAGTAGCAAGCTAATGGAGACTTTGGTAGACAAATCAGATTTTCATAATAGCATTATGCTTAGGACCACTGATTTGCAGAAAGTAATAATCACATCGATATGGTAATATTTCCACACTTTAGTTGGTAACCCTATTGTGCAAACATCAAAAATTTCAAGTGGCAAAAAATATAATTAAAAAACTATTAAATTAAAGAATTTAAAGACTTTTTTCAAATATAAAACAGTTAAAGATCGATATAAGCAACTTTAAGTTATCCTAATTAAATCGAAAATGCCTAAAACAACCCGTCGAAGTTTAAAAAATCAAATCCAGATATAATTCTTTGTGGTCAATGCAAAATGCAAGTTGACGAAAGTCAGGAAGAAAGCATAGAATGTGATAAATGCTCCAAAATGTTTCATGTTATATGCACTACATTGGACAAACGTCAATATGATCGCCTTCTACAAAATAATAAAGAAGAATATGCCTGTCATTTTGGTGACGGAAACAGTGGAGATGTAAAGAAGGAATTGAATACAATAAAAACTGAATAAGGTGGATAGTTTACAACAAACAATGCAGTTTGTGTTTAATCAATATGATGACATACTAAAAGGAGTAGCTGAAAACAAAAAGAATTTGGAAGTCGTCCGAAAAGAAAATAAGATTTCAAGGAAAGAAATTAAAGACCTAAAAAGCTCTTTAAAGTATATAAATAACAACAGGGTAAAAAATTTTTGCATAATTAACGGCTTCGATGTATCACAAAGTAATGATGCTGTTGAAGTAGTTACAAAGTTGTTGAAAGACGTTGGCGTAGATCTAAATTTAAGATTCTAAAAGCATCAGATATAAATAAAGCATATTTTATAAAATCAAACAAAAACTCTAAGAAAACCAACAAAAAACAATCTATTATGGTTAAATTCAACAACAAGAGAATAAAGCAAACAGTAATGTCAACTAAACCAAAATTGAAAGAAGATGAAGAAACAAAAAAGTTTTCATAAACGATTTTTTAAGCAAAGAGACACTCTCTTTACTTAACTACTCAAAGAGTTTAAATTCTGTTAGTTATAGCAGAATTTATACAAGATCTGGCAGAATTTTTCTCAAGAAACATGAATTATACAAATCTAGATTGAATAAAAGCAGACATCATCACAAAGAGGACATGATAAAAATGTGGCTGTATTTCTGAGAGGCATGTGTTAACCCAGTGGAAAATTGTTAGTAATATTTTCAAGTCTACTTATGAACATAAAAAGTGTACTGCGCTAAATCCCTAAAGACACCGTATTTCACTTGGCAAGCATTCTTCCAAAAATCGAAATCATTTCTCATTGATATTAGTGAATCCTACTGTAATATTTTTTCGGGTGTAAAAATGAAGTCTAAAAAAAGCGACATGAACCCTCTTTAGAACCTGACAAGCAACTGAATACATTTTTACTCTCTTTTTAACGAACGTTGTTGATGTTCGTGTCCTATGTGTGTAAAAAAATGTATTGCGAGTATTTCTTCAGAATAAAGCGATAAATCGTTGTCTTTTTTACATAATGTTAAAATTCCCAAATAATTAGCTGTTTTAAGTAAATTTTCTCAAAAACTTTTTAAAATTTATTGTTCTGGCGAATTATTTTCTACCTTTTTTTGATTGTATTCAGCGATATTTTTTGGAAAAAAGTTAGCAACAGTGGTAATCATCAACATATATTCTTGATATTCATCAAAAAAATAAAATGAGTGACAATTTTTTTTTAACATTTCTAGACAATAAAATATAATGTGTAGAATTTAAGGAAAATTAAGTACAACACAGTACTGATTTTTATTTTATTATGTATTCGAATGGTAAGTAAAGTAAAATTAAAAATCCTTAACAATAACTGAATTATAAGGATCGTGACTGAATAACAATATTCGATTAATACCTAATTAATTGATCATTACAACCCTTCAGTCAGGATTACAGCCTAGCTTCTCACACCACTAAATTCGTTTGTGTTAATTTTATACATGAATGGCGGGACCTACAGTTTAAAGTCGACTCCAAGTGACAGATTTTGGAGAAACTTTTAATGGCAATTTTATCTACTTCCAGAGTTTTTGCAAGAAATCTGTTGAGAGAAAGTCGACGAAAAAATATTTTTTCATATGTATTTCCGTTTTGATGTCTGGCCTGGGGTTTGAACCGAGGCCTTACGTCAAATAAGCCAACACACTATCAATCTATTCTTCTGTTTATATATCGACGCCTCCATTCTATAACGTTCTAAGTGTACTTAGAACGTTTTTAATGTTCTTGGATTTTTAAATTCTACGTTCTCTAACTTAAATACTGTCAAAATTTGGTTAAGATGCGCCGACCCATTCCGAAGTTATAGGGAAAAATCTCCTTAGAATACGCATATGGTCGTATAAGAGCTCGTAACTCAAAAACCACTTTTTCGACTTAGAACGGAGGCGTCGATATATTCCTAATAATTGCTTCCAATATTTTGGAGGAAATGGTATGCTTTAACTATAAGACAATACAATTTACTTTACATAAGCAATGTGTGCAATTATTTTTGTTTTAAATGATTTTGCTTTTCATTTCTCTTTCAAATTTCTTTCTGAATGGTAAGATTTTTTATTATAATGGCTTTCAACCAGCAGCTCTTTGTGATAATCCAAAAACTTAATTTATTTCTTTCATTACCCTTTTCCTGTTTTCACTCTTAAAAACGAATTTAATTCGTTTCAGAAGTTTTTTCTTTACTTTAATAAAACAAAAAAATTTTTCTGCTTAAAGCCTAGCACGGTTTCTGTTTTATTGCGAAAATTATTGATTTTTTCTTGTAGCATTAAAGTCAGGGCTTGTTGTTTGTAGATAATTTAATATAAAATTACACTTCTTCTTTGCTTGTATATTGTTGATTGTTTTCCGAGTTTTCTTCCCGCATAAGTCTGTTAAACGGCAATATTTTTATTTTATTTATTAAAATCTGTAATTTTTAATCCATTTTGATCCTTCCATCAGTATCATTGAATCTAAAGGAATGGAAACGGCAATCTATTGAATTATTTCCTATTTTAGTCCTTTAAAAAGTTTCTAACATATGTATAACTTTGTATTGCACTATTTTGGGAATATACTAGGTGGACCGGTATGAAATGCGAATTTTGTAAAAATAAACACTAAATGGGAGAGTAAAAAGCATTTTAATCAAAATATTGGCCATTACTGGCTACTCATTTTCGCATTTATCATACAATTAGTGGATTCCACGTCAATAAAACTATTCATCTTCCCAAGCAAATCAAATTAGTCGCCCTACAGCTAATGCCTGTAACATCAATGAAAACCAATAGAAGTCGGGAGGATTCAAGTAAGGTGAATACGGCGGTTGGGTAACTGCTCCCATACTAATGCTTTGATTGTGGAACGAGCTTTGTGTGCATTGCTGCAAAATTATATTGCCATTTTTTGTGGCCCATTCTCGTAGTTTTTCGATCAACAGAATTGTGGTACGCCACACCTTTCGGGTTCCACCAAACACAGAGCATTGCCTGGGAGTGCAAATGAATTACTTGTTACGGGATTGTCAGTAAAAACAATACCAGAAATGAAAACCACTGTAAAGTATTTTAAAGGTATTTAGTCTTGCATTTATTGACCTCCATCTAATAGTTATTTATGTGTGTTGTAAGAATACCGAAAATGTACAGTAATTCGTAGAGTAAATTAAAAACATTTCTTTGAATGCCGCACGCTATTTTATTAGTACATTACAAATTGAATTAATTTTATTTATATACTTACACTAAACAACAATATACAAAAATCAGGACATTTTCCCGTAAACTAAAACTTTGTATTTTAGTGCATAGCACTGCTATTTTTTATTCTTAAAACATTAGAAAAATGTTGAGAATAAAGTAAAAATGCTTTCTCAAAAAAACTTCGTTTTGAGAATTCAGCAAAATATTTACGCAAAGTTTGAACCATTTTGTTGGGATTATTATTGAAAATACTTCGCAAATTAGCCAATAACTGTGTTCTATAATTTTTAGTATAAAATGCCCATTTCTGATTTTTGTAGTTGTTACATTGTATCACTAAGTACTTGTTCTTATAGTAACAGAAAGACATTATGTTTAGACTTTTCAATAAAATCGAAATAAGTAATGAGTTGTTAATTTAATTATTTTTTGAACGCGATGGTTTGCTTTCAAAAAATATTTTTTTAATGTCTATTAAAAATAAACTCTTCTCTGGGGTTCTAATTTCCTTATCCAAAAGGATTATCTGGGAGTCATTCTTGAACTCAATCTTTCACGGCAGGATTCATTACTGATAGCTTTTTTAGCGACAATAGCGCTTTACAGCTGAAAAAGAATTGACTCAAACCATGCCTAATGGTGTACATGTCTTGTGGATGGTGGACAAATACCACTACGGACCAGGAACCGTAACTGTTATAACTTTTATCGTAAAAGTCAGAAAATAAAAATAATTTTTTTGATTTTTATTTTTTCGAGCAAAAATAACAGTTATGTTTTGACTTTTATTTTTTCGAGCAGAAGAAAAAACTTTTTTGTTTTAATTCATGATGAATTCATAATATTTATTAAAAAATTCTTTAAAAAAATTAAAGTAATTTATGTTAGAAAATTACTGGAATTAAGTTTTGAGTATATAAAACACTAATCTTTGTGTCATAGGGTTTGAAAAAACCAAAATAACTTTTATTTCTGCTCGAAAAAATAAAAGTCAAAAATTAACTTTTATTACTGCTCTTAAAAATAAAAGTCAAAAAATAACTTTTATTTCTACTAGAAAAAATAAAAGTCAAAAATAACTGTTATTTTTGCTCGTAAAAATAAAAATAAAAAAATAACTATTATTTTTTTTTTCTAAAAAATAAAAATCATGTTTTTAAAAAGCATCGCATTATATAAAAATTTGGTCCAAGACAATCAAAATGGTATACTTGGTTTTGTTATCCGACATTTCCTTGCGGTTGCTTTTTTTAATCAAAAATTCAAAAATAACAGTTATTTTCGGTCCCTGCTAGAGACTGATAGACACAGTACGCAATCAGTCAGCTGATCACTAGTGTGTTCTGTTCTGCTCCAACCAAGGAGAAGAATGCTCCAATGCGGATAATGGACATAGACAAATCTGGGATGGCTATATACAACTTACTGGATAGAATAGTCGATTTTAGAAATCCAACTAGGGACTTCTGGTTATAGCAATTTTGATAGCGGCAAAATCTTTGTTGAAAAAATCTCTTGAATTACTCGAACAGCTTTTCCTTACGAACATCAATTTCTCAGGGATATTTGGATTTATTCAAAACTAAATCATATATTGGTTTCAGGACATAGAAATTGCATTGCTGATGAGCTGACTACAGTCGATACGTTGGTCCATTGCCTCAGTTAATTTCGATATTATCCACACTTATTACAAGGAGCAGGAAGCGGGATTGCGATATTGCTTGACTCTGTTGGTATGTTAAAAATAGAACTCACTCACTTTTGTCCTTATATTGCATGACAATAGGTGCCATCATAGCTATACTTACTGTCTACACTTCAAATAGCTGCCAGATAAATGAGGCATCAAATCGTCAAATATTTGAGAAAAAATCGTCAAAATCGGACGTTTATTGAAATCGTAAAAAAATCATCAGAAATAATAAATAAATAAATTAAAATTATTTAAAAACTAAAATTATTTCTATTGTCGTAAAACATATTAAGTCAATTGATGTACATATCTGAGTTCAAAAATAAAATATTTAACAAACAATTTATTGGAAATTGAAAGCTGGCGCCTCTGATTTTCATTTATTAATTATTTTTCCAAAAATGGAGAATTTTATATCATTTTCAGGAAAAAATTGTTTAAGGTTTAAACAATCTGTCCCAGCGTCATTTATTGACACATAATCGCTGCAATAATATTGCATCATCTATGGGCGGTGCAGATATTAAACGGACAGAAGATATTCAGTGTATTGTTGGCTGGAACCGACATATTTTTCAGTTCCTTGGCTTCTTAAGACAGCGCAAGAAATACTTCACTTTATACATATAGTATATCCGACCGAGAATATAATACAACTCTCATGTATGGATCTGTGACACAACGTCTATTTTGAGACATCTTGACCGCGTGCAGGATAGGTGAAGTTGCTCGATAATGATGGTAGGGTATCGAACTCTATTGATTCATTGGAGAATCGTTGCAATGTGGCTTGTGTTTCAGTGTTGTATCGCTACTGCAACGGATATTACTCGAGCGAAATAAGGGGAATTGTTCCCCAGAATCATATACATATATTGCTATGTAAAACTCGTCTTTCTCGGCCAGCATATCCGTATGTGGTCGATTGGCCAGTGGATCACACACTGAATTACAGACAAAATTCGTTTTTTAGTCGGACTATTCGTATGTGAAACTTAATTCCTGCAGAGGTCTTTTCTGTCAATTATGTTATAGATATATCTGTTACTTATTCAAAGCTAGTGTCCATAAACACTGCTGTCTCTTTCCTCCTTCCCATAACATATTTTCATAGTTCCAAACATAATGAGTGTTGGTCGTACGAAAATATAACGACATTTGCCTTTGTTTTTCCGATGGTAATACTAGAAGCTACACTTGAATTTTTAAAATTGTCTGCAACGGTAAATGATAGATTATGAGCAACTAGGTTATTTAGGAGTTGTAATTTTTGGCTTTTAAGGGATTAAAGAGGCATAAAATAGAGAAATAATTATCACAGGTATTCGAAAATAACTTAAAAATACAAGCATTTATTTCTTTTTATTACTAACATTGCAAACATTGCATTGCAAAACAAATACAAAGCTTAAAGTGGCTTTTAATGTACTAAAGTAAAGAATATGATGCAAATTTTTAATTTCTAAAAATCGCCAAAATAAGGGCATAAAAGGACGATAAATCGTCAAATCTGGCAGTTATGACTGTTCAGTTGGTAGCAATGCCGTAAGCCTGATGGCAGATGACTTCTGCTGAAAGAGACTGTTTTTTTCATAAAGAATCCGTTCCTCACCTCTCGTTTTCTGATATCTTCGACCGAGCTCTTTAATATTAATATTACTGCAATATTTGTTTTGGACTCGGGGAATGTTTGCTCCCCGGGTAGAATTGATTTTTATCAATTGACCTAAATGCTGGCCTCTTCATGTAAGGGGAGTCCGCCAACTTACCTAACTCAACCTATCACTTTGTCTGTTTGGTATGATTCATTAGGGGACTTAAAATCATATTTTCAAATTTTTAAAAAAAGCCAATAAAAAGTTTTACTTACTCAATTAGCCTTTATCAGTGGTGTTGTGCTAATTTTTTTTTACCGGAACGCGTTCCGGACTCCGGTTCACGGTTCGGAAAAACAAGCCGGTTCGTTCCGGTTTTTGTTCCGGTTCGGTTTCGTTTCAAACCCTTGTTTATAAAAATACATATAAAAATTCGTCAAAAATTAGAAGAAAAAAATCAGCAATTCTTTTTAATTTTTTTTTTCAAAACATCAGCCAATTCTCGTTATCAGAAATCATCTTTAGTTCCGGAACGCGTTCCTGTCCAAAAAGGAAGTACTGGAACGACGTTCCGGAGCGCTCTGGCTCGACAGCACCACTGGCCTTTATAACCCTTCAGTCAAGAATTCGAGCTAGTTTATCACCACCCACGACTCTGAACAACAAATTTTTTAGAAACTTTTTCATGGCAATTTTATTCACTCTCAAGTTTTTGTCATAAACTGCTGAGAAGAAGTCGCCGAATAGACATTTTACATATATGTCTGGGCTGGAACTTGAACCAAGGCTTCACTTCCGATAAGCCAGCAGACTACTTACTAGACTACAGCGATTTCATAATAAATTTTATTGATTTATTATTATGGTTAATTATAAAAATTTGTTAAGAAAATAGCACGTTGTGTAACTATGCGGCTATGATACTTAGCAATATCTTAAAGTTACCGCCATATCTACACTAGATTCATATCAACAAATTCATCTATTTCGTCATTTAAAACAAAGTCCATTTTGTGAGAGTTTTGAATTGATTCCAACGTTTTCTATTAAACCAAGCCGTTAAATTGTGTATTTAAAAGGAGTATACCATATGGTGTCAACTTATCGACTACCAGCTCTTACATGTGGCGTCTAACAGATAAAGTGCTGCTACAAAATAAATTACGTTGTAGAGTAAATAATATTGGAGGACCACGTTTTGTTTTATGGGGGTGTCGGAATCAGAAACTCAACACTTTCAAATAATTAATGCCAGTAAATTGAGGTACAGTCCGCCATCGACTCTATCAAATTTTTTGAAGAGATTTCACCAAACGCTCTTCTTACTTCAAATACGATAATTTTGATACTTTATGTACCCAATCAACCTAAAACATTGGAAGAAGTCATAAAATACCTGATACGTTAAACCTTTCCAACTGACCACTAGCTTATAGCTGCTAATAGCTATCAAAGTACTCAATACACCCACACATGCATAATTGGCCATTACAACCCTTCAGTCACGATTACGACCTAGTTTCTCACACTACCTACGTTGTGTGTGTTAATTTTATGCATGAGTAGAGGGACCTACAGTTTAAAGTCGATTCCATATGACAGATTTTTTTTGAGGAACACTTCATGGCAATTTTATTTACTCTCAGAGTTTTTGCCAGAAATCTGCTGAGAGGAAGTCGCCGCAGAAATATTTTTTCATAGGAGCCTTTTCATAGGCCTCACGTCTAATAAGCCAACATACTACCTACTAGACTACGGCGACTTACAACACATGGCAAAAGTTAAAAGTTGGCTTTATGTATTGAGTTAAAGGAGGAGTACGAACTGACACAAAGCATATAGGAAGATATGCTATGTTACGTGTCCTAACTACAGTATAAATTTAGGTATAAATTTGTCGACTTTCAAATGCCCGCGAAGGTTAGTTTAGCGGGTAGCTTGCAGTTTGCAGGCAAGTTCATTCGGTGGCTTTATGGTACATTGTTTTACCCATGTTATAATCCATGAAAAGTTAACAACTTCTGGTACGACAAAAATTTTAAATTTATTGTTTTTAAATCTAATATTACATTGTATATTTTTCACATTTCGCCTTCACTTTCGAAAATTTTCTTTTTTTTGCGCAAAATAAGAACGACCGTTGTATGTGTGTATTTCAGCATCACAGACGAGACTTTTATTATTTTATTTGCACTACAGCATCTTTGTCTCCACCAACACGGTTTGCGGATTATGATTGCTTTGAAATTGTATTTTGTATTGTATTTTTAAGTTATTTCTATTTTTTGGTTTGAGTTTCCACCATTTAATCTGTGTATCATGTTTTTGTGTTAAATGTAGCATAAAAACTATAGCAACAGTAACAGGAGCAGAATGAAAAAATTGTGAAATATTAATCGTCCCCAAACTATTTGAGATTTCTATTTTTTGTACTTAGTATTCATGGTTTAAAAAATAAAACCTCATAACATTAATATTTATTTACAATAAATTACCTCGTGCATGGTAGATAAACAAAAAAGAAAAATAGGTATTAGTATAATCACAAACACACAAAACAAAATTCAATTAAAATCAGACTTTTAAAAAAATTTTTTCTCTCGGTTTATTTAATTGAATCTTCACTATTAAAGTGACTAACAATTATTATATCAAATCTTAAAACTAATTACAATAATTAAGACCCGCCAGTGCAGCACAAAATTTCATTGTTTCGTAAAATCTTAAGTAAATTTGACATTATTTGCGCACGTCTTCTAATGAGATCCACAGTGTTTCTTCTCCTTAGTCGGATATGGCCGGCATCATTCAAAATAGCACAAGCTAGGTGATTGGGGTAGTCTCGTATCTTTTCTAGATACTTTTCAGCATATTTCGCGATTTCCTCTCTAACCGTGGCACTATGTGGCATTTACCCTGGCTTGAATTTTTTGATAGTGTTAGTGATAATTAGGCCCAAGGATGAACCAACTGATTTTGGTTCAAATCGGTCCGTGATTTCGCCTAGCCCCCATACAAACTCCCCTCGAAATTGCACTTAGTTACACATAACTATGGTAATTATGCAACAATCTTGATACAATTTAGCATGGATCAGTTCTGTGTACTAAGAAGCCATACTTGTTTTCCTCAGAAGACCTTCTTATGGCACTCACCAACCTATGAGTTTTTTCGTTTGTGCTGTGCTTGTTTTTTGATTTTGTAAAATTACTCGAGAAATAATAGTCGCATTACTGTATCAGACATCATTCTGTATTTGAAGAATTGTTATTACCATCAACAGTATTTAAAACGTGTGCGTTCATAAGAAAAGCGTCTAATGCCTTTTTTTAAAATAAATTATTTGTCATTTTGTAATCAAAACAAACGCAAACGGCTAGGGATTAATTAACTCCGGAGGATAGGGCAATAGCGTAAGATATTAAATACATTTTTTATTATTATTCATGTTTCTAGGCGGAACATAACGCCTCTACAAAATATTTTCAATAATTTGTCCTTAGTGTTAATATTTTTATTCAATTTCACCGTTTATATGCTTTAGGTATTTCATCTTTAACTAGTGGTTCCCATTTTTAAGCTGGTTTGCCTTTACACTCTTTATTTGGCCACATACATAATACTACAAGGAATGCTCTCTGACTGCTTTCCTCGGCGTAGAGAGTGCCTTCAATAATCTTAAACCGGGCTTAGTTATTAAAGCCATATGACCACTGGATATTTATCCTGCGGTCATCGCTTTAGAAGAAAGACATACAGACGTACTGAATCTACTTTGAGTGCTTTAAATGTTTCCAAAGTGTCGGTTCGAGGGACGATCCTTACTGAAGGTCATAGAAAGACTATGACTATATATAGATGACCTGACAAGTAGAGACTAAGATCAAAGCCCCTACCGTAAACGGAGTCACTTCCAAAAGCATATATCTTGAGCTCAATATAGATAGCAATTTAAACTGAAACTCGAATCCACAATCCAGAACTAATAAGGCGGCTACTGTTCTTAGTTGCGGCAAGAATACTATTGGCCTGAACTGGGGTATTAGCTCTAAAAAGGTATACTAGCTGTATAACACTGTAATCAAACCACTCTGTTATACAGGGCACGGTTTGGCGGTGTACTTTAGAGAAAAGGAATCACCGAACTCAGTTTGGGCGGATTATGAAAATGGTAGCAATCATGATAACAGGTGTCCTTAAGACATTCTATACTATCCTTAGCTGGCTTCCATAAAACATGTCGGCGAAAGAAGTGGATACAAACGCTTCAATGAGACTGAGCATCGAAAGATTGCAGAATTACAGAATCCTGGGTATGGTTGGCCTGAATACACTTATCGGCTATATGATGGCTATACCTGCTTTCGATGCTTGCTTTCTAACTTTCATTTCATTCATTTTATGATAATGGTTTACCACTCCCAGGAAATGTCATTGAAGTTTTCTCGAAATCGGGTGTGGAACTTTTCAGAACTGCTGAATCTGATAGCGTTTTCGTTTCTGTTAAAAAGTGTTGCCCAGTTAGACGGCAACAATATTAAAATTTTACAATTACCCTCCAAATGTGTAACATTTTTTGTCAGAAACAAACACAATTATGCAACCCTGTACTTAACAGCCGTTTTTTTTTTTTTTAGAAATATACAAACATTTCTAATTCGGGACTTTTTGGTTTTGTAAAATATACAAGCAAATTGGCAAATAATTTCAAACTATAAAGAATGGAAAATGAAACAAACGAATCTCCAACTACATCAAAGAGGATTCTACAATGTAAGAGCAAAGTAATTATTTAAAAATAAATATAATGAAAGCTTTATAATTTTGTTTCTAATTTTAGTATGATCAGATGGAGATACTCGTCTGCTGCTGGATTTATATGCGAATTATTTACCGGAAATTGGACCACTTAAAAAATTCAAATCCAAAAAAGATATGTGGTCCAAAATTTCAACAGAAATTCCTAACAAAAGTGCTAAACAATGTGAGGAAAGATATAAAACAGTGCTGAGGAGAAAAAAATCTGCGGTGGAAAACAATAGTATGTCTGGCTCAAAGAGAAAAATGATAGAATTTGAAGATGAAATGACTAAAATTTGTAAACTTGATGACTCTATTGAACCAGAGGTTCAAATGAGCAGCCAACAAATCATCAAAAAGGAAAAAATAAATAAAGCGTCTAAAGCAAGTGATCAAAAAAAGCCAATACAGCAGATTATGGAGGAAATCGCTGCTAAAAGAGAGGAAGCGAGAGAAAAGCGACACAAAGAAAAGATGAAAGCTGTAGAAAAAACACAAAGCATTTTGCAAACAAATTTACAAGAAAAAAATTTGAAATAAAATATCAAGACGATTCTGAAAAACAAAATTTAAGGTGTATCTATAAACAACAATTTTTTTAGAAAACACAGATCACCCACAAATACCAGCCTCAATTGTTCCAATCCTTTTCATTATAAATTAATTTTAAAACTTTTTAATGTATATTTTTTTTTATTAAAACTTATTTCCAAAAATGAAGTACAAATAAATATTTAAGTTGTTGAATTAAATAAATGATTTTTAATTTCATTTCTTTTGATTTGGCCGAATTGTGGAAGCAAATTATCTCTTGCATCTTCATCGAAAGGCTGGTTATTAAATTCATATTCGTTGTTAGATAGTTCTTCATCATAAAAGTCGTCTTTATTAATGCAAATATTGTGAAGAACACTGCATGCAATAATAAATTTGGCCATAGTATCAACATTATGGAAATCTAATCGCATTAACTGGCGAAAACGACTCTTTAAAACACCAAATGCGTTTTCTATTTTTTCGGATTCACTTAAATTCCCATAATCTCGAAAGGGAGTCATTAAAAATTCTCTAATGGGATAAGCCGAATCTCCCAGCAAATGGTATTTAGGGGAGCACAGCACAGACTCGGTAAATCTTTTCCTATAAATGATAGCTTTAGTATTCGCGAATCGTGGATTTTGCTAGGAATGCCAGTAAATACATCCAGGAATCGTAGCTTTGCATAACAAATGCCCTGAAGAGTTATTGATACTCCATCATGCCTATTGGCATATGTCGAACGAATTTTATATTTTGGAGTTCTAATAGAAATATAACTTCCGTCACCCTAATATATTTGGAAAACCTGCAATCTAAAAAAAAATTAAACCTTTCACAACATAGCGAGTATGGATTAGCAAATACCTTTTCGAATTTCTTCGACACAATTTCCTTCTCTTCTATTGTTTGGGGAAACTTTATAACTTCGGGTGCTAAATCTGTTATGATAAAATCCAATACATTGTTAAAGGAATTGTGGATAGTTGATAGTGACATGTCAAAGAGATCGCCCACTTCTCGAAAGGTAGATTTGTTACCACAAAACCTAAACAGTTAGGATACATAAATAAGTATATTCAGGTTATGTCTAAACACTTACCACAAAAATGACAGGATCTGTGTCTCAATTGATAACTGGCATCTTCCGCCTTGGTACGATGTTTTAGAAAAAAATGAGGAGTATCTCTCAATAAGATACATGGAGCTTTCACGGCTAATGCGAAGGTTTTTTTAAACTGCTAAATACATTTGTATTACAAATCATTATGCTATAAATTAAAAAAATACTTACATCACTCTCAGAATATAAATTTATAACATTCTCCACAAAGCATTTAACACGCGGTATATAATTTCGTTTCCCCAATAAAGCATAAATTCCATCCTCTTCATCTGATGACGAAGATGATTCCAGCAGTTCTTCAATTAGATTTATAGCGCAAACTATTTTGGAACGTTCCATTTTGACACAAAAAAAATTTTAATACACAAAATATATTTGTTTTCTTTGAAATAAAAATAATGTCTTCTTCTTGTAAAATCAAAGAAAAACATAAATAAAAACCAGCTGTTTACTGCGGGTAATTTCTCACCCTATGATTTGATAAAGGGTGAATAATGTTACAATTTTTCACTTTTTATGGGTAAAATTTTCAGAAAAAAACACAATACTTACTTTCAGGGCTGCCATTTTTTTAGAAACGAACACAAAAGGGTAATTTAAGGGCAAAAGGTAATAAAAATGCACCACTTTTAACCAGAAACGAAAACGCTATTAGATTGTCCTCTTTACTACCACCACAGCAGTAGTGTAGTACTTTTCAGCATAAAATAATTTGGTAACAGAGTATATATTATGGTGATATAAATATGTATATTTACAGGAAATAAAGTGGCCATTAGATCTATAGTGGATCTGTAAACCACATTATCCAAGAAAGTCGCATGTACCTGAAGTTATCTGAGTTCCTTTTACCCGGGGATATCGAAAAAAGCTGACGCACTTACAAAAGTTGACACAACGGAAAATAAACGGCGGATACCGTTTTCCATTATAATGATAATGACTCTAAACACAAATGATCTATGGCAATTGTAGAGAGGTCTGGGTAGGGAGTGTCAGTAATGAAGTGTTGCCTGTACCCCTGGAAACCTTGAAGAATTGTAGATCCCTGGAGAACCAAGTTGAGCGGTATAGATCCAAAAATTTTAAAAAATAGTAGATAGCATCCAACGCCCTATAGAATACTGCGAAAAAAAAGCATAAAATGTATTAAAAAAACTCTAAAAGCCGTCTCATTACTCAATTATGTTTGCTTATTTTTTATAACGGTAAATATTGTAACAAAAATGTCTTATGTAGACAAAAGTACAAAAAGCAAATAGGCCAATAATCAGAATTTTTGGAACTAAAATTTTGTTGTACGTACAATTGTAAAAATTAGCTAAACATACATAATTGGCCATTACAACCCTTCAGTTATGCTATGTTATGTTATGTGTGTTAATTTTATGAATTTTTGAGAAACTTTTCTTGGCAATTTTATTTACTCTCAGAGTTTTTGCCAGAAATCTGCTGAGAGTAAGTCGCCGAAGAAATACTTTTTTATTTTGTTTTGATGTCTGGCCTGGGGCTCGAACTCTGGCTTTACTCTAATAAGCCAACACACGACCTACTAGACTACGGCGACTTCGAAATATAAATATACTGAAAAATTATAGCCCTGACGATGTCTCAACAGTATATTTTATGAATGTTTTCAATCCTTGTCTACATCTTTACATCATTTGTTCATTTTGTAGCTTATGAAATAGTTTTCTTGCCAAAATTTTGAAAAAGTTTATATACTCCTTTCTTATTTAAATTCGGAGTAAGTTTTAAGGATGTTTTTAAGAACTTATACTGTCAACTCTGTACACAAATTACCTCAATAAGTTCTTTTGCAATTACTTTATTCGTTTTAATACAATTTTAATTCTGTGATTTTCTTACATTGGATATGAATTAATAATTATAAGTTTGAAACTCATAAGCTTTAGTTTCATTTTCCTAGAAATCCTTTTTTGAAATGCATTAATTGTATACATTTTAATGACCATCATTAGCATAAATATTTATAAAAACAAGAACTAAATGTGACGAAAATGTGTTTGCATCATGAAATGATAATTGAAAATAATCCAAAAATTACCAAACAGGTTCTATTATTTGAAAATTTTCCTTTAGTCTATTTAAAACTAAACAGAACGGAATTTAAATCAAGCATCACTTTAAATCAAGCATCACTCCCTAAGTGTGAAATAAAAACATTTCAAAATAGATATCATCAGCCTTTATACTAAGCGCTGAGAGAAGCATCGAAGACAAAATAAAATCCACTTCTTTATCCACTCCTTTACAAAACGATGATGAATGTTATGAATGGTGAATCTGACAAAAAGTTGGTGATGTACTTGTAAATGCTTGAAAGCAAAAATTAATGTAATAGTTATCTCTTAGAATGGCTAGCCGGATGCTTGTTTAAATGGTCGTTTATCCTATTAAAACCATAACGTTGAACTATGAACAGTTCTTAATTAATGTTGTCACCAACATCATTGTTTTTATCATAATGAAAATGAACGTCACTGTTAACATCGCTAAGAACTAAGTGTTCTTTGTGACAAATTCAGACATGATTGCAAGCTTTTTATATTAATGTATATACGTACTTGTAAAGGGTGTAAACAAGAACGAATTTAGAAATAAAAACAGATTCTACTTGTTTTTAGCCAATAATATCTTTTTCATTTAATAGTTCTATCGTACAAGTTGCAATAAAATATACAGAGGTAGTCTATAATTAGCACACCCATCTAGACGACTCTTTTCCAGTAACAAACAAATGTGAAATATTTTGCCGAAGTTTATTTAAGGATAATTAAATATTCTATGTGGTATACGTAAGCGATTCATAGCGATTAAAGCAAAAAATTCTTTGGTAACATAATATGCACTCCCCCATTAAAAGTGGACAAAATCATCAATTGGTTTTAATTCTTTTTAATATTTTGGGAATGCACTCCTTTTCTTTAATAACTAATTATTAACTTCAAGGAAGACTTTTATGAAGTCTTTCAGATCTTGCATATTGTATGTTATTCCATAACTCTCGAACCACTTTCCACAAGTTTTGAAGATTTTTTAGTTGTGTCGCAAGGTTTTTCAACTCATTGAATTTAAATCAAAGCTTTATGCTGGCCATCATATAATATTAATTTATATACTTTATACAATCGCGCGACGTGTCGTCATTATAATCATTATTTTGCATGAAAATCAGTCCTACATGCACGTTTTTATCAAATGAATCTGAATAATACTTCTGGTTAAATGCTGACTCATCTTGGAATCATTCTTTATGATAGGGTACACACCGTGCTATATGTAAGCTGGGACTTCCATTAAACAACTTCTCTATGCTTTGTTGCCTTCAAAGCGGATCCTGGATTTAAATCTTGTCTGGATGTTTTATTCCAATTAGAGTCAAATCGATTGAATTCAGATTCACCACTCCTCTCCACTTGGGATTGCGCTACATAATAAATTAAATAATTTTCTTTTAGTCTGTGGCGGATAATAAATATTTGTTAATATTAACACGTTGTGTTTTCTATAACGACGACATTGTGAATGGATTCTTAATCGTATGAATATATTTTAGATTATCTGCTGTACTAGCAGTATTTCTTGGTCGAGGATTTCTTCTTTCTAGCAGCAGTTCTTTTGTGATATTTTTAATACGATAGTACTTTGTAAAATGTTTAATGTCTGCCAGTAATACTTGCAATTTGAAAAAATGCTTTTTTTCTTTCATAAATAAATAAATTAATAGCAAAATACATGGTGTGCTAATGAAAAAAAGAAAGGTAATTATAATAATTTTTGTTATTGCTATTTATTTACTTGGTATTATTAATTATAGTCGGTAAGTTATTTTCAATAGCATGTAACAAAAAATTTGTAATTTTGAGACTAAAATACTGAACACGAAGTATTTGGTGTGTGGGTGTGCTAATTGTAAGACCACTACTGTATACTACCCAATTGAAGTTAATTTAAAGCAAATTTTACTACAACCGAATTTCCAAATATTTAACTTAATAATACATTAAATAATGTAAATGACATAGTTACTGGTCTACTTTTTTGTGTATACTCTTCTATCTACGTTATTAAAATCGATTTGAGGATTATAAATATCAAAATAAAATAATTTTATACTTATATATGTTTTTATTTAATTTTTAAATAAATAACAAATCTATAAATACTAAATTTTCTTAAATTATTGGCTTACTTAATTGGTCATTACCACCCAGCTTTTCACACCACTCGTGTTGAAAGTGTTAATTTTATCCATGAGTAGCGATACCTACAGTTTAATGTTGACTCTGAGCGACAGATGTGATAAAATTTAATTTTCATGGCAATTGTATTTACTTCCCTCCCACTGCTGGAAGGAAAACCAAAAATAAATACAGAAATATCACAACTCACTTTGGTCTTATATCTTTACATACATAATTGGTCATTACAACCCTTTACTCAGAATTACGATCTAGTTTCTCACACCACTTATGTTGTGTGCGTTAATTTTTATACATGAGTGGTGGTACCTACAGTTTAAAGTCGACTCCGAACGAAAAATTTTTGAAAAACTTTTCATGGCAGTTTTATTTCCTCTCAGAGTTTTTGCCAGAAATCTGCTGAGATAAATTCGCCTAAGAAATATTTTGTCATATTCCGTTTAGTTGGAGATGCCTGACATGGGGTATGAACCGAGGCCTCACGCCTAATAAGCCAACATACTACCTACTAGACCACGGCGATTTCATCTATATAATTAGTTTTTCATAATATGCTTAAAATTTATAGAAGTTTTAAAATGCAAAATAAAAATTCGTTACATTTTAGAACGCCATCTTAATAACAATTCGTTTAGGTATGACTAATTTTCACTCGAATATTACGTGTTGGGGTGAACGGGGAAGCGAATAAAATAAAATATTTTATCGAGGAGAATAAAAAACAAATCGATTAGTGATTTCTATAAAAATTTATATTCTCAAGGACACTCAAAACGTACCTTACAATTCGGGGGTGGATTTGATAATAAATCTCTTTTCGGGTTTTATAATTAACAATTCACAATTAATTTGTAAATATACACAGTTGTAAAATAACTTAAGGCTAAACTTAAAATTAGGGTGGCCAGCGTGAACATCCCGCCCCCCTTGCAATATTGCAACAAGAGGACCGAGAAGTCACCTGGCCAGAGATCATAGATAAATTAACATTTCAGGGTATATAGATTTGTATTTAAAATTCAGTAAAGTTCAATAAAATTCAGTATAATGGAAATTCAATAAAAATAAGATTAAATTTAATACAGCAAGATAAGAATAAGAGTTATCAAAAAGAAATTATCTACTCAGCACGTTAATTACGATTGTAGCCCCAGAAGCCGTGTTGGATGCTGCCATTATGGCCTCATTACCAGAATTCGGAGGTTGACCAGCACATGAGCAGGGTTTTTCCAGAGCCTGGTTGTGGGTTACGCTCTTCTTGTTTTTGCTATGAGTAGAATTGGCGTTGTTAGCAGCTCTTCGTTTAGGATGGTTCCTTCTGCGATTGCTTCTCTTGGGCTTATTTGTCTCCGAAGCGTTGTTCTTGCCTAGTCTGCCGCCGTCAGCTCTACGATGAAAGTGCAGCATGGTATGGTGCTCCTGCAAGCATTCCATACATCGATCTCTGCTCCGGCACTCCTTTACAAAGTGAGAATGTGCCAGACAGTTGATGCAGTGTTTGTGTCGTTTCACTACACTTAACCGTTTAACGGGACTCATCCGACGGAATTTGGGACATTTGCGTAGAGGATGAGCTTCAGGACACAGACGACACTTTGAGCTGGCGGTAGCAATCACTTCGTCGAGGCTTTCATTTTGGGGACGCTCCACGGCTAGTCGACGGGGGGCAAGTTCCGACATCTGTAAATACAATCAACAAAACGGACAAAAGAAGAGAACAAAATTAGTTCTGTCCATGATTAGGAAGCAGCACGAGTTTGACAATTGGTCGAGTCAAAACGCCATTGGCGGTTCGAACATCGGCCACTCGCACCTTCGAATCGGGGTCGAGATAGACCCGTTCGATCCGACCTAGCTTCCATTCGTTAGGGGGAAGATTGTCATGACGAATGACAACAAATCATTTACAACAAAATCTCTTTGGGGAACCTTCCATTTGTTGCGTTTATGCAACTCAACCAAATATTCGTCTTTCCATCGACGCGCGAATAAATGGTGCAAAATTTTCAGCTTACGCCACCGATTAGCATAGCTTATGGATTCGTCCGAAAAATCAGGTTCCGGTGGGGATAAGATGGCACTTCCTATAAGAAAATGTCCTGGGGTTAAAGGATTGATGTCAGACGGGTTGTCTGTCATCGTGCTAAGAGGTCTAGAATTCAGACAAGCCTCTATTCTTGTCAACATAGTTGAGAATTCTTCATAAGTGAAGCTTTGGGCGTGGGATATCTTACGCAAATGAGTTTTGAAACTCTTCACTCCTGCCTCCCATAAGCCACCCATATGTGGAGCACCAGGAGGAATAAAATGCCAATCTATCAATTGAAAGACATTTTTGGTGACAATCTGTTGTTTAAGACTCTCAAGGAACTGAGTCTTATCCTTATTCAAGAGATTAGCTGCGCCAACAAAAGCAGTACCATTGTCCGAATAGAGGTGAGAAGGACAACCGCGACGAGAGAAGAATCGAGCAAAAGCGGCCAAAAAACATTCGGTGGATATGTCATTTGTAGCCTCCAGATGGATGGCTCGAGTAGCAAAACAAACAAATACTAAGACATATCCTTTCGTTATTCTACAACCACGCCCTATATATGACTTTATATCAAAGGGACCAGCAAAATCAATTCCGGTATGAGTAAAAGGGCGAGTAAGTGTAGTTCTTTCGGGCGGCAATGCAGACATAATTTGCTGACCGAGTTTCTTTTTATATAAAGAACACACTTTGCAATTGTGAACAACTGTCTTAACCAAATTCTTCAATTTAGGAACCCAAAATTCCTGTCGCATAAGGCGCAGCATCAGAGAGATATCCGCATGAGCCGAAAACTTATGAAGATGTTCCAGATAGAGACGCGTAAAACGGCCATTATAGGGTAATAACTGCGGAAAACGTTCGTTGTAGGTCAAAGTAGGTGATTGGGAGAGTCTACCATTAACTCGTAGAAATCCACTAGAATCTATAAAGGGGTTGAACACGAGTAGGGAATTCTTAGAGGTTAAGGTAGAGCCATTCTTCAGTGAAGAGTATTCGGGGAAATGGGTACTTTGGCAGAGTATGATCAAACGATGCTTTGCCGACTTCACCTCACTTTGACTCAACGTATGAGATAGGGGGACTTGAGACGACCTTTTTCCGGGGAGTAAAGAGTGATAAAAGCGAAAGATGTAGGACATAACTCGCAGAGCACGAGATAAGTCCGAATATCGACTCAAAAATTCTTCAGACGTATCCGTCTGGGCAACGTTAACCTGTATCAAACGCGTTTCTAGCTGATTATTGGGTTTAAAAGACGACAGTGGCCATTCAGACTGTGGACGAGATAACCATTCAGGACCTTTCCACCAAATATCTGAAATATAGAGCTCCTTAGCGCTCATACCACGATTAGCCAAGTCAGCAGGGTTATGATGAGATTCGACGTGATTCCAATTGTCAGTGCCTACCTGGTCCACGATATACGATACTCGATTCGCCACAAAAGTTGGCCAATGGCACGGGGGTTTTTGAAGCCAGGACAGAACGATAGTCGAATCTGTCCAATAGAAGGCTTCCGATCTGGTAAGATTCAGCTCCTTACGAAGTGAAAATACCATTTTCGCTAATAGAGTTGCGCCGCAGAGCTCTAAACGGGGTAAAGTTTGCACTTTTATAGGCGCAACTTTTGTTTTGGCAGCGAGTAAGTGGGTGACAAATTCACCAGACGGGGTTTGGACTCTACTGTACAGAGTGGCAGCATATGTTTTCTCAGAAGCATCACAAAATGCATGAAGTTGTACTTCACACTGAGGGTTAAAATTAACCCAACGGGGGATGTTAATCCTTTCGATGTACGAATAATCATCGACAAACTCAAGCCATCTGTTAAACGTCGTGGGTTTCAAGCATTCGTCCCAATCCGTTCCGTCTTTCCAAATTTGTTGCATAAGAATTTTAGCAACTATGACTTTAGGTGCCAACCACCCAACGGGGTCAAATAGCTTCGCTATTTGAGACAAGACGGATCGTTTTGTGACTACAGAGAAATCGGGCGTTGGAGCTGGCTTGAAGAAAAATGCATCAATGCTCGCATTCCAACGTAAACCCAGAGTTTTAGCGGTGCTGGCGTCTGACAATTTTAGAAATTGGGAATCCAATAGATGTTCAGGTGGCAAATCATCAATAAGACCTCTATCATTTGATGTCCACTTACGAAGGGAAAAGCCAGCAGAATTCAGGACATGAATTATCTCATCACGATTACGAATAGCTTCGACAAAGGAATGCGAACCAGCCAAAATGTCATCCACATACATTTGGTTTCGCAAAATCTCAGAAGCAAAGGGGTGATGCGATTTACAATCATCAGCTAACTGATGTAGGGTTCTTATGGCCAAATAGGGGGCACAGTTAACACCAAATGTAACTGTGTTTAATTCAAAATCCTGGACATCTTCCTGGGAGTTCCGACGGAATAATATCCTTTGAAAAGGGGTGTGATCTGGCACGACCAGTATTTGCCTATACATCTTCTGTATGTCCGCATTGAAAACAAATCTAAACAGTCTCCATCGGAGAATCAGAATAGTCAAATCGGCTTGTAAAATCGGGCCAGTGTGCAAGACACTGTTAAGGCTTAAGCCATTAGAGGAGGGGCAAGAGGCGTTAAAAACGACACGCAACTTGGTGTTGCATACATAATGGTCATCACAACACTTCAGTCAGGATTACGGCTTCTCACACAACTTATACTGTGTGTGTTAATTTTATATATGAGTTTAAAGTCGGCTTAGATGGACAGATTTTGTGAGACAGAGTCCTTGCTAGAAATCTGCTAATAGGCAGTCGCTGAAGAAATAATTATCCTTATTTCGTTTTTGTTGTAGATCTCTGATCTCGGGTTTGAACCATTGCCTTACGTCTAATACGACAAAACACTATCTACTAGACTACAGTGGCAACTACTAGACTACGGCAACTACTGCTGAACCTTTACAAAGACTTTTAAAAAATATCATTCACCAATTATCCAACTAAATGTTGAAATTGTATTTATTTATCTCTACGATTTATTAAACATGCTACGTATGTTATGACCTAAGTTTATTACACATATATAATTGGTCATTACAACCCTCCAGTCAGGACTACGACCTAGTTTCTCACATCACTTATGTTGTGTGTTAATTTTATACATTAGTGATGGGACCTATAGTTTAAAGTCGACTCCGAAAGTAGTATGTTTGTGGGGTTTCGGTATCAATTTTCCATACAAATTTGGGATCATCCCTACGCTACAGCCGGTCATATAAGTTAATTAGATAGGTTTGTAACATGTGTTGTGAAAATGGTTGGTTGCTTTTTGATACGTGTGTGTGTGTGTGTTTTTTTTTTTTTTTTTGTCTTGAGCTGGAGGTGGGAATCTTCGAAAGACACTTTTGTTCCAACAAAAGAGTGCACGATTCACCATCACTGGTGCCTACGTACTAAACCCACCCCCTACACACTTCAACCACTCTCCCTCCGCGGGACTGCCGTAAGGTATTACTTCGCGGAGAGCTGGTTAGCTTGAAAGCTTTATCACGTTAATTCAAATTTCGCCTCCGTTCCTCCAGTCTTCGGAGTACTATCAAAACTTCAGCCATTCTCTGGCTATATTGACTCCATAGAATCCTACGATTCAACAGCTCTTCCATTAGCCGGTTTGGTCCTAAACTCGTTTCCCCGGGCCATCTAAATCTGGGACAGCATATTAGAATATGCTCCGCATCTTCCTCCTCATCTACACAGTTTGGACATATAGGGGAAGTGTCATGACCAAATCTGTGCAGGTACATCCTGAAGCACCCATGACCAGTTAGGAACTGAGTCACGTAGTAGTTCAGCTCGCAAAGTTTTATTATTCATCCAAAGGGTTACATCAAGGATAAGGCGAAATGTCCATCTTCCCTTTAAACTGCTTTCCCATCGTGACTGCCACTTGTGCATGGAAGTCCTTCGTTCCTCCGCTTTTATAGCTGCTATTCGTCCCGGGTGCTCGAGACGGCGAAGGTATATCCTCCTCATCTCATCCGCCAATATATCTATTGGTATTGTCTTTGCCAACACCAATACCGCTTCATCAGACACTGTCCTGAAGCCACTTATCCGTCTAATCGCGCTTAGACGATACAACGAGGACAGTATCCTCCTTGTCGTCCCCACGGAGAGTGCCTCCGACCATATTGGGCAAGCATACAGCATTATCGACGTTATTACCGCCGAAATTATCCTCCTTTTGAATGGACCTGGTCCTCCAATATTTGGCATCATCCTCGCCAGTGCTCCCTGTGTTACAGATGCTTTTTCGCCGATGTATTTCACGTGCTCCTTAAAGTTCAACCTGTCGTCGATAATCACTCCCAGGTATTTTATCGCCCTCTTCGATTCGATCCTTGTGCCTCCAACGGTCACTTCCATCTTCTCCACTATCTTCCGGCCGCTTATCAAGACGGCCTCTGTTTTATGCGCAGCAAGTTTCAAACCTGCTTCATCCAGCCATGCTCCAACCTTTCGAATCGCTGTGTTCGTTTTCTCCTCTATTTCCCTTACCGTCATAGCTACCGAGACTATGGCTATGTCATCTGCAAAGCCCACAATTGTAGTCCCGTTCGGCAATCGCAATCGAAGTACTCCATTGTACATAATGTTCCATAGTAGTGGCCCAAGTACAGAGCCCTGCGGGACACCCGCCGTCACTACGTATTCCTGCTCTCCTTCATCCGTTAGGTATATTACCTTCCTGTCCTGAAAGTAATTGTTCAGTATCTCCATTAAGTATGGCGGCGTAGCCATGTTAAAGAGGGCTCTCATAATCCGCCCCCAATTCGCTGAGTTGAACGCGTTTCTAACGTCAAGTGTGACAACCGCGCAGTATTCCTTGGTGCCAAATCTCCACCTTTCGCCCTCTATTGCATCTCTTGCAATGTCGACCACTCTTCTTATCGCGGCAATAGTGGTTCGTCCTTTCCTAAATCCGTATTGCAGGTCCGAGAGAGCTCCTCCTGCCTCGCCACACGTCAGTAGTCGATTGTATATAATCCTCTCCAGTATTTTTCCCATCGTGTCAAGTAGACAGATGGGCCGATACGACGATGGTTCCCCTGGTGGTTTGCCAGGTTTTGGAATGAGAACCAATTTCTGCTTCTTCCATCTACGTGGAAAAACACCCTCGACGAAGCACTTGTGGAACACCTTGGCGAACATATCCGGTCTGAGCCGGATAGCCACCTTAAGTGCCCTATTTGGGATTCCGTCTGGCCCCGGTGTCTTCCTATCTCCTATTCCAGTGCATGCTGCGAGTACCTCCTCTCCTGTTACCTCGGGTATGGTATGAATGGCCTCCGGCTCCCTACTTATAAAAGTGTAGGGCTGGCCCCGTGGGAATAATGTACCAATGATCTCCCGTAGCAAAACTGGACAACCTAGTTTAGGCTGTTCTCGAGCACCGATTCTCTTGCAGACGACTCTGTACGCCGTCCCAAAAGGATTGATGTCAGCTTCCTGGCATATCCGCTGAAATGATAGGTTCTTGCTCCTTTTAATGGCTCTTCTAAGTTGATGCCTTAGATCCTCATAGGAAGCCCGTTCGGCTTCCCATGTCGGTCTTCCTCTCGTACGCTGGGCCCGTCTTCTCGCCCCAAAGCATGCCGACCGCAGTCTTCGAATTTCGTCATTCCACCAGTAGCATGGGGAACGTCCCCTACACACAGTTCTCCTAGGCATAGCAGCATCACATGCAGTGTTGAGCATTTGGTATACGCCACTCACTAATTCTTCGACCGTGCTGCCAGTCGTATGACGACAAGACGACAACATCAATCTATACGTCTCCTCGTCAAAGCGGGAGTCCTTCCATTTCGGTCCCGTAAACTTCGGCAATCCGTTTCCTCTCGTGTTGCGCCCAGTAACCGTCATCACGATTGCCTGATGGTCACTATTCGTGAAGTCCTCAGTTAGCCTCCACGCGGTCCGCGAAACAAGGCCATCGCTCACAAACGACAAATCTATTATTGAGCTCGATCCAGCTCTCCTAAATGTGCTTTCTCTTCCGTCATTCATCAGCGCCACAGGAAGGAAAGCGAACGTTTCCAAGAGGCAGCGACCCCTGGCGTTAGTATATCTACTACCACAGCCTCTCCAGCATATGTTGGAAGTCATCCATTGACCACCTCGGGGGAGCGTAACAGCTGTAGACGAAAACTCCCTTTATCCTGGCCATAACGAAACCAATGTCCCGCGCATAGGTTTGCTGGAAGGGTAATGAACCACAAATCCATATAGCCTCAGTACTAGATCCGTCCGTGATCCAAGTACTATTCCTCGGTACCCTATAAGGTTCGCTTATGATTGCGACATCGATATTCTCCTCCTTTACCCTCTGTACCAATAGGTCCTGGGCTGCTTCGCAATGGTTCAGATTAATCTGTATTAACCTCATCTCCTAGAACCTGATTTAAGAGCGCTAAGAAATTGCGGACACTTTCCGCTCCCCGCGATATGGTTGGCGGATTTCGCGTCGTTCACTTTGCAGAACATGCAAAGAGGTTCCCTTTCGCAATTTCTGGCAAATTTGCCCCTCTTGTCCGCACTTACGGCAAGTTCCAGAGCGGTCAACCTTACTCCTACACTGACGAGCCATGTGCCCAAACTGCAAGCACCGGAAGCATTTCGTCGGTATGTTTCTCTCGCGAATCCTGCATATGACCCAGCCGATCCTAATTCTTCCTTCCTTCAGGAGAATAGCTGCAGCGTCCGCGTCAAGGCTCACTGTGGCAGTTTGCGTCCCACCATATGCCCTCCTAAGGGCAACTACGTCGGGCTTACCGAAAGTCTCGAGGGCTGGAATCTTCCGTAAAGCCTCATATACATCCTCCTTTTCCGTGATCTCGTCGATGTCCTTGATCTCAATTGTCCTCATATCCTTCAGAGTGCGGACGGACGCGCTATCTCCTAAGAGCTCTCCAATGGCTCCCCTAAAGTTCTCCGTGTGCTCCCCGCTCCTGCTTAGTTGGAGTAGTAAGCCACCCTTGACGGTTCTCCGAATTTTGGTCACATTTTCTCCTAATTCACAAAGCTTAGGGTCCGTTTTAACTCGCCTCAGAATGTCGGCATACGACGTGTTATCTTTTGTCGCTATCACGATCGCATCCGGCTTCGTTTTCTTCTCCTGTGGTTTCTTGTTCCTCCTTTTTCTTTTCGTGACTTTCTGCCACCCTGGTTCTTCACTTAATACCTTAGTATCCTCCTGCCGGCTCAAGGTCACATCTGTAGTCTCCCTCGTTGGAGCCCTTGGTGCAGGATTCGGAGTTCTCCTTTTTGGCGCAGGAATTTCAGAAGTCTCCTCATGTTTCCTCTTCGCCTCCTGGTTCCTCAACAAAGGCGATGTTTGTGTAGCAGAACTACTGCGGTCAGTCGCCTTGGTAGTTTGCCCCTGCAGCTCGCTTGCGTACAGGTCGTATAGGGTTTTGATAGAGTCAATCGCATCCCTCATCGGCTGATGGATTGACCTCCTTTTCCCATCCTCTAACATGTGTGTGTGTGTGTGTGTGTGTGTGTTTCATACGTAGAGTGAAGTGGTCGGTCTACTTATGTTATGTAAATGTCGGTTGTTTACTAAATAGTGTGTGTGAGTGTTTCATGTGTAGGGTGTGATGTAAGGTGATTGTGATGCGTTTATGCCGGTTGTTTTTGTATGTTCATATTGTAAGAGTTCTTTGTGACTTATATTTTTTTTGCGGTTTTGAGAAATGTGTTGTTTAATAATTTGTTATTAATTTGTTTGCGGTTTGTATAATATAGAAAACTTATAGTTTAGTTATAGTTTTGATAAGGAATTATTGTTTATTGTTTTATGCTATATTTAGATTTTTCCTATATGGGTAAAGTTGAAATAAAAAAATGTGTTTTTTTGTTTTTATTGTTCTATTAATAAATTTATTGTAGAAAAATTAAAAAAAAAATCTTATACTAAAACTTATATATTAAATACATTTCTTATAAATCTAATTAAATTTTATTAAAAGTACACTTTTTGCATTTCAATAAATAATAGAAATTTAGTATTTTTCTTGCTTCTTCTTCTACTTGATTCTTTTTGTTGTGATAATAAGTGCAATGGCAGGTGTCTGGGCCGCATGTTGCATTTTCATTAGACCAGACGCAATCTTCGAAATGTTCTCCATGTTTAGTTTGTTTTGTTTTAAGATTATTGATGTATTCAACAAATGATTGTATATCCATGAGTTTTTTCTTATCTTCGTCGGAAATGATGTGTGTAAATGATTTTAAAAAATGAAATAATTCTGTGAGGAACATTTTGTGGGTGTGTCTCTCTCTGCTTACTGTATGCTCATATGTAATGTTTGTAAATAATCTTTAACATTAATTGTTCTCATATTTATACTATTTCGGGTTCGTTCAAAGAGCGGACTCGTTTCAAATTCTCCATCGGCTTGTTCACGATTAGCTAGTTCGTTAAATGGTCTGTTTCCGTTTAGATATACTAGATCTTTTTTAATTTTGGGATCATATTCAAAACAATATATATTCAATTTACGATATGTATAATTACTATAATAACTACATCGTACACGTATTTCACAATTGTCATACTTTAGATTGAAATAGCGAAAATAAGCATTAGAACTTTCAATTATTCCACCAATATTGGTTTCTTTTTCAATTAGATCTTTTCTAAAGGCTTCAATTGCATCATCTATTGTAAATTGTTTTTGAATTTCATCATAGCTCCTATATTGTCTAATGTAGGGTTTCGATGTTGTTGTTGTTGTTGTTGTTACTGTCGATTTATTCAAATTATGATTTTCTAATTGAATTGATAGGTGAACTCGTACATTCAAAGTATTATTCAATACTTTAATTTGAAAATTTAGATATTTACTCGTATCACCAATAATAGATGGAGATGGAATATAATGATGTTGTTGTTGTTGTTGTTGTCTGCTCAGCGGTATAAAGTGGATAATATTAATTATAACTATGAATAGAATTGTTTTGAAGAAGGAGTTCATGTTGTTTTTGATTTAATAATCATCGATAGACTGAATTCAATATCCTTACTCGATATTCATTTTATATGTTTGCGTGTAATTTTTCAATTTGACAATTTTAATATTTTCCAATTTACGTGATAGGTCTGGTGTGCGTACTTTTTCAATTTCACCATTACTTAAAATTCTTTCTTGTTCAATTTCACGATATTCATAGCAACTGACTTTTAAATATCGTTTAGCAAACACACTATCATATGTGCATCTGATTGGTACATCGACGTTCTCATATTGTAGGTTAAAATGACGATAAAATGGGTCAGTAGAGTCTAATATTCCACCAATATTTAATTCTTTTTCAATTAGTTCTTTACGAAATGATTCGATTGCATCATCTACTGTAAACATTTTTTGTGGAAAGGTTGGTTTAAAGAGCTGGTAAAAGGGAGAAGTCGAATCCAATTCACCATTATCATCATTAAATTCCTCTTCATCATACTCAAATGTTGTTGACGGTATTGTTGTTGTTGTTGTTGTAGATGTATCTAGTTGTTCCTCTTTTGTCGTTGTTATAGTTTCATTATCACCCGTTATTAAATAATCGTCTCTAACTTCTAATGGTTGACTTTCTTTCATAAATTTAAATGATATATTAATTTTGAGTACATCATTGTTGGGAAGAGTAAAATTGAATTCTATACTCTTTGAATTTATTTCTATTGGATGAGTATTTGTAGAAGGTATTGGCGATGAACTACCAATTATTGCTCTCAATGTAAGAAGAAAGATGATTAATTTCATCATTATGATGCGCCTTACCAATTGTTGTTTAGTTAACAGAGATTGTATACGTAATGATTAAGACACTATTAATTTTTTTGTTTATATACTTTTATTTATTAAAAAAATTCTACATATATATATATATATATATATATATATATATTTACAATTTATATTTTTACAAAAGTTTTTTTATCTCATTTGTAAGAGGAATATATTCAAACATTCTATCGTGTATGATTAAACAGTATGCCGACGTATTTGCAGGTATATTTGTTAAGGTTTTTATTTCTATACGGATATCTATTGGTCCAGTTTTAATTGCTTCGTTCTGATGGCTAACATCTATTACAATTATTGGCGCTGTTGTCTTAAATTTTTCCCTTGTTAATAATGGTTGTGGGTCACGTGAATAATAGCTTTGTTGAAATTTTGAATACATATCATAGAGTACAGCAAAACGATTTCGATCGAATTTTAGATTTAAGTCATCATATGGGTATACATCCGAATTCAAATGTACTTTTACATCAGTCAAATCACAATGAACAAATTGATTTTGATTATTGCGAAATGCTAAAAGAATGAATCGTGGTCTCTCATTTTCACTCGCTAGCTTAACATTCCATAGAACAGCGGTGCTTTGTGGTAGAGAGGGATAATAATATGTATCCCAACTTCTAAAGGCGATATTTAGCGGTCGGCGACTATTAATTGTTTTAAATATTTCCAACTTGTAAGCATCAGCCAATTGAATATGTGGTACTTTCCATGTAATGTTCAGAAGAGATATCTTAAATCTTTCACTTGAAACAACAGATTTGACTACTTGAGAATCGTCTTTTGAGCGTAGGAGAATTAGTTCATGTTTAGAATTGCGTATTACTTTATTAAAATTCTCGGCAAATCCAAGAATCATTTTTAATGGTACACAAAAATTAAAATAACCGGTAGTTAGTTTAAGATCATCAGAATTATTTGCTGCCCATCCTGCATTTATTAACGAATTGCTTTCAAGTTCATTTAGTGATGCATAGTTTTTAATTTCTGTAGTTATTCCCAAATGACGTGTACGATCAATTTCTACACCGTTGAGTTCATATCGGATTTCATCAAAGAGATAACTCATACAGTTGTGAAGAAGTCTTAGAGAGAGTGGACTGTTGAATCTTCCTTTGTTGCAAACCCTTCAATATAGAAAAAGCTTTCACTTGGTAAAACATACAAGTCCTGGTTTTGAATTGATATTCGAATTTCATCATTATTTTTAAAAGATTGTAAATATGATGTATAACTATGATATTCCTTTTTAATAATTGAAATATCAAATTGTGGTTTTTGTAATACGTTTATTATATTAGTCATTTTCTTGTTCTTCTTCTTCTATCTAACTTTAGTTGAAAGCCTAAACTTTGTAAAAACTTTTGATTACTTTTACTTAGATTATTTTTCAATTGTATGTGCTCCTTAGAAGAAGAAGATAATTTACTCCTTGTAGATTGTGTAGTGAGCGCTGACGGCGGAATGAATGTTGTATCCGCGTTCGAGATCCTTTTATCGAAAATGGGGGTCCGGTTTCAAATGTAAACGTACTGATATTTTCTCACCTCGAAAATTTATTAAATTTCCGTCCTGATCGCAAATTTTCAAAACTAATGTATTTATTGTTCTTGTGTTGAGTGGTAAATATATGACATTAGCTGGTGCTTCTGTTATTTTATAGCCTGGACTAACGTTCAATGAAAACTGATGTAGGGTATGAGCAGATGTGTTGTTTACATATGATCCACTTACAATATTACAATCAATAGATATTATATTTATTTTTGTTATATCTATAGTTTTATCCGAATAGTGCTCTTCACCATTTTTAAGTACTCTATTGCTAAAACCGAGTAATGAACCAATTGACCGTTCTCTATCGAAATAAATCGTATCTAATGATCTTTTTATGAATGTCTGTAAAGTATTGTAATTAGCTTCAATTCTCAGTTGGCCCTTAGGATTAAGACTATTGTATTTAGTAGTAATCAAATCTGAAATGTCAGATATTTCATATGATCCAATAGGAACTTCAATTTCATGATCACCAATATGAAATATATTATTTTCAACATCAACATTTGGTATAGAGTGATATGTATCGAAACTAATTAATCCACAAAGATAGGGTTGCTTAAGTTGAATTGGCGGAAAGTAGTTTGCAACAAGTAGAGAAGTGTTTCCGTTTAATGTTAACGTTATTGTCATCTTAGCGTATAGTTGTTGAATAATACAATTTTAAATTAATTAATCATCTTTTATAGTAGATCATTAGCATTAATCCAAGAATTGTGTTCTGATGAAAATCCTAACCATTTTACATATAGCATATTATTCTTTTTCTTTAAAACCTTCTCAACTAAATATGTTTGTGGGTATTTAGTTCGCATTAATTCATATTCATAGAAACCACCCTTTATATCGTGACCTTGGTAGTCCTCTAAAAGGTATGTTTTTGGATTAGTATTTCTTACACGTTTAATTTTAAAAATCTCAGTTGTCCAATTTGGTGTATAACCTTTTTCAAATACATGTTTATATTTGCTGATACGAACATTATCGCCAACTTTGAATTTAGGTTTTCTAAAAATCTTTAAATTGTTAAAGACAGTATCGAGTAAATGTTTTTAGTTTGTAGAATTCACTTCGTTCGGTGTCATTTTTATTGTTCGGTGAAGTGTGTTGTATGTATCAACAAGATCTTGATATATATTAATCCATTTGTATGTACCTTGATAACTAAACTCTTTCCACATCATTCCCTTTAATGTTCTATTAAATCGTTCAACTATTGATGCTTTCAAAACACTATATGTGGAATAGTGATTAATTTGATGAGATTGCATTAGATGAGTAAAATTTATATTAAAAAATTCCTTTCCATCGTCTGTTTGTAAATTTTTCGGTTTTCGTTTGCTTTTATTGAAAATATTTTTCATTGCTTCTGTTACACTTAAAGCAGTCTTATTTTTTACCGCTTCAGCCCAAGCTTTTTTAGAAAATGTGTCTATAACGGTTAATAGATACCGATAACCTCTATTATACGATTCATATGCAATCATTTCAACTAAATCCGCTTGCCATAAATCATCAATTCCTTTAACTATAACTCGTCTTCTTACAAAATTTTTCGTGCTTGTTTATGTAGTTCATTTACTACATCTCTTTTATTCTCATTCATATTTTCTCTATTCAAATGTAGAATTCCATATGACAATTAATTGATGTAAACATTTCTATTTTATTAGTTTTTCCCACACACACATACACAATTTAAATTTTATGTTTTATCATTATCATTTGTTGGATTTGTTTCAGATTGTTTCTTTTGTTTAGGTAGTAAAGATTTAAAAAGATAATTTTCAATGTTGTTAAATTTCTTTTCATTTTCAATTGCAATTTTATTTACTGCATTTAAATCGTTTTTAATATTTTGATTTTCCTTTTTTTGTTTCTTAGTAAATTGTAAAATATCACTTTTAAGAGTTGCCAGATCAATTTTTATATTCTCTATTTCTTTCGATATCGATATAACTCTATTTGTTTGTATATTTTCAACTTTTTCTATATTCTTTAAAATTGTTATATTATTCTGTTTAAGCGAATAATTGATTTCCTCTTGTAGTATATGTAATGAGTTTTTAAATTTTTCATCAACGTTATCAATTTTATTTATAAGTAAATCAGTTCTGTTATTAAGATATGCTTTTGTAACTGCATCTTTAGGTTCAATAGGTGCAGTTAAATTCGATATTCTTTTTTTACGCAAGTCTAAACGATTACTGTCTACAGTAATATCGAGTGTTTTAAATAGATTTTTCTTAAAGACTGAATCACTTATCTTGTTATGACTTTTTAAGCTTTCACCAAATTTATTTATAGAACTCATTTTTCTTTCATTCTCTAATAAATTATATTAGCTTCTTTCAGTTCTTCAACTATGGATATTATTTCGTTTTTTATGATTGTTATGTCCGACACTTTCAGATGATAGAAGTAGTCTTAGTCTATTGACTAACTCATTAGGATTGTCCCAATATATATAGTTTGGTTTTTTGTAATCTACAGATTTAAGTGTTAAACCACTACCTTTCGTTAATTTATTTGTTGTTGTACTAAATAGTTTTTTTATTATACGTTTATATTTAAAGGCTTTTGTACCTTTTATTTGACCATTCGGATGATAATTGCGTCTATATACATTTGTATCTATTAATAAATCTTTATATTTATTTAAATCAGTTTTTGTATAATGTAGGGGTTTTGCATGAAATACTAATTCGAATAAACCTGGAGTCATTTTCAATTTTTTATTTCCTATTCGAATAGAATTGTCTTTATTAAAGACAAGTTTGTTATTGCCATATCGCCAATTTCCGTTTTCATCAATGTTGAAACCATAAATTTTATCTAAAGTTTTACTATTCATAAGAAGTTGAACATTTTGAAGCAGTGTTGATGATTTGTTAAAATTACTGCTTGTGAATTTTATACGTTTTCTATTCTTGTTTATATCAAATCTGCTTTTTCTTTTTAAAAATAAGTGTGTTGTTTTTTTACGTTTTTGATATTGATGATAATTATCATCGAATACATCTAGTTTCTTTCGCTTTAAATCTTTTTTTTCAATTTTTACAAGTTTTCCATCATCATTGTTTATATTAAACGTACTTTTTTGTTTCAGTGTATTAGCTTGTACACATTTCTGTTCAACATCGTCATCGTTGTTGTTGTTGCTGTTGTTCTTGCTATAGTTATCATGAACAAGTACATTTGTTTTGCTATTAAATAATTGTGTATTTTTTATGTTTGCGGTTTGTTTATCATGAAATTTTTTCTTTTTTCCTTCGTTCATTACTGACCTTACTCTTTATATATGTATTTTTTTTAAAATTTTTGTTTTCACTTTTAAATTGTTTTTTTATTTTCATAAGAGAGTGAACTGAGTCTTTTTACAGCACTTTTATTTTCATTAAACGGTGTACTTGTTCTTTTTATATCATTTTCATATTCAGAATAAGGAATATCAGACGTTGACATATAACTAATATCATCTTTAACATTATTGTAATTGGAAGAAGGAATGATTTCATTATAATTCTTTATTTTTTTTAGCTGACCTATTAATAGTCTTAAAACTAATATCATCATTTTGAAATGATTCGTTTATATAATCATCATCATCGTCACCATCATCGTCATCATTATCATCATCATTTATTAATGAATACTTATTTAATTTTTTCTTATTGCTGTTGCTTTAACGTTTTTCAATTATATGATTTAAAGGTTTTGTTATAGGTTGAAATGTATCTTCTAATGTATTTACTCTATCTATATTATTTAATTTAATATTTTGTAATTTTTCTTTTAATATTGTTCTGGTTTTTACAATATCTTTTAATAAGTTATTATTATTATTATTCATATTTATTGTGTGTGTGTGTGTGTTGGTAATGATCTGTTTGCAATCTGCTTATGATTTGGTTAAGGTCTGATAACAATCTGCTTACGATCTGATCACTATCTGCTTACGATCTGATTACTATCTGCTTATGATATGCTCTCGATCTGGTATCTGTTTCCAATCTGATTACGATCTGTTAACGATCTGCTTTATATCTTATCTGATCTCATCAGCTTATAACTGTATAAAATTATCAAATCCCTTACGATATCTTCCTTTATTCAATTCATCATCTTTACTAACAACGAGAAATCCATATTTATCTTTCCAACATCTATTACATATATCTACAAATTGATTAAATGTCATATCACCAATAACATGATCATTATAGATATGACGTAAATTCATTTCATCTAGCTTAAATACAACAATCATATTTGCATTGTCACGTATCAAGTGCTTAGGAATTTTCGTATATGTTTGACACAAGTAAAAACAATCAATATTTTTATGTCTACCCATGCAAAAGTAATCTCTTATTGAATTTTGCTTTCCACAAATCACATCATCGAAAATCATTATTTCAGACTGGAGGAGAATGGTGTCCTCGTAGATGGAGAAAAGTTTTACATTTTATTTAAGTCATTTACAGAGTGTGACATTGAATAAATAAAGAGAATTAAAAATTAAAAAAAAATTTTGTTTTTATTTGTTGAGGGATTTCTTTTTTCAGTTTTTTTTTTTTAATAAAATAAAACAATTTTTCTTTCTTTTATTATTTCATTCCAATTTATATTTATTGAATAGAAATTTTAAACACAAGTGTCCACAATTAAAAGTATTAAATTTTTGTTTTCGTTCATAATTATATTCAATGGGAAATTTTAAGTAGTTGACAATCTCAAGTGGTGGTTGCAAGTCTCCAAAGCTATCAAAGTATTCTTTATAATTATGATTTTTATAGTATGCTACCCAATGTGTTCCAGCACCTTTTGTATCATCCAAATTGACAACACCGCATTCTTGTTTGAATGGTCTTTTAGGTAGAGAATCACGCATGAAAACACCTCTAAAGTATTTGAGATGTTTACCATATTTTCTTATATCTAAATCGGTTAGGGGGCGATTGGGTAGATTTTCTAAAAGGTTTTTGAAGCTGGGCTATAATACAATCCATATCCAGTTTTAAATGGTTTAAGATATAATCCTTTACCCATTGCAATAGATTCCATATATTTATTGTGACGGTTGGCTTCTGCCAATTGTTCTTTTCCATTTTTGATAGCATTTACTGCTTTGACAATAGAGGATCCTCCACTTGCTAAACCACCAAGCGCTGACAATGCTGTCAAGACAGGAATTAATGGTAGAAAACCACCAATTTTTGGCAATGCAATAACTCTCGGTATACTTATATTATTTCTCCTTTTGCCTTTGAAATCAGTATGAACAGCTTTCTTTGCAATTTTAACAGCAGCATTTATATTATCAGGATTTTCCTTTTTCAGAAGGTTAAATGTATTCTTAAGCTGGATTCACCCATTGTTTCGGAACAATTTTTTTTTATATGTAGTTTGACGTTTCTCTTTTTGAGAGAGAGAGCGAAAGAGAGTAAGATTGCTTCGGAACAATTTCAGCTCGAATTGGTTTAATTTTTATTTTTGTTCTGAAACAATCGTACTGTGCTGCCAGATATTTTAATTTTTGAAGTAAAGTTGAACTGAGCTGCCACATCAAATTATATGTATATTTGTATGTATGTATTGTATAATAAAATACAGAGCGGTTGTTTAATACTGTTTGTTTATATTGTCTGTTTAATTATAAAAAACAAATAACTGTTGAATATTACTAAAAAACTAAATAATTAAGCCAAGAAAATAAACGAATTGCAGTCATCTGCTACTGCGCTGCCTAATTGTAAAACTAACA
Source organism: Sarcophaga variegata (assembly GCA_932273835.1). Classification (NCBI taxonomy): domain Eukaryota; kingdom Metazoa; phylum Arthropoda; class Insecta; order Diptera; family Sarcophagidae; genus Sarcophaga; species Sarcophaga variegata. Next base: position 44,419,033 of record OW026358.1, on the reverse strand, counting down.
AGCATCGTTTACAAAAATATTTCATATGGTAGCCCTGTTTTTTACAGAACAATTGTTCGAAGTGGGTGAATCGTTTCGGAACAAACTCTCAAAAAACTGAATTTGTTCCGGAACAAGAATTTTGTTCCGAAACAATGGGTGAATCCAGCTTTAACGGTGTTTAGAAACAATTTCTTATTACATTTATTCTTCTTTCCTTTTCTCCTTCTTTTTGAATTCTTTCTTTTCCTATGTCGTCGTCGTCTCTGTTTCTTCATACCTAATCCAAATTTTACTTTTGTTTTCATTGCGTTCGTAACAAACCAAGCATTTGCACGTTCTTTAATGTCACTATCTTTAGCTTTTACTCTTTGCCAGGCTTTTTCAGCTAATATTTGATCTGCTTGATGTCTTTTATTTATGTCATGTGATTGCGAATATGCAATATCGTGTTCTTTACAGGCAGCGTCTAATAAATTTATACCCTTATCTCCTCTTGCTAGACGTTCTTTAAGTTTTGTACCAGGTCCGCAAAATTGATATCCAGGCAAATGTAATTCAAAAGGTAATTTGTTAATTAATGTGTTTACCAAACCACTTCCAGTCGTAGACTGATAACTATTTTTGTTTTTATAGTAATTTATGACCATTCTTCATCCACAAATGTTATTCGATTAAGATGAAAGTAGAAATGTTTATGTATATATATATATATATATAAGATACATTGAATAATAAGACTTTATTAGTACTCAGCATGCGGTTAATTAAACAAGCTAAAAAAAATTGTTGTTCGAAATGCTGATAGTGCAGAGGAAAAACTGTCTAAAGCTCGACATAGTACTCTATTACCAAATTCAATACGAGCGTTAATTGTGGGAACATCAAATTGTGGTAAGACTAATGTCATGATTAGTCTCATAGAGAGTCCTAATAGTCTTTGCTTTAAAAACATATACATATATTCAAAATCGTTATATCAATCAAAATATCGTTATTTAAGGGAATTAATCGATCCTATCAAGGGGATCAGTCTCTATACGTTTTCGGAAAATGAAAAAGTACTAAGTCCAGCAAAAGCAAACCCACATTCAATAATGATTTTCGATGATGTGATTTGTGGAAAGCAAAATTCAATAAGAGATTACTTTTGCATGGGTAGACATAAAAATATTGATTGTTTTTACTTGTGTCAAACATATACGAAAATTCCTAAACACTTGATACGTGACAATGCAAATATGATTGTTGTATTTAAGCAAGATGAAATGAATTTACGTCATATCTATAATGATCATGTTATTGGTGATATGACATTTAATCAATTTGTAGATATATGTAATAGATGTTGGAAAGATAAATATGGATTTCTCGTTGTTAGTAAAGATGATGAATTGAATAAAGGAAGATATCGTAAGATGAGATCAGATAAGATATAAAGCAGATCGTTAACAGATCGTAATCAGATTGTAAACAGATACCAGATCGAGAGCATATCATAAGCAGATTGTAATCAGATCGTAAGCAGATAGTGATCAGATCGTAAGCAGATTGTTATCAGATCTTAACCAAATCATAAGCAGATTGCAAACAAATCATTACCAACACACACACACACACACACAATAAATATGAATAATAATAATAATAACTTTTTAAAGGATATTGTAAAAACCAGAACAATATTAAAAGAAAAATTACAAAATATTAAATTAAATAATATAGATAGAGTAAATACATTAGAAGATACATTTCAACCTATAACAAAACCTTTAAATCATATAATTGAAAAACTTTAAAGCAACAGCAATAAGAAAAAATTAAATAAGTATTCATTAATAAATGATGATGATAATGATGGCGATGATGGTGACGATGATGATGATTATATAAACGAATCATTTCAAAATGATGATATTAGTTTTAAGACTATTAATAGGTCAGCTAAAAAAATAAAGAATTATAATGAAATCATTCCTTCTTCCAATTACAATAATGTTAAAGATGATATTAGTTATATGTCAACGTCTGATATTCCTTATTCTGAATATGAAAATGATATAAAAAGAACTAGTACACCGTTTAATGAAAATAAAAGTGCTGTAAAAAGACTCAGTTCACTCTCTTATGAAAATAAAAAACAATTTAAAAGTGAAAACAAAAATTTAAAAAAAATACATATATAAAGAGTAAGGTCAGTAATGAACGAAGGAAAAAGAACAAATTTCATGATAAACAAACCGCAAACATAAAAAATACACAATTATTTAATAGCAAAACAAATGTACTTGTTCATGATAACTATAGCAAGAACAACAGCAACAACAACAACGATGACGATGTTGAACAGAAATGTGTACAAGCTTATACACTGAAACAAAAAAGTACGTTTAATATAAACAATGATGATGGAAAACTTGTAAAAATTGAAAAAAAGATTTAAAGCGAAAGAAACTAGATGTATTCGATGATAATTATGATCAATATCAAAAACGTAAAAACACAACACACTTATTTTTAAAAAGAAAAAGCAGATTTGATATAAACAAGAATAGAAAACGTATAAAATTCACAAGCAGTAATTTTAACAAATCATCAACACTGCTTCAAAATGTTCAACTTCTTATGAATAGTAAAACTTTAGATAAAATTTATGGTTTCAACATTGATGAAAACGGAAATTGGCGATATGGCAATAACAAACTTGTCTTTAATAAAGACAATTCTATTCGAATAGGAAATAAAAAATTGAAAATGACTCCAGGTTTATTCGAATTAGTATTTCATGCAAAACCCCTACATTATACAAAAACTGAATTAAATAAATATAAAGATTTATTAATAGATACAAATGTATATAGACGCAATTATCATCCGAATGGTCAAATAAAAGGTACAAAAGCCTTTAAATATAAACGTATAATAAAAAAACTATTTAGTACAACAACAAATAAATTAACGAAAGGTAGTGGTTTAACACTTAAATCTGTAGATTACAAAAAACCAAACTATATATATTGGGACAATCCTAATGAGTTAGTCAATAGACTAAGACTACTTCTATCATCTGAAAGTGTCGGACATAACAATCATAAAAACGAAATAATATCCATAGTTGAAGAACTGAAAGAAGCTAATATAATTTATTAGAGAATGAAAGAAAAATGAGTTCTATAAATAAATTTGGTGAAAGCTTAAAAAGTCATAACAAGATAAGTGATTCAGTCTTTAAGAAAAATCTATTTAAAACACTCGATATTACTGTAGACAGTAATCGTTTAGACTTGCGTAAAAAAAGAATATCGAATTTAACTGCACCTATTGAACCTAAAGATGCAGTTACAAAAGCATATCTTAATAACAGAACTGATTTACTTATAAATAAAATTGATAACGTTGATGAAAAATGTAAAAACTCATTACATATACTACAAGAGGAAATCAATTATTCGCTTAAACAGAATAATATAACAATTTTAAAGAATATAGAAAAAGTTGAAAATATACAAACAAATAGTGTTATATCGATATCGAAAGAAATAGAGAATATAAAAATTGATCTGGCAACTCTTAAAAGTGATATTTTACAATTTACTAAGAAACAAAAAAAGGAAAATCAAAATATTAAAAACGATTTAAATGCAGTAAATAAAATTGCATTTGAAAATGAAAAGAAATTTAACAACATTGAAAATTATCTTTTTAAATCTTTACTACCTAAACAAAAGAAACAATCTGAAACAAGTCCAACAAATGATAATGATAAAACATAAAATTGAAATTGTGTATGTGTGTGTGGGAAAAACTAATAAAATAGAAATGTTTACATCAATTAATTGTCATATGGAATTTTACATTTGAATAGAGAAAATATGAATGAGAATAAAAGAGATGTAGTAAATGAACTACATAAACAAGCACGAAAAAATTTTGTAAGAAGACGAGTTATAGTTAAAGGAATTGATGATTTATGGCAAGCGGATTTAGTGGAAATGATTGCATATGAATCGTATAATAGAGGTTATCGGTATCTATTAACCGTTATAGACACATTTTCTAAAAAAGCTTGGGCTGAAGCGGTAAAAAATAAGACTGCTTTAAGTGTAACAGAAGCAATGAAAAATATTTTCAATAAAAGCAAACGAAAACCGAAAAATTTACAAACAGACGATGGAAAGGAATTTTTTAATATACATTTTACTCATCTAATGCAATCTCATCAAATTAATCACTATTCCACATATAGTGTTTTGAAAGCATCAATAGTTGAACGATTTAATAGAACATTAAAGGGAATGATGTGGAAAGAGTTTAGTTATCAAGGTACATACAAATGGATTAATATATATCAAGATCTTGTTGATACATACAACACACTTCACCGAACAATAAAAATGACACCGAACGAAGTGAATTCTACAAACTAAAAACATTTACTCGATACTGTCTTTAACAATTTAAAGATTTTTAGAAAACCTAAATTCAAAGTTGGCGATAATGTTCGTATCAGCAAATATAAACATGTATTTGAAAAGGGTTATACACCAAATTGCACAACTGAGATTTTTAAAATTAAACGTGTAAGAAATACTAATCCAAAAACATACCTTATAGAGGACTACCAAGGTCACGATATAAAGGGTGGTTTCTATGAATATGAATTAATGCGAACTAAATACCCACAAACATATTTAGTTGAGAAGGTTTTAAAGAAAAAGAATAATATGCTATATGTAAAATGGTTAGAATTTTCATCAGAACACAATTCTTGGATTAATGCTAATGATCTACTATAAAAGATGATTAATTAATTTAAAATTGTATTATTCAACAACTATACGCTAAGATGACAATAACGTTAACATTGACCGGAAACACTTCTCTACTTGTTGCAAACTACTTTCCGCCAATTCAACTTAAGCAACCCTATCTTTGTGGATTAATTAGTTTCGATACATATCACTCTATACCAAATGTTGATGTTGAAAATAATATATTTCATATTGGTGATCATGAAATTGAAGTTCCTATTGGATCATATGAAATATCTGACATTTCAGATTTGATTACTACTAAATACAATAGTCTTAATCCTAAGGGCCAACTGAGAATTGAAGCTAATTACAATACTTTACAGACATTCATAAAAAGATCATTAGATACGATTTATTTCGATAGAGAACGGTCAATTGGTTCATTGCTCGGTTTTAGCAATAGAGTACTTAAAAATGGTGAAGAGCACTATTCGGATAAAACTATAGATATAACAAAAATAAATATAATATCTATTGATTGTAATATTGTAAGTGGATCATATATAAACAACACATCTGCTCATACCCTACATCAGTTTTCATTGAACGTTAGTCAAGGCTATAAAATAACAGAAGCACCAGCTAATGTCATATATTTACCACTCAACACAAGAACAATAAATACATTAGTTTTGAAAATTTGCGATCAGGACGGAAATTTAATAAATTTTCGAGGTGAGAAAATATCAGTACGTTTACATTTGAAACCGGACCCCCATTTTCGATAAAAGGATCTCGAACGCGGATACAACATTCATTCCGCCGTCAGCGCTCACTACACAATCTACAAGGATTAAATTATCTTCTTCTTCTAAGGAGCACATACAATTGAAAAATAATCTAAGTAAAAGTAATCAAAAGTTTTTACAAAGTTTAGGCTTTCAACTAAAGTTAGATAGAAGAAGAAGAACAAGAAAATGACTAATATAATAAACGTATTACAAAAACCACAATTTGATATTTCAATTATTAAAAAGGAATATCATAGTTATACATCATATTTACAATCTTTTAAAAATAATGATGAAATTCGAATATCAATTCAAAACCAGGACTTGTATGTTTTACCAAGTGAAAGCTTTTTCTATATTGAAGGGTTTGCAACAAAGGAAGATTCAACAGTCCACTCTCTCTAAGACTTCTTCACAACTGTATGAGTTATCTCTTTGATGAAATCCGATATGAACTCAACGGTGTAGAAATTGATCGTACACGTCATTTGGGAATAACTACAGAAATTAAAAACTATGCATCACTAAATGAACTTGAAAGCAATTCGTTAATAAATGCAGGATGGGCAGCAAATAATTCTGATGATCTTAAACTAACTACCGGTTATTTTAATTTTTGTGTACCATTAAAAATGATTCTTGGATTTGCCGAGAATTTTAATAAAGTAATACGCAATTCTAAACATGAACTAATTCTCCTACGCTCAAAAGACGATTCTCAAGTAGTCAAATCTGTTGTTTCAAGTGAAAGATTTAAGATATCTCTTCTGAACATTACATGGAAAGTACCACATATTCAATTGGCTGATGCTTACAAGTTGGAAATATTTAAAACAATTAATAGTCGCCGACCGCTAAATATCGCCTTTAGAAGTTGGGATACATATTATTATCCCTCTCTACCACAAAGCACCGCTGTTCTATGGAATGTTAAGCTAGCGAGTGAAAATGAGAGACCACGATTCATTCTTTTAGCATTTCGCAATAATCAAAATCAATTTGTTCATTGTGATTTGACTGATGTAAAAGTACATTTGAATTCGGATGTATACCCATATGATGACTTAAATCTAAAATTCGATCGAAATCGTTTTGCTGTACTCTATGATATGTATTCAAAATTTCAACAAAGCTATTATTCACGTGACCCACAACCATTATTAACAAGGGAAAAATTTAAGACAACAGCGCCAATAATTGTAATAGATGTTAGCCATCAGAACTAAGCAATTAAAACTGGACCAATAGATATCCGTATAGAAATAAAAACCTTAACAAATATACCTGCAAATACGTCGGCATACTGTTTAATCATACACGATAGAATGTTTGAATATATTCCTCTTACAAATGAGATAAAAAAACTTTTATATATATATATGTAGAATTTTTTTAATAAATAAAAGTATATAAACAAAAAAATTAATAGTGTCTTAATCATTGCGTATTCAATCTCTGTTAACTAAACAACAATTGGTAAGGCGCATCATAATGATGAAATTAATCATCTTTCTTCTTACATTGAGAGCAATAATTGGTAGTTCATCGCCAATACCTTCTACAAATACTCATCCAATAGAAATAAATTCAAAGAGTATAGAATTCAATTTTACTCTTCCCAACAATGATGTACTCAAAATTAATATATCATTTACATTTATGAAAGAAAGTCAACCATTAGAAGTTAGAGACGATTATTTAATAACGGGTGATAATGAAACTATAACAACGACAAAAGAGGAACAACTAGATACATCTACAACAACAACAACAACAACAATACCGTCAACAACATTTGAGTATGATGAAGAGGAATTTAATGATGATAATGGTGAATTGGATTCGACTTCTCCCTTTTACCAGCTCTTTAAACCAACCTTTCCACAAAAAATGTTTACAGTAGATGATGCAATCGAATCATTTCGTAAAGAACTAATTGAAAAAGAATTAAATATTGGTGGAATATTAGACTCTACTGACCCATTTTATCGTCATTTTAACCTACAATATGAGAACGTCGATGTACCAATCAGGTGCACATATGATAGTGTGTTTGCTAAACGATATTTAAAAGTCAGTTGCTATGAATATCGTGAAATTGAACAAGAAAGAATTTTAAGTAATGGTGAAATTGAAAAAGTACGCACACCAGACCTATCACGTAAATTGGAAAATATTAAAATTGTCAACTTGAAAAATTACACGCAAACATATAAAATGAATATCGAGTAAGGATATTGAATTCAGTCTATCGATGATTATTAAATCAAAAACAACATGAACTCCTTCTTCAAAACAATTCTATTCATAGTTATAATTAATATTATCCACTTTATACCGCTGAGCAGACAACAACAACAACAACAACATCATTATATTCCATCTCCAGCTATTATTGGTGATACGAGTAAATATCTAAATTTTCAAATTAAAGTATTGAATAATACTTTGAATGTACGAGTTCACCTATCAATTCAATTAGAAAATCATAATTTGAATAAATCGACAGTAACAACAACAACAACAACAACATCGAAACCCTACATTAGACAATATAGGAGCTATGATGAAATTCAAAAACAATTTACAATAGATGATGCAATTGAAGCCTTTAGAAAAGATCTAATTGAAAAAGAAACCAATATTGGTGGAATAATTGAAAGTTCTAATGCTTATTTTCGCCATTTCAATCTAAAGTATGACAATTGTGAAATACGTGTACGATGTAGTTATTATAGTAATTATACATATCGTAAATTGAATATATATTGTTTTGAATATGATCCCAAAATTAAAAAAGATCTAGTATATCTAAACGGAAACAGATCATTTAACGAACTAGCTAATCGTGAACAAGCCGATGGAGAATTTGAAACGAGTCCGCTCTTTGAACGAACCCGAAATAGTATAAATATGAGAACAATTAATGTTAAAGATTATTTACAAACATTACATATGAGCATACAGTAAGCAGAGAGAGACACACCCACAAAATGTTCCTCACAGAATTATTTCATTTTTTAAAATCATTTACACACATCATTTCCGACGAAGATAAGAAAAAACTCATGGATATACAATCATTTGTAGAATACATCAATAATCTTAAAACAAAACAAACTAAACATGGAGAACATTTCGAAGATTGCGTCTGGTCTAATGAAAATGCAACATGCGGCCCAGACACCTGCCATTGCACTTATTATCACAACAAAAAGAATCAAGTAGAAGAAGAAGCAAGAAAAATACTAAATTTCTATTATTTATTGAAATGCATCACAATCACTTTACATCACACCCTACACATTAAACACACACACTATTTACTAAACAACCGACATTTACATAACATAAGTAGACCGACCACTTCACTCTACGTACGAAACACACACACACACACACACACACACGTATCAAAAAGCAACCAACCAATTTCACAACACATGTTACAAACCTATCTAATTAACTTATATGACCGGCTGTAGCGTAGGGATGATCCCAAATTTGTGTGGAAAATTGATACCGAAACCCCACAAACATACTACTTCCGAACTACAGATTTTTGAGAAACTTTTCATGGCAATTTTATTTACCTCAGAGTTTTTGCCAAAAATATGCTGAGATGAAGTCGCGCAAAAACTACAATTTGTATTTTGTTTTGATGTCTGGCTCGAACCCTGGCTTTACGTCTAATAAGCAAACACACTACCTACTAGACGACGGCGACGACTAAGTTTATTACTTTTTTATATTCGTATGTAACCCAAATTTTTTTAAATATTTAATTGAACTTTAATTTTTGTTTACTTATCGTTCTTTTAAATTTAATACAGCTTTCTCAGTTATTTTTTTTTTTTTGTAACTTTAAGTTATTAATGACAAGTTGAACAACTTGTTACGCACTGTACATATATATGTATATACGACAAAAAATATTCATTACAACGAGTACACATAATATATGCTCTTTACCCCCTGATTGCCTTGTTTGTTTGATTCCGACTTCTATATCTCTGCTTACTTCCTACTTTTTTCATGCTGCAATGTAAACACTTGGGGTTATTAAAAACAAATGAAACTTCAAACTTTTCTTAAGTATAATTTTTATCTGTAACTGTTTATTTCGCACAAATGGACAAATATTTATGTACTCATAAATATTCTCGAAGAGACTAATAACGAAGTGAGAAAATTATAAAAAGAAATTAAAGTTTTCATATGTAAAAGTTTGTCTAAACAAAGGAAGAATTTCCAGTTAGGCTATAAACACAATAGACGCAACGCAGTAAACACTGTAATTTCATAGAATACATGAGATAACTACTGCTAGCAGTGAGAAGATTTAATCTGGCAATGCAATAAGATGCATAAAATAGAGGTTTTAAAACGCGATGTTTAAGATATATTTTATAGATTTACAAATATTGTCCGGAGTTAGCTCAATATATGGACGTACACAAACAGTTTTGCCAAATTTTTATGTGTAGAGCATACAAATGCAATTTTTAACCGATGTCATCATTTTTCCATAACGATGGAAAATGCGATGTTGCAATCAATGAAACAAGGTACCGTGGGTTTTTACTGGGAGAGTTTGACTTAGTTGACATGTTCTATTTTCACAAGACGGTGCCACATAACACAGGGCACATAATACCATGAGTCTAAAGGGCTGAACATCGAACCCTACGTTTTAGGGCAATTGGGTAATTTTTATAGAGATACGTTAAATCTCTCGCTTGAGAGTATTTGGCGTAAAAACTCTTTCTTAAGGCTCATTTCAGATATCGGATTTAGTTGAGTTATTTGTACAAATGACTTTCCCTATTTTTGTTAAAGTTGTTCTCCATCATATCTATCCGAAATTGAGTCAAATTCAACGGGTTACAAAAGTTAAAGGTCAGCTACTTAATGAATAATTTTTGCACTCCGATTTCACAAAGTATTAGGTATAAACTGGAACCCAAAAAAGATTAACTTAAGTTTGTTTTGGAAAATTCTTTTAATAATTTGTATCCAACTAAAAGAAAAGTAGTACTTTTTTCTTCTCGATATCCAAAATATTGTAACGTTTTTAATTTTCGCAAAATGTAACTTTTTCGTAGATTCGAATACTGTAATTAAAGTAAAAGAAATTGTTTATTTCCGATCGTTATTAAAGTATTTATGTATTTAAACAACAACGTTCTTCAACTGATAACATTGCATTACCAACTGCATTCATTTGGGGTTGTAATTTTACTTCACATTTTATTTTATTCCCAAAATTCCGCACCAAATACTTATGTTCTAATGTTACTTGACGAATACATTACGAGATTCAAATCTATCAAAAAATAATAGATTAAAAGTGGATAACACAAGGCTACTCAGCACTTTTTCTTTAAATTTATACTCAAATTGAGAATGACAGAGTAGATTTGAGGGTTTTGATAATACAGACAAAAGTTTAAATAGTGGCAAAGGCAATCGGAATCGGAACATCACAAAAAATGAAATGAATACGTAGTACACAAATAAATGCAGCCCAAACGTGTAGTCAACCTTTTCTATACAACCAGAAATATACATTTGTGTTCTATAAAGAAACGGTAACTAATATACATCGAAATCAGAAAGATACGCCACAATTTCCCAAAGGCTGTCAATAGCATTGGAGGTAGACCGCCTGGCGGCAGATATAGTGGTCACCTTAACACACATGTGAAGGATAAATGAAGACTGAAGCTGCTACAAAAAGCCTAAATTGAATTAACCCTTCTGCATCCTTTGGATATGTGCCCACAAAATTTCATATTTAATATAAGAAATTCATTTGTTTTGTTGTTTTTATATTTAGTATAATAAAAAATAATAATAACCCTTCCTGAGCAATTATTAATAAAAAATATATACATATACAATAAAGTTAAATTTTAAATTCAGTGTTTGTTTAACAATAAAATAATAATTATATTTTTAATACTAATGTATAACAATTTAGGAATTTTTGTGACAATTTATACACAATGTGACCATGTGCTCTTTGCAAATTAATTTTTTACAAGAGTCACATTTAGTGGAAGGCATATTTGAATTGCTTCCATGTTGACAAAAGAAACACCTCTGTCGTTTATTTGGTAAATTTCTGGACAATAGTGTACACCTAATTCTGTTTTTACACGGTAGATTGGTTCCAGAAAAAACCGTGTAAAAAAAAACCGTGTAAAAAAAGACACTGATCGTATGCAAAAATAGGTGATTGGTTCCTAATCTCTAAAACCTATTAATATTAGTGAAAAACAAGGATTTTTTGAGAAGAAGCTTTTTATTTGACATTTTCTTTTAGGGATTCATAAAATATTTAACAAAATTAAAAATATAAATAGCTTATTAAATATAAAATTTTTTTTGGCTTACTTTTTATTTTAATGCGTTAAATTTAATGTAATGATAGAAAAACAAATTCGCCAATAAAAAATTTCTTTACCAACACAAAATATTAACCCATTTCAATTGCTCTGACCTTTGTGCTTGTATGCACAAAAAGGAAATTCCCCTAAATTTGTGCCATTTACATTTGCTTTGACCAGTAGATTTGCTTGTACGCGCAAAAAGGGAATTCCCTTAAATTTGTGATATGAACATACTTTGCAAAAATTAAATTAGACAAAAAAATTTAAGCACAAAAATTTTAAATCGTGCTAAATGGAATAAAATCGTATAAAAAAAATTAAAAATATTTTATTTTCAAACCGTGTTATATCAAAACCGTGTAAAAAAAGACCGTGTAAAAACAGAATTAGGTGTATTTGTATTAATTTGCTTAGAACATTGCGGGTTACTTGTGAGATCATTTTTTTCTTGAATATTTTTGACAAGATTTCTTGCTGATGGTCCATGAGGCAAAACTTTTCTTCGCAAAATATGTTCGTTTGTTAGCTGATCAGCAAGTTCTACTAAATAAAGCCTGCGTCTGAAGTTTTTATTGAAATTCCAGTAGGAATTATATACTGATACATCCATCATATTTGAAAATAACGCAACAGGCCATCGCTTAGTCATGCGCTTACATGTGTAATGAGCAACTAGTTGGTCAAGCGCATCAACTCCAGCTTTCGTTTGGTTGTAATGATGTATTATTTCAGATTTTTTTCATCAGCTCTTACATCGGCTGAATGATGAAGAGAACTTAAGACGAGAACGAATTTATTTTTTTCTTTTTTTTTTTTGGAATATAGGATGCTATAGTTATATCATTTGAAAACAAAAAATCAGAGTGCAATACAGGCTTTTTCTCATATCCAGGATATTTAATGGCAAAAAGGTTTTATTTTTACGGACAGTGCCAACTAATGTAATATTCCGAGAAAGAAGTTCAAAGGCAAGATTGTATGTAGTAAAAAAATTATCACATGTAATTGTGCATCCCTTTGGGAGAGGGTCTGAATGTTAGAACTACTCTCTCACCTGAATTTAAAATACGGAAATGTAACAAATATAATACGATGTACAAAAGTCTCACCTTGTTTTTTCCTGGCTGTGTATTTCTTGCTCTGCCTGTGTACACTTCCATATTCCAGGCATATTTAGTTGTGGAATCGCAAAGTGCCCAAATTTGTTGCCATATCTGGTGCGCTTTGATGGAATATATTGCCTAAAACTGCACCTACCTCGAAATGGAACCAATTGTTCAAGTGTCAATGAGTTGGCAAATAATCATAAAACAAATTTCAAGAGATACCTTTGCGAGATTCTCCAAATCTTCACTTTGAGTATAATAAAATTTTGAATGAATTAGTTGAAAGCGACTTTATTGATTATTTGATGCATGTTGGGTCATATCGACGCAAAGGATGTTAAATGTGTGTAAATCGTGTTTTGAAATGTGGAGGGGGGAGGAAAAATTTAAATTTTATTGTTTTCTTTTAAAAGCATAGTTTTTGTGCCTCTGATGTATAAATTAAAGGTTCACGATCATATCTTATAAATAAAGGGACAAATTTTGCGTTTGAAAACCAAAATTGGGTCAAATTGACCCAAGGAGTTCAGAAGGGTTAAAATCTTTGGAATTCAATTATTACGGAACTTTTCATAACTTGGGAAGAAAACAAATAAATACGTATATGTACAGTTAGCGTCAAATTAAAGTAAACACTACATTATTTGAAATACGTGCGGATTATATTAATAACAATGAAATATATGACAGTATTTTATAATTCATTTAAAAATTTAGTGGAACTGTAATTACACTGTGCGACAAAATACAAAAAATTAAATAACCCGAGTAACTACCTAGTCTAAGGGCCATTATTACAACTTGCCGTTAACTAAAGGGAGGATTTTAACGGGCAGATAAATTGTTTTTCATAAGTGGAGGATAAGGCGTTAAGCGTTAAGCTAAAGGGATGATCATCCTACTGGTAACTTTTAAAGTTAAGTTTATGTTTGAACTTGCCATATTATACATTATTTTTAATATGGCAACTTGAAATATAAACAAAATGGGCAAATACAACAAAAAATGAAGCCCGTCGTTGCCACTGCGTTTAAATAAAACTTGTTTAATTTAGCAGTGTTTTCGACATTGCTCCGCCACTGCCATATTTTTGAAAAAGTTAACTTTATTTTATCTGTAATTGTAATAACGAAAATAAGTTAAAGGTAACTTTACAGTTCCCTTTAGCTAAAGCTACCTTTAAATAGGTTTAACGGCAAGTTATAATAATGGCCGTAAGTCAATTTTATCAAACGAAGTGCTAATCTCTTCACAATATAATGCACTTTCAGAATGTCAACATTTATTTCATATATTTTAATTAAATTTTGCAATTAAGAATGGCCAAATTTCAAAAAATAATAATTTCCAGGTTTACCTTATCAAAACTCATAACATATAAGTTTGAACAAAATGCTTATGTATACCGTTTTAAAGGCTAATCACAACCACTTCTAAAAAATTTAAATTTTTAAAATACTTTCAAACATATTTGGGTAATCAATAATTTTGTGTGAAAAGATCAAAAACCGTTTTTGTCAAATATAACAAGTTTGGAGGGTTCGAGACGAAATCATTCCATTACACTACCACAAATTGGCTTACGAAAAAAGTTCTGAGGCATCTTAAATATTTTTGTTTTAATTATTACAGTAACATTTTAGTATTAGATGTGTTCAGCTAGCTATATATTTAATTTTTAATTTCAATATCCTTTGCTATTTTAGAAACGGTCACATTAAAATTTATTAAAATTTTTTTTCTCACGTCACTTATGTTGTGTGCGTTAATTTAATATATGAGTGGCGGGACCTACAGTTTAAATTCGACTCCGAATGACAGAATTTTTGAGAACATTTTCATGGCAATTTTATATGTCCTCAGAGTTTTTGCCAGAAATCTGCTGAGTGGAATTCCCTGAAGAAATATTTTTTCTATTTTATATTGATAAATTTAATATTAATTGTGTATCAAATTTTCTACAACTATGTTTGATAGTGTGAGTTTATTTAAAAAAATTACAGAAATTTTTTAAGACATACATATTTCCAAATAAAATTTAGGAAATTGAAATGTGTAAAGTTATATATGCAGAATTTGTATACGCAGTCCACATACATGAATTTTTGTATGTAAAGGATTTTACCCTTAAATTTGACTCAAATATTAATTTTAAAAATTAAATTTTTTTCTTTATTTTTTATATACAAATAAAATAGGGCAACAAAGTAGTCCTAAATTAGAACGCATTATAAAAACCCGTTTTATTGACATCTGAAATTAAAAATGAATAAAAATTTAGCATGTGACAACAATTTGAGGTTATTTTTGACCAAATTGCCCTCAACAGCAAAAAAAGGTGTTATGAGAAAAGGATCACAGTAATATGTTGATATTTATATAGATATGTGAGTTTGTATAATGGGATAAACATACATACTGCATGGGAAAAAAGGTTAATCATTTAACTTATTTACATTCATAGCATTCAAATGATTTCATGCGGTCTAATACATATTCGCACTTACTTACGCACTTGCTTACAATGTATAGAAGCTAGAATAAACCCTTTCAAATTCAATCCTTAAAGTTTTATGTCACGTTTAATACTCACAGTTTGATAACAATTTTGTTTGCCATCAGAAAAAAATGTTTGTGAGTCTTAGCATATACATATAGACCAAGTATGGAATATGCGTTAACCTATAGTCGTAGAACACACAACTCGCTAAGAGATGATGTAGGTCATCATTAATTATCGCTCGCTATCAAAACTAGTTATTCGTTTTTTTTATAAGACCAGTACTCAGGGGATGGTCCTTAGTCATGCAGTGCGTTTAAATTAGGAAAATTGATTATGGAAGGAGGTGTTTTTGAAAATTATATAAGTATAATTTTATGCAAAATTCTTTTTTAGTTTTATCTATGCTTGACAAACGACTAAAAGAGCCTATTATTAGTAAAATGAGGAAAATAAGATGACATTCTAAAAATAAAATATTTAATTGTTAGTTAGTTTAGGAATTTAAAATTGTATTATTTTTTGAATTGCGCCTCGTGATGATGATATATGGAAAAAATATGCTTCCATTAATAAAGATTTTATAGATTGGATGTGTCTGTGGACGAGACGATATGGATACTTTTCCAAATTGGATAAATCAGCATAGAATTCAACAAACCGTCGTGGGTGGTCCAATATACCTAGTTGCCGATTTACAGAACTGCTGTGTACAGCAGCGGAAAGGAAGAGAACATGGGAACATTTTGTATTCGACAAAGGGAACGGTCCGAATTCTAACGAGAGCTCTATAGGCAGTTTCGCTGACAGGCTATGTCTGCCCTACCAGGATTACTGCAGAAGCTGCCAGAACGTGGAAGAAACAGACTCGGTACCACACATTTTGTGCGAAAAAACAAATGTCTTCAGTTTTTGGGCATTGTGACGAACGTACCAATAACAGAACTTGCCGTTTTTATCCGCAGATCGGGCTGGTTCAAGTCCACCATTAATGGATCATGACAAGGTTGCCTTCCTCACACTGGGTAACACAAAGATCCACCGAGTGAATTTGCCTGTGAACGGCAAGCTATCCACTAACATAACCAAACCTAACAGATATTTTGCTTTATGTTAAGCCGTATTTCATCAAGAATCTCTAACTTTTGTATGTTTGAATATAATAACATCACTTCGTTGAATGATTTGCCGATTTGGAAACATGTCTCTTATGCTTGGCCTGGCATATCTCGTCATAAGGTTTTCTGAGCTTGTTTATTTTGCAAAATAATTCGAGTGTACGTGTAATGTCAGCATTCATCAACCATGTTTCTTTTCCGCATGTGTTTATGGGCATTGACAAAATAACAAAATAATTTGCTTTCAGATTCCTTCGTGCAGCGAAAATTATTTTTATTTATGTTCTCTTTCAGTATGATTAAAAGGTAAGAAAAGTGTAATAAAATTGAATTGACATACATATATAGATCTCTAAGCCTAACGATTCAAAATTGTTTGAGAAATATCCGAGAAAGAAAGAGCTATGATAGGATTTGACTCGATGGGTTAATATATATATTATTTGAGGCACTTCATACCCTGAAATTTAGACAAACTAATACTGATAATGCCTCTTAACTGGTTGGCAATCTATTATTAAACAAGGCAATATTTAAAATTCTTCTAAGCGCCAGGGTTTCTGAAAAACCATATAAACTTCTGTTTGCAAGTGATTGTACTCATAACTAACTTCTTAGCATTCGTACAAGACCTAAAGATGTTTCTCAAAATATATTTATTGAAAATGAATTTTAAGATTTAATCAAGATAGGAAAATCTTATATAAATTATTACAGAGAAAAAATGTCCTTATGTGAACAAATCACACTGTGAGTTAAAATATCTCGATATGCACCTTGATCATCTATTGACCTGAAAGAGATTTATAAATACCAAACTTTCAATTAAATTGGGTTACAAACTCAAAGATTTGAATGCATCTTCGGAAAAAGAGATTCATTGTATAAATTCACGTCAGTACAAAAGATCGAATGGTCGCAATACTATGGCAACTTATGAAGTGAAATTCAAAAGTTTTTTAATTTTGCAAACCGGCCTCTACGTGTGACAAATTTTTACCAACACAATAACAAAAAGGGTAAGTTTGATCATTATAGTTGCGTAGCTGGGCGATTTAAATAAGTATGTGAGAGAGATGATACAAGGCTTAGCAAATTGAAATAATTTGGGTATTCACACGACTTTGTATCGTTTATGTTGTATTGAATAAATTTGTTTGTTTGTGAACGCTCAATGCTATGCTGTATTGTGTATCTCGTGGCATTTAAACAATTTGATAGCCCGAAAGCAACACAACATTTTAAAAACATATCAAAACATATATACATTTTTTCATTCACAAAATTTGATAACACAAAATCAATACAACTTTTAAAAACATATGGAAAAAATGTGTATAAGTGTATCGGATTTTTATATGAAAAATATCAACAACAATCATACACTGTTGTGTGTTCTTCCAACAATACAATGAATACAACGATACAACGGCTTGTGTGAATTGCCCAAATATTTACTCGAAGGTAGTGTACACGTTTTATGTACATACATCTAATAAAAAAAAATAAACAAAACCTGTATGAAAAGTATCCCCCAATGTTTTTATAGTGTTGAACCATTCTGTTATGGAAAGTTGTTTGTTTGTTTGTAGTTGTAATATTCTAATTTCAGTTGGAAACTTGAATAATTTAAAAAGTTATTGACTAGAGTGTGCTATCTCTTAAACGAACAGCTAATGGAATAATTTGTCGATTTATGAGAGGTGTTCGGTTATGAAAGAAACACGAAGAGAGTAATTAATAATCTGATATCTGCTTACGCATTATAATTCAAGTAGACAATAAAAATTTTAAAATGTTTGCACAATATTTACTACTAAATCTGCATGGCGGCACATCAAATTTACGTATGTGTTAGTAATATTTATTTTGCTTAAAATTATACCTTCAAATTTAATTTTATAGCTGTTGTGAAAAAGCAGAGAATAAGTGATTTCTGCAGCACAGATAGTAATTATCAAAAGTAATTTGATATTCTTCAAGCTCACTTCGGCCTATATGTGTGAGTATTTTTTTACTAACATAATCACAAAAAGCTGAGTTTGTTCCGTTAATTTGATGTGTGGCCATGAAACGTTACTGAATAATTTTTCAGTTAAAGCACAATTAAATTGCTATCCTCCATTTTTTATATTTCACTATCTTTAACTATCGGATTTTCCAGTAGGGACTTCCGAACTTATACAGTTGATAATAACCAACTTGTAGAAGATACGTTTGTAAAATTAGTCGTCACCTATTAAGTTTGTTTTCCCAAATCGCCACGGATGAATCTATAATAATAAAACTGTAATAGTAAAACTGCCAGCAACGTACAGCGCGGTTCTCACAATTTACGCCCTTCCTTCCGCAATGTAGTCGATATATTCGAGTCCACATGTTCAGAAAACGATCGGCCAACACATATAAGTATGTCGACGATTAGCAAGATTTATCAAAAACATTACCGCTGTTCATGAGAGTTGCACGTGAGTTAGAGGCAGTCGATTTGCAGTTGTTCACAAGAACTCGGCCATTCGTGGATCATAACTTGTGCAAATTTTGCATCGTTACTTGTTCTTTTTCGAGCACACGGACATAGACAACGACATGTGCTTGTTGAATGGGCTCTAGAGCACTTTGCCACTAACCTTAATTTTCATCTAAAAATCATCTTCTGTGATGACGATGATGGTGAGACTCATTTCTGGTAGAATGCGTACGTGAAAAATAATAGTTTTGAATTTGGTGCGAAACGAAACATGAAATCTATTCTAATACAACCTGAAAAACACTTTGTTTGGTGTGGATTTTGGGCGGGCGACGTCGTTGATCCGTATTTCGTTGAAAACGACTTTGGCCATCGCTTTCCATGGAAATCAAAGAAGAGTACCAAATTATTTTGGTGTAAATTGAATGATCTGAATTCCAAAGACATGTGTCTTGAACAGGATGGCACTACGTGTCCTTTATGGCATGCCATTTGACATTTTGCACAAGCGATTCGAGCGCATGGTTCACATGGAATTTGAACTGGCCACCGATATCGTGCGATTTGACCTCGTTAGACTTCTTGTTGTGGAGATTACAAACTACTGCGGTCATTAGGAAAATTAGACATTATTGTTGCCTTCCGGTATTTGATGGCCTGTAAAGTCAAAATATAGTTTAAAAAATTTTATGTACTACAGAAGGTAAAGAAATTTTATTAATAACCTTCTCATAGTAGTCTAGAAGTAGTATGCTAGACTATTAGCGTTGGGGTCGTGGGTTTGATTCTCTGGTCTGTTAAACTACACCGAGTTTCTAAGTCACTAAGCTTTATATAATTATAATATAAGTTGTAATTGTATTCTAATTAATAAAGAAAAACTTAAAACAAACGTTCTCATACCGACTTAATTTTAGACAACGCATAAGATATAAAGACTTTAAAGCGTAGGTATCGTTTACGCACACTTTATAATAATAAAGTAAAAAAGCATATTGGATAACACTTGACATGTTCTATTTACGAGTTTATTATTGAGTCAACAAAGAATTTTCTAACAATGATGCATTTAAGACGTAGTAGAGGTCTAATATGCTTCTAGAAAGTCGCAGATACTTTTTAAGTTGAAAAGCAAAGGAAATAAAACCATAAAGCAAGAAACCTCTGGGGCGTACATTGCTCTAACAATTGTAGTTGATTTCTCTTTCAATACAATTTTTTTTCTTGAAGGCAAAAATTGATACAGTTGTTTGTATCCGTTTTCTGCTTCGTATGCATTTTGTGTTTCTAAACAAAAGATTTGTGTTTATGACAAAACAGTATTTGAAAGCATAACAAAATATGAAAGAAAATAAAAAGAGTATTTGAAAGCATAACAAAATATGAAAGAAAATAAATAATTAAACTGAAAAGCAAGGACTGGCGTTAATTTCAAAACAAATTTTCTTATTTTGTTTTTACAATAGGTTTGGTGACAAAGTTAAAATGAGAACGATAAAAATACTATTGTGTTGTTTTTAGGTATATCCTTTTCAAAATTAAAGGAAATAAGAATTCCGGCAAGATAACGACCGATAACTACACTCACTGAATTTGTTTATTAAAAAACTAATACTCCACATACTCCATATACTTATCCTGCCCGTGCTTCTTTATGACGCATAGATACTAAAGCACTGATGCAGCAGCCTTGAGAGGATTCGGGAGAAAATTCCTACTTAAGATTTTCGGTCCAGTGCGATTTGGCAGTGATTTCCCCATCCGCACCGAACAATGAGAACAGATCCTCAACGATATGGACGTTGTCCAGCGTATTAACATCCAGCGGCTGCGCTGACTCGGCCATGTAGTTTGAATGGAAGAGAATTCTCTGTCTAGACGGGTATTTGATGCTTAAATGTTTTTACAAATTTTTTTTGTAAAATTCAATAAAAAAATGGATTTTGTTAATGCAAAGCAGATAAAAACTATTATAAATTATTAAAATTTTTTGGTAATTATGTATTCCCATTCTAGGCCAAGAATGAATCTAGCCAGAAGGGGGAAGAACTGGGTTGCATAGCGGGTGAAGTAAAACTTTCCATCCACTGTTTTGCAAATAATATTTAACCAGCATCGCAATATATGTTGTAGTCATCGAAAATTACAGCCTCTTGGGTTAGTTAGAGTGTATCCATTTTTCATCGACAGTGATTATTCGATGCAAAAATTCTTTGTTTTTAAAGTTATCAAACAGCATTTTGTACATCCAAAATCATTCTTCAAAGTCAATTTATAAGGCACCCAATTTCCTTCATTTTGAACAATTCGTGTTACTTACTAATCCTTTGAAATGGCTGCTTGAGTCACGTCTAATGATTTTGTAAGCACGAATCTTGATCAGGTAATGTTTCCAATTTTTGGTCTCCAAAATTGTCTTGACTGTAACGGGCGCTGTTTGTGGTTGATATTCGATACATTATATTGAGTGAGTATTTTTAAAATGTAATTTCGAAAGCAAACAATGACACAAATGTACACTTTTCTTTTTCAGCAATTTGGATGATGTCCCATCGTAAAGGAATTGTGATAGGCACAACCAAAACCGTTTGACAGCTCAAAGATTGTTTTAAATGATTTTTTTTTTTTTTTTTTTTTTTTTTTATAAAAAAGCCATAAGCAACTGGTGTTCTTTAATTGAAATGACCTGTTCTCAAAATTATTTTGCCAATATATCTTACAGAGCTGTTCATTAGAATTTGAATTATAAAAAGATATTTTCCTGATCTTTGGTGACACTATAACATTCAAACATGGCCTTAATGTTTTATATACAGTCGCATGAAAATATATAAGGACACCAATGTATCACTTAGAGACTTGATAAGAAAGTAAGTAAAATCACAAAATTGCTAAAAAGTACTTCATTTGGTTTAACTTATATTTCACAAAAATAAATTTCGTTGCATTACATTTTTATTTTAAAATTCTTATTAAATTAAAATTGAAAGTCATTTCAAAATTGTCATAAAAAATAATGCTTTATATATGTACTAATTCAACTTCTAATCTTCTTTTAGAGTAGTTAATAATTTGTAGAGACTCCGGTGTTGTTAAGGATTGTTTGATGTTAAGGATTATTAAGTATTTGACATACTGAAGCCAGTATATCATAAAGCCTGAATTAATTGTGAAAGCTTATCAAGTTCTCTATGAGATCTGGAGATAGCGTGGGCCAGTATGTCTAATTGGCAATGCTATCTTTTAACCAATTCCAACCATAAAAAAATTAAAAGATGACTGCAGACAATAACTAATTAGGAAATGTATAAAAACAGTATGGACACTCAAAATCTGGACTTTTCTGTGAAAAAGTTGTTTTCGCCAAAAGACATCAAACCTGGTATTAGAAATAAATTTCGAATAAATCGTATAAACATCTATAACTTTTTAGTTGGTATTTAGAATTGTTCTTATATAAAAATTAATTTTTAGTATCTAATTATTATAAGCACAACGTGAACATTTAAAACAATTTTATTTAATTTAAATTTACAGTCATTTCAGGCATCGTCTATTTTATCTGCATCCCAGCATGTATTGTGTAAGTCTCGATCAACAATTACAAATCGTCTTGAATTCACAACTTTGGTAAATGATAGATTTATTATAGGCAAACAAACTGACGTCATTTATATTGATTTCAGTAAGGCATTTGATAAAGTAAATCATAACTTACTCGTTCATAAGCTTAATCAACTGGGTTTTAGTTCATC
This sequence comes from Sarcophaga variegata, assembly GCA_932273835.1. Taxonomy (NCBI): domain Eukaryota; kingdom Metazoa; phylum Arthropoda; class Insecta; order Diptera; family Sarcophagidae; genus Sarcophaga; species Sarcophaga variegata. Next base: position 44,396,165 of record OW026358.1, on the reverse strand, counting down.
ATTATTAAATTGGATTAAATCGTACTTAGTAAACAGAAAGCAGTGCGTTAAATTCAGGAATACGCAATCTAACTTTATTGATGTTCTGTCAGGCGTACCACAGGGTAGTCATCTTTCGCCGCTCCTATTTACTCTTTTTATGAATCATCTCCCTTCTGTTATCAAAAATTCAAACACATTAATGTATGCAGACGATGTTAAAATATTTTTATCATTTAATAACACTGAAGACCAAGTACTTTTACAAGATAGTATAGGTTAAGTAGTTAACCTCTTGGTGAATTTGTCTGCAGACACTGTCGGACAAGCTGAACTTAGCGCTGTCAATTGTACTGGACTGGTGTAGGGATTTTGGACTGTCTATTAACTCCTTTAAGACCGATACGATTCTTTTCACGAGGAGATATAAAATTCCGACCTTCTCCCTTCCTAGCATATGCGGGACCAGACTCACGTTGAGTCCCGAGGTTAAATATATGGGCCTAGGGTACGTAGAACGGCGTGTGCTGCTTACTGCCGTAGTAGAGCGGTCGGAACCAGATGGGGTTTTCGCCCAAGGATCATGCGTTGGATATATTCTACGGTCATCGAACCCAACCTCTTACACGGTGTTGCTTTCTGGTGGACTGCTCTGGACAGACAACACAAAGTCAGACTTTTTGACAAGGCCTGAAGGTCTGCCGCCATTTATATAATTGGCCCTCTGCGCACCACCCCCACGAAAGCCTTGCTCACAATGTTCAACTGGCTTCCTACTGTGCTTCTCGCTAAGCAGGCGGCTAAGTTTGCTGCGACTAGACTTAATGCACACTTAATGGTTGGCACATTGTACCTTCTGGTCACTCCACTATTCGGGAGGTTGATCCAGTGGCCCCCGTGAACATCGACTATCTCCCTGCTGAGTATTGCCTCGATAGGGGTTTCCACTTTCTGATTCCGAGTAAGGACGATTGGAATCCTAATACGATTGTTCCCCCGGAAGTCCTGGATATATATATCGACAGCTCTAAACTCGATTGTGGGGTTGGAAGCGGTGTCTACTCTGGAAAACTGGACCGGAACATTTCTCTCCGTCTGCCGGACTACTGCAGTGTGTTTCAGGTCGAGGTGACGACAATTTACCGGACCGCTCAATGGATCCTCGTCAACGATGATCCTTTCACTCGCGTCTCGGTCTTCTCTGATAGTCAGGCCGCGATAAGATCTCTATCGGGTTTCGTGAGTGTATCACTGGGGTGGGTGTCCCCGGGCACAGTAACATTCCGGGAAACTGTAGGGCCGACGAGTTCGCCTGAGCTGGTGCGCTCCTTCCGGAATCCTCTTCAATTGAATTGGGTATGCCACTTGCCTCGGTCAATTTTGACATTGCGCGGAAATTCTTTCGGGACCCCAACCTATCCTGGGTCAATGAGGAGTCCTGCTCCACCGCTAGACTCACCTGGCCCTTGATGGATAAAAGGCGTACCAACTAATTACTTGGTCTTGGTCGTGACGTCATTTCAACCACATTGGCCGTGCTTACAGGTCATTGCGTTATGGGTAGACACGCGGAGAGAATAGGCTCCCATTTAACGACTTCTGCCGTGGATGAAGATCCGCTGAGGAAGAGGACACTGTTATCCACTTTCTTTGTCAGTGCCCGTCTCTAGGTGTAGATATAGGTTATATGTCTCTCCATTTCTTGTCAGCTTGACGGAGCTATCATCTATTGATACCAAGGACATAGCTTCGTTCATCAAACTTTCTGGCTGGTTTTCCAGTATCGTGCTTTTGATGTGCAGACCTTGCGCTGACCAACTTCTTCCTCTACCCTGATTTTGGTGGAACTTGGTCAGTACAGGGAATGCGTTCACCCGTGGTATCACAAGGGGCCGCTATGCGTGCTCAAGTGAGCTTTGTGATATCAGAGCTACCACTCGACCTACCCTAACCTAATAGTATTTTTTGTCAATTTGCTTGCGGTTAGTTAAACTAAATAAAACTAAAACTAAACTAAATATGATATTTTTATATTACTGATTTAGTTTTTAGAAATAATTTCATATATTTTCCTCCATTCTGTTTAGTGTTTTCGGTGAAAACCCACTTAGGTAGAATTCCTCATTTATCTGGAAATCGATTAAATTCTGGGGAATATGCTGATCTATCCATTGTAACAATAATTTTTGATATAAACCGTTTCTTTAAGTAAAAATTCATGGGAATTGCTACGTTGTTCTCCTGAAATATAATTTTTCTGTGAAGATGTGTGATTAAAGTGACACAAGAGAGATCAAAATTTTGGAGTATTGACTATTCTCAGCTGACCACCATAGATATTCTGTTAAAACAAGTGGCTGTGAACGCGCAGAGTAAACTGAGCTTTACAAGAGCATGAAGTAGCTATATACTGCTCAAATCTTATGGACTAAACAACACTTGAACCCGCTGGTTTTCTTTAATATTGATAGTCCAGCACCCATTGGATTTCAGAATATAACATACCATAAAATGTTGATAAAATTGTTCGAAGCCTATATCTGATGAAAGAACTTTCTACATTGCTACATAAACGCTTTTAAGATTGTTCTTTTGCCTTGCTGTTGAAAAAAAACTTTGAGTCTAAGTGCAGGCATATGCTATATACATATATGCAACGTATGTACGTACATTGAGCCTATTGGTATAAAGTTCAACCTCAATGTGGTACGTATTACAATTAATATGTCGATTTAAAAATTTCACAGATTAGTTTTATTAAAAGAATACAGTAGACGTTCCGCATATGAATCGCCTTTCACCATTAAAAACGAAAATAAAATAAATGAAAATAAATGGATTAAGCGAAATGGCTTAAATCGAGTTTATAACGGATAAAAATAAAATCTCTCATGTAAAACAAACTGTGGCAAAACGGGTGAGTAGATCGTTATGATAATGTTCGCTACAGCCATCCGAGCATGAGAACGACTAACTGAGCGAAATAGTGAACTTCCATTGATTACAGTGAACTGGCGATAACGTGAACTAATTTTTACCAAGGCAGTTCACATTTTCGAGTTTGTTCACGTTATTGCGTACCTATTTAATATTTAATTAATATGAATATTTAATTTAATATGAAAACCTATATTTTAATAAGTAAAAATGCTAAACACTATTTTAAATAAATTTGTTTATTAATTAGTCAAGAACTCAGTAACCTAAAGCCAAAAATTAAGTTTTTAGTTTCAAATTTGTTAATTAAAATCCATCTCTTTAACAAAACATTGGTGAAACCAGTCATACAAAATGTTACATGTCATCCATACTGACTTGTAGAATTTGTAATTCACCGGACAAGTAAACTTTTTGAAACTTTGTGGATTTTTAGATTTCGCAAATACCAGTAGATTAAGTTTGTGAGTCCCCGACGCATTTGAACAGCCCATGGAAGTTAATCATTTTTTCTCCATCCTTGCACCTGGAGCACTTTTTTTCAATGATGACACATATGTTTTATCTGGCAACTGCTTCAAATATAGCCCGCATTCATCAGCATTATAAAGCTGATCTTCACAAAGAGAGAGTTCTTCCAATTTTGCTTTTAGCTTTTCCTTAAATGGGTAAACAAGTTGCGGTTGCGCAGAAAGATTTTCTCTGGATATTTTAAGAAGGCGACCAACAAACCTTTGCTTATATTTATGAAGCCATCCGTCACTGGCGTTAAAACCACAATCATTTTCTTTAATTTTATCGTGAATTTCTAAAGCTTTGGCTTTTAACATCAGTCCACTTACCGGCATTTTTGTTTCGCATGTGAAGGAACCACTTATTAAGACTTTTTCCATTCCTGGAAATTCAGATGCACGTAATGTTTTACGCTTCCAGTGATATAAAGTGTATTATTTACACGATTATTCATTTCCCGTTTTTTCCTTTTAATGGAAAAACAGTTGCTTTTGCACCTCCATATTTTCATGCCAAGCCACTAACACTATAACCCTTTTGCAATAACTCAAGAATATCCACTTTATCTTTTAAAGTTAACAATTTAGGCAACTAACAGGTCAAAACATACATAAACGAGTACAATAAAAAAGAAGTTCAAACAGAAGTAAACAAACAAATAAACTGTAGTTCGGGAATTTCCCAAATTAAAAACAGACTAAAAAAGTGTTCACGTTTTAGAGCTTTCAGATTTTGTTCACGTTTTAGAATACTCTGTGATAAAATAAATTTGTTCACGTTTCTGAGACGTCCACACTAGGGATGCCAAACGGGATTGATTTTTAAAAATCCCGGGATTTCGGCATTTCAAAATCGGGACAATTCGGGTTCGAAAAATCTCGAAATATCCCGGGATTTTCCGAAATATCCCGGGATTTCGGGATTTTCTCTTAATAAAAAAAGCTAAAAACAATTGTTTTATTAAAAATTTCACTAATTTTTGATCTCTATCACAATACGCATATTATAAAATAAAAAACAGAACAAAAACTAACAAAAATAAAAATAACACAGCCCTGCAAATTTGGACTTTTTTGTGCAAATAAGATGGCTTCAGGTGTTTTCGAAGGCATTTGGCGCGCTAAACACGAATCTGGTTTCAAAAATTTTCCATCACGTCAGGTTTTCGAGAAAAAGGGGGTTGAAAACCCTAAAAATAGCGTTTTTGGCCATTTTTGAAACATTGTAGAGCTCAACACTGACGTGCTAGAAACAACGCTATTGTCAGAAATTGACAATTGATCTTTGCTCTTTAAAATGAGCCCAAAGCCAAATTGTTTGCATACACCCTTAAAGTAGGGGGTGGGTTTATGTCAAGGGGTGCAAAAAAAAACGATACACATTACGGAGGTCCTTAAAAATTGATCAGATTTACTTGAAAATTGATACTCATGGGTTTTTGGGGTCGCTGATTACAGATCTTCATTCAGATTTAAAAAATTCAAAATGGCGGATCCAATATGGCGGTCGAGGTTTATAAAAATTAATCAGATTTACTTGACCGCCATATTGGATCCGCCACTTTGAATTTTTTAAATCTGAATGAAGATCTGTAATCAGCGACCCCAAAAACCCATGAGTATCAATTTTCAAGTAAATCTGATCAATTTTTAAGGACCTCCGTAATGTGTATCGTTTTCTTTTGCACCCCTTGACATAAACCCACCCCCTACTTTAAGGGTGTATGCAAACAATTTGGCTTTGGGCTCATTTTAAAGAGCAAAGATCAATTGTCAATTTCTAACAATAGCGATGGTTCTAGCACGTCAGCGTTGAGCTCCACAATGTTTCAAAAATGGCCAAAAACGCCATTTTTAGGGTTTTCAACCCCCTTTTTCTCGAAAACCTGACGTGATGGAAAATTTTTGAAACCAGATTCGTGTTTAGCGCACAATATGCCTTCGGAAACACCTATAGCAATCTTATTTGCAAAACCCATGCAGGGCTGTGTAATTCATCGGTGTCTCCATACATACATATACATATGTATAAACACATTAGTGAAGAAACAAATACCTACCATTTTAAGAACACTGTTTAGTGTCCAAAATATATATATTAATTATATTCATTGTTTTAAGTAATTTTTTAAAAAGATCAAAGACTAATATTTCATCGAAAAGCCTTAATTTTGATGCAAACAAAAACAGCCTTTCGCTGAAATACATTTTTCGCAATCTGCACTTGTGGGCAAAATGGTTTCAGGATAGCTATATGCAGAGTAAGCTATTCACCTCTAACACTTCGTGATTAAATCAAATATATTTCTTTAGAAAGTTGATTGTCTAAATCATCAGCTGTAATAACAGATTTTATTGGACTTCGAAAGCAACGTTTAAATAAAAAAACAATGCCGCCGACTCAATTTTTTTCTTACTTTATAAAGTGTATATGTACGAATTTACAATCCCGAAAATTCCCGGCATAAGTTTTAAAAAATCCCGGGATTCGGGATTTGGGAATCCCGAAAATCCCGGGATTTTCTGATTCGGGATTTCCCGATTGGCACCCCTAGTCCACACTTTCGAGTGTTCACGTTTTCGCGAGTTCACTGAATTTTAAACGTGAACAACTTGAAATCTCTAAAACGTGAATTTAAATTTTTCATTAATTTTTACCCCTATTATGCTTTTTATGATATGGTTTATTAAATATTTAAATTTTGGGAATCCCCGAATAAAACTCATTACTGCTTTATTTTGTCCAATCAAAAACGTGAACAAAATCGCAAACAAAACCTTTGTAAAAATTAGTTTACGTTTCTGCTTCATTGTAGTCTAAAATAAAAAATAATTTTATAAATTTCGAAATTAATTAATCAATTTTGTTAATGGAAACATAATGTCGTTTAAAAAAAATAACACTTTGCTTTTGGAAATAACACGTCCGTATGCATAGAATAGAATGTAAATCTATTGAGGAATTTAATCCAAGAAGTAATGTTTTACATGCCTGATGTTTCTTAACAGCGCTTTCATAGGCCATTGAACAAATTATGTTGGAAATTCTATTATTTGAAGGTATAATACAAAAATGCCAAATATTTTTAAATACTAATCAATCTATAAAGCTAGAAGGCAAACGTTTGGTTTTGATCTTCTTTGATTTTTAATTTACCGATTCGATTAAGTTATTTAAACAAATAATGACATGTATTTATTATAAAAGTTTAAACGACGCACATATGTAACAGCACAACCTAAATTACGGCGTAATGCGCAACGTAATTTAGCGCCCAGCTTTTAAGCTCCAGTTATGCTACCGGAACGGAACGTAACTGTAACAGTAAGAATCAGCTGATCGTTTTTGTTATGTATAAAGCAATACTAATGGTTATAGAAATGTAACGTAACGTAATCGGAACTTAAGAATCTGTAAAAAATAGAAATTTCTTACGTTTTTACGTGACATCTGTTTAGCAGTGTTAACAACATATCAATATTAAAAACCACCAAAACTGAAAATTGAAATTATGAACAGAATTTACATTTTGTACGTATGTTATGTTTGTCTGTATGTGGAATTCTCTTTAAATAAAACTTCACATATTTAAAAAAAAAAAAACAAATTATAATTTATTTCATTATTAACTTTAATAATTTAAAATAAAAAAAAAACACTATTTTACTATTACATTATGTAGGTCGTGTTTATTTTTATTTTAAATTAGATAAATATAGTTATCGACTTTTAACTAATTAAAGCGTTAAAAAGCATTTCAGTTTGTATTAGAGAAGATAAAAACCTTTTAAAATTCGTACAAATTTGGTTTCCGAAATACCTGACCTGTTTCTGTAGGATAAACAATTTCACTTGCTTGTTTATTTATATGGAAAATACAATCAAAAGCACTCAATTTTGTGTTTTTCTCAACAAACAAACACAAACTAAACTTTGAATAAGTACCTTTAACCTCTTCACGCCCTTGGCCACATATGTGGACGTTTAATTTTTTATAATTATAATTATAATAATAATAAAAAGAACAAAAATTTGATAATAACAAGAGAAGTAAACATTTTACTTTGTCTGCACTGATGATATTATTTCCAATGCATAGTTAGATGAAAAAGTGAAATATTTCTTCTACAATCTGTTTATTGGATTATACCAAGAAATCGTTAATATTTGAAAAAAAAAATAATATCAGTTATATTTAATATAATAACTTTTACCATCACCACCTAAAAAATCTAAAATGTGGACTAAAGTTAATCCTGGAATTAGACTGGACGATATAGGTCATTGTGAATTTTCATTGTTTTTTGTTTTCTTAATTCCTATTTAAATAAAATTAAATAAATTAAAAAGAAAACAAAATTTAATCATTTTTTTGTCACCATAAAAAATCGTCCCTGAAGAGGCTAAGCAAACATAAAATCGTTAAAATAAATCTAAAAACGCTGTCGTTATACCACAGGTTAACAGCTGAATTAAAGAAAAACAAAAGGCGCCATATTAAAATTGATAAAGTGAAAACAAAGTTATTAATATTAAATAATAAAATAATAATAAAATAAAAATATAATAAAATAATAAAATTAAAATAATATAAAAAAATTTTAACAAATAAAACAAAAAGTGAACAAATGAACGACGAGCAGCTTATTTTATTGGTGCAAGCTAATGAGTGCTTGTACAATAAAAATAGCCAGGATTTTAAACTGCCGGACAAGAAAAAGAGGGTTTGGAAGGAGATCGCCCAGGAAATGAATTTACCAGGTAAGTTACTCTCCTTACAAATTACACGAGGCCAAAAATTAATAAAAATTTATGATATTGTGATCATTTTTAGAAGATGTTTGTATAAAGAGGTGGTCATGCCTAAGGAACAGATATGCGAAGGAAAAACGCATGGAGTCTCTGCCATCGGGTAGCGGTTCGAAAGTTAAACCGCGCTGGCCCCTTATGGAGCCAATGGAATTCATATCTCCATACATTTTTCCAAGGGTGTAGGTAGTTTTCAGATTTGTAATGTTTAACTTTATTTGAAAGTATATATTTTTCAGAACTCGTTGTTCTTTCAACGTGTTAGACCAGACTTCGTCCGAAGTATTAGCTTATTCACCTGCATTAACGGAGGAATTTTGCGAATATTCAAACTGCAGCTTGGAAGCAAATTCACAACCTGAGGTTGAAAGTCCTACAGCAAGGAAGCGAAAAAACAGTGATGTCAGCGAAACTGACGAATGTTTTCTGGAGGCGATGACATATTATAAGATGCTGTCTGAGTCGCAGAATAATAGAAAAATGGAGGACGCAAAGGACCCAATTAAAGGATTTGGGCAAATGGTAGTGGCGCTACTACTATGAGCTTCGAGCGGCAAGCAGAAGCTATTCAGCACATAATGTCATACATTATGGTGCTAAAATTATATCTAGAATGAAATTGAATTGTATCAGTTATTTTGTTTTTAGTTATTTTTTTAAAATGAATTGTTACTTTTAAATGAATTATTTCTATAAATAAATTGTTTTAGTTTTAAGTTAATATTTATAAATGAATTGTGAAATTAGTTTTACATATAAAGAAAAGAAAATATTGTGGATTTTTCTGATTTATTACTTTTCTGGTTTATTCATAAGAAATTTCTTATTTTTTAAAGATTTTGATACTTATATAAATGAATTTCTATTCATATTGTGTGCACATAGAAAGTCTGTAATTATAAATACGTTTTTTTGTATCGAGGTTCGTACCGGGGTATGGGCGCATCAAATTATTACGTAAAGGGAAAGCTGCATCTCCAATGAAGAAATGAGGGAAAGGGAAAGAGCATGTGGAATGCAGAAGTTCATTAGCTGGAACTGGTATTTTACCTGTGATTATAGACTTTCCAAATTGGGATAATCGAAATATTCCTAAGCAATAGCGAAATAAATCTTCAATATGAGTTTCTTTACTTAAATTTATATGTATAAAAATTCTACATTTACCACCGTCACTCTGGCTGCCGTAACTTCCAACATTTACAGATATAAATGTACATTTTGCGTCACAAACTCCCATTAGTACTGTGCTAAAATATTTCTTGTAATTATGATACATGGATCCAGAGTTTTTTGGACACTTGATAGCTATGTGTTTCCCATCTATTGCGCCCACACAATTAGGAATATTCCACATTCTTTCAAAATCATTTGCGATGTCTTCGTATTGCTGTATTGATGGCTCGCTAATATAAATGGGAGATGAAAGGCGCCATAATATCTCACACGTTTCCAAAACAATTTTGCGGACCGTAGTTTTTCCAAGCATGTGACTCCAGGCAATAGACTGTATGGAATATCCTTGACCCAAATATCTATAAAAAATTATATTAAATAACTTACATAACAGTTTGTAAAAGATTTATTAACTTACAAAAGAGTTATTGCTAGCCTCTCTTCTGGGCCAATTCTTTGCTTCGGTTTCTTTAATTCACGACCAATTAAAGATTGTAATAAACTGAAGGCACTACAACACATCCTTGTGTGTTTAAAGAATTCTTCTTCATCCAGTTCTTTCATTTTCATAAAAACTTTTTTATTATACCCTGAAGTTATATAGTCCCAATTAATCGGGCGAACACTCCATCTTCTAAAACGGCGCCGTTTTTTTTTTCAGTTTTAGCTTCTTATACACTTTTATAATATTTAAAAAACTCAAAACCAAAAACATCTCTTCTACATCCATATCTGAATTTTTGTCTTTCAATTTTTGCACTTTTTATTTATTTGTTTTCGATTATTTCTTTTATTGTTTTGTTTACCTAAAAACATATGATTACGTTTTTACGTTCTATAATTGCTCTTACATTTTTACGTTCCGTGCACATTAATGTTACATTAATGGGGCTTAAAGCCCTAGTTATGCTACCGGAACGGAACGTAACTGTAACAGTAAGAATCAGCTGATCGTTTTTGTTATGTATAAAGCAATACGAATGGTTATAGAAATGTAATGTAACGTAACCGGAACGTAAGAATCTGTAAAAAATAGAATTTTCTTACATTTTTACGTGACATCTGTTTAGCAGTGTTAACAACATGTCAATATTAAAAACCACCAATACTGAAAATTGAAATTATGAACAGAATTTACATTTTGTACGTTTGTTATGTTTGTCTGTATGTAGAATTCTCTTTAAATAAAACTTCAGATATTTTAAAAACCCAAATTATAATTTATTTCATTATTAACTTTTATAATTTAAAATAAAAATAAACGCTATTTTTTCTATAACATTATGTAGGTAGTGTTAATTTTTATTTTATATTAGAAAAATATAGTTATCGACTTTTAACTAATTAAAGCGTTCGAAAACCATTTCAGTTTGCATTTTACTTTTACTAGAAAAGATAAAAACGTTTTTACATTCGTACCAATTTGGTTTCCGAAATACATGACCTGTTTCTGTAGGATAAACGATTTCACTTGCTTGTCTATTTATATGGAAAATACAATCAAAAGCACTCAATTTTTAGTTTTTGTTTGTGTGAAAGTAAAATTGTTTGGCTTAAAGAAACAGTACATAAAACTTTTAATAAATACCTTTTAATAAATATAAAATCGTCGAAATGAATCCGAAAACCCTGTAGTGAAAACACTGGTTAACAGCTGAATTAAATAAAAACAAAAGACGCCATATTGGAAGTGATAAAAGGAGTGAAAACAGAGTTTTTAAAATTTGGATTTAATATTAAATATGTTTAAAAACCAATAAACAAAAACTCAAACATGTCTTCTATATTCATATCTGAATTTTTGTCGGTTAGTTCTTACAATTTTTATTTCTTTATTTGTTTTTGTTTATTCCTTTTATTGTTTTGTTTACCTAAAAGCATATGATTACGTTTTTACGTTCTATAATTGCTCTTACATTTTTACGTTCCGTGCACATTACTGTTACATTGCGTTACATTACGTTCCGGTAGCATAACTAGAGCTTTACTCTGTAATGAGCAATCAAAATAAAAGCGTCAACGTTGTGCCAAGAACAGTAATGTTAACTTACCATGTTAAATAAAAATCGCCAAATGAAAATAAAAAATAGAGATAAAATCGCAAAATTGGACTGAAAGCAGCTAACATGTCATTACTTAACAATGACGAATGAAATATAAAAGTAAACAAATAAAAAAATCACTTGTTTTACAACAAACTTCACTTCTTTACGTTCTGTCAAAATTGGATTTTCCAATTGCAAACCGTTAACGCCGCGCAATTATGGTTGGTCTCATACATTTTATATTGGCATGAGAAATTTTGACATTTATTTTGAGCTTTACGCCGTAATTTAGGTTGGGCTGCAAGTACTTGAGAAGTATAGAGAAATTTTACAAGACAGCAAAACAAAAGAAATGGAAGCATATCA